>QLNU02015003.1:149438449-149449364 GCA_006491805.2 Dysdera silvatica
GTGGAATGGAATCGAATGCTTTAGAGACATCAAAAAATACGCCAGTCGAGAAAAGGTGAGAACTAAATGCTTGCCTCATTGGGTTTAGAAAATTTATAAGGGAAAATTCCGTGGATTTGTTGGCAAGAAATCCAAAATAGGTGAATAAGAGAAAACTTAGTAATGAAATTATTCAGCCTTCTAAAGAGTAAATGTTCAAATATTGGGAAAACTAAAGTAAATAATGCAACTGAACGAAGTTTGAAAAAAAAAAAAAAAAAAAAAAAGGGTTACGTATTGCTGGTCATTCTGTGCCAGACAAGGTGAGAAAATGTAGTATGAACTGGTTAAACTAAGAATTACACAATATTCGTACATTTCGATGGTAGTCATTTAGAAATTTAAGTGTAGAGTGGGAGTAATTGTTTACTATTTTTGCTGAAAAGATAGCTACGGCCACGTTGCTTTAGGACCTATAGTTAACCAAAGAATCTATCTCTCTTACCTCGGGACCCCCCCCCCATCTCCAAGGACTATGGTTGGTTGAAAAAAAAAAATCACATTTTCTGCAGTGCAATGAGAATCAGCCCTGTGTTAACAGCGTTATAAATGCATTTATTCTATGGCAGTGGTTGCCAACCGGTGGTCCACAGGAGAATTTTGGTCGTCCGCAGAAAAAGCTGGACATTATTTTCATTTTTAATGTTTTATTAATAATAAAACAAAAATAATATTCTAAGAAATTCTCATATTCTGAATGACAATTTTTGCTTTTGTATTGCACTAAATTCACGAAATATGCTTGAAAAGATCCTAAACGTTTAAGCACTAATTTCTAACTTTCTGTTAAAATAATTAATTGTAAATTTTTATATCTATAGACTGTACTTGAGATAATTATCGGCAATTAGTGAAAAAAAACCCTCTCACTTGCCTCAATACAGTTACCAGGAGAAGCCTTGTATTTATTTTTTTAAATCATATTAGTGGTCCGCAGAATTGAAAATCGTGTATTTAGTGGTCCGTGAGGTTCGAAAGGCTGGCGTCCACTGTTCTATGGCACTTCAAGTATTTTAAGGTAAGTGGTTAATTATGAATTCATTAAAGGAAAGAAATTATGTACTATAATCTCATATCTAATAAGTAAGAAAAAGTGATTACGTTCTGTGAAAATATAACAAATTGGCTTCCCAAGATGCAAAAAAAAAAAAAAATCTTAAAGACCATGTTGTGAAAAACTGGAGATCCTTCTACAGGGGTATAGACAAGGTATAGGAAAGTAAGCTAAGGGGCCTTATTTCAATTTTGAACCCCTGATTTTATTAAAAATAAGGGGCCCAAAATAGTTTCTGGCATAAGAACCTCAAAAAACTTAACTACGACACTGAGCACCTTAATAATGAACTAATCCTGTGAAAGGGAACTAGAATACCATATGGGTTTCAATACAATGTTCACATAATATGCAAAAATATCGAAAAAAAAACCCTTTAAGAATTGCTGCAACATCAATTGATTTGTGATGAACCTTATCGAGATTAATCCTTAACACTTTTTTACGTTAAGACATTTTATAGTTGTTTAAAGATGTTTTAGTATTAATTTGAAAATTCTCAGGCAAATAATCAGAAATATTTACCAGCATGCTCTTCTGACTGTTGTAATAAAAAACGAACAGGTGAAATAATTAAAAATAGCATACATAGAAATCGATAAAATAATTATATTTTTAATGAATTAAATATAATAATTATTTTTTAATGACAATCCAAACTCGTTTATGGAAGTTACTTTTAATGCCTTTTTGTTTGTTTGTTTGTGGTTTTATGGCTCAAGGACTACAATGTTCGTGCTGCACCAGGACCTACTGTTTTCCAAGGAATCCGAACCTCTTAAGGCCTAGGGAACCAAACCCCGTACTACAGTGAGCAGTGCGATCTTTATGAGATCTCTGAGTAAGAGTTCTTTGCACCGTTGGGAGTCAAACCCGAGTTAAAGGCGCACTATGCGAACGCGTTACCACACTGTACCACCATAGGGCTTAATACCTTCCTGAATCCCCGTAAAATTTGAATAACTTGGTAATAGGATCCAATCCTTTTTGGATAATGCAAACCCCTTTAAAAACAAATTTTTTGTCACTGTTAATATTTCCATTAAGTTCCGATTGTAATTTTCTAGCAATTTTTTAGTACTTCCAAATTCAAGACAAATGCATTTTCTTTAAGGAATATACTTACTGGGCCAATTCCCATATTGTCGTTAAGCGAACTGCTCCATCCAAATGCACATGCAATTCAATCTTGAAAAAAAAAAATAGGAAAAAAATAAATAGATTGTAGAAATAACTACAAAAATCATTTGCCGAGTAATCACACAATTTAAATTTTTGCATCTCACACTCCATGAATACTTGTTTTTTCGCCAACATTCATGCATTTGGTGTGTGTATACAATATCCGCCGGTGAATCAGGCGATTTTAAAAATATTATGGAAGGTAAATACTTTTATTTATTTAGGTTTAATGCATGTGAACACATTGTACACAATATTTTTTTTATGTACAAATTTTTTTTCTTTCAGTTTAACATATTTAAAAATGTGACACTTCAATGCATGTAAAAACGAAAGACCTACATTCTGAAAAACAATGGATTTGTTAACAAACAAAATTTTCATTATTAGTCTGTTACTAACAGGGGAAGACTGGAAACCCTGGCAGAACCATGTGCTACACTGGCATGGCAGTTATGAAGAAATTGTCTCAACCATGTTATCTTCAGGTATGGGAACCTAACATAGCCATCCAGTTCACCCTATCTTTTAGCATGTGATTCCTTTCACCAGTGTTTATTCTAGGATCAAAAAAGGGCAATCTGGATTGAAAACGGGCACTTTATCAAAAAGTCTTTACATACTTTAATACTAATTAACACTGAGTTGATTACAAATTAAAACTTTTTTTAATAAACCAGTTTATTTTTTTTTTCTCGATGGAAAACAAGAGTTGACTAACCACTGCATTTAAACTGCAGTCAAACCCCACTACCGTGCACCTCAAGGGATCCAACTTTTGATTCGCGATATACAAATTAGGTTTAACCCGCGATCAGGCGCGCGGGATGTTTCACATCCCACAACTTAAAATTTGTGAAAAAAACCGTCCACCCTTGCTTTTGAAACTGGCCAAACTCTTTCCTGTTGCCTTCAAAGTCACAATCTTTGGGGTAGGGTGACAAAGAGAAAATTCCACTTATTGTTCCCTGTAAAATTGGACGTTTTTAATGAAATAATGCTATATAATCAGATGGGGTGCAAAGCGTGTTCTCGCGTTCCTCGAATTCACACGCCTGCTTGCAAGTTAACAACATAGAATGCAACCAGTATGATCCTTTGATTTTATTGATTGTAAAATCAAATCCATACTAAGAGAAAATAAACTTTCTATCAAAACTCCCTTTTTTTATATCCTGTATACAAGTCTTATGAGAGTGTGTGTGTGTGTGTGTGTGTATATACATATACACTATATGCCTAAAAGTATCCAGACACTTTGGATTTTTTGTTTTTTTTTTCGAATTTTCTAAAAACTACTCTGCCAATTATTCTCTAACTTTGGAGATATATAGAAGGTGCTTGAATGCACACTTTCCAATAAAGTTTCGGTGACTTGTGCATTTAGGGGACCACCCACATATTGACAAAGTGAAAAAATATATTTGATCACCCTGTATCATAAAAAGCTGGAAATTATTTGTAACTTTCAGAAAATATTTAACCAGCTATGCTTAATGCCTGTGTGCATTTTTGTAAAACAAACATGTATATTCATGAAGATAGAAACGTTTCTTTAAGAAAACCCAAATTTTGTCACATATTTTTTGCTTATAATATCCACAATTTTCAGTCAAATTTCACGAAACTTACAGAACATTTGTCAACGTACAAGAAAAATATTATACTTAAATTAGAAATTAATATATTGAATACACGATGAGATATGAGCATTTGAAGAAAATAATTTTTTACTGCGCATGCGCGAAAGATATGAATAACTTTCTTTCATAATTTTGTAGTCAATAGTATAGAGCAACTTAAAAAAAATACCAGTGGGATATCTTGAAAATTCAGAAAGTTATCGACGATATAGTGAGCCGTATTTCTCTAATTCTCTGAAAGTAGCTAGATGATAAGGGTTTTTTCCACAAATTGTCATATTCCAAATTACCAAACACCCCTGTTCTGAAAATGAAATATTCCAGATTTATGCAAATAAGGATCAAAAGTATCTGGACACCTGCATGTTTTGCTTCTCCTTTACAGAAGTCAAAAACCTTGCTTGGTGCAGAATGACCATTGTTGTCCTTGCGCCATAAAAATACAACAAACCAACAAGAAGTCAAAAATGACTATGAAGTGGGACCACCTTTTGTTGCAGTGATGACTGCCACTCTATCTGGGAGGCTATCTACTAGTTTCTGGAATTTTTCAGTGGGAATTGCATGCCATTCTTGCAAAAGAATATTAATCAGCTCTTGCGCCAATGTGGGCCATTTTGGCCTAGCTCGTAGTCGACGTTCTAATTCATCCCATAGGTGTTCTATGGGATTTAGGTCTGGGCTCTGAGCAGGCCAGTCCAATTCCTCAACATCCATGTCAGCAAACCAGCTCTATACAGCCCTTTCTGTGTGGATAGGAGCACGATCTTGTTGAAACAAAAATGGACCCACTCCAAACTGTTGTCACAATGTAGGCAGTATGGAATTGTATATATATAATATCGATAATATATATAATATCGAGATAGCCCTCTGTCTTCAGAGTTCCCTTAACCGTAATCAGAGGGCCAAGCCAGAACGATGAGAAACATCCCCAAACCATTATGCTTCCACCACCAAACTTAACTTGCGGCACAATACAGTCAAGTAAAAAGCGTTTACCCAGCATTCTCCACATCCAGTCTCTACCATCTGATTGCCAAATAGTGTACCGTAGTTCATCGCTCCATAACACTTCACGCCACTGCTGCAGGCTCCATGTTTTGCACACTTTGAATCATTGTAAGCGACGTTTGGCATTGGTTGCAGTAATGCTTGGTTTATATGCAGCTGCTCGGCTATAAAAACCAATACCTCTTGGCTCCCGACGAACTGTCTTTGTGCTGACGTTGCATCCAGAGGCATCTTGAAAATCCGCACGAACTTTTTCCGCCGATTTCATGCGGTTCACTTTCACAACTCTCTTCAGCACTCTGCGTTCCCTGTCTACTAGACGGAGTGGTCGACCAGGTCGTGGATGCACCGTTGTAGTCCCCGTATGTTCCCACTTTACGATAACATCATTAACGGTGGAACGGGGCACTCGTAACATCACAGAAATCTCACGAACAGATTTTCCACAGCGGTGACAACCAATGACTTCACCACGTTCAAAATCATTTAGCTCGCCCTTTCCTCCCATTTTACTTTTCTAGCTTTGAAATTATAATTGTTAACTCGTCAGACTTCTTTTATACTTGTCTGAGAGCTAGAAATTTGACGTCACTAACAGAATCCACCACGTAGAGGCAGGGATAGGGTTTTGGACAGGGCATATGTCTGAAACTTGGTTTTTACCGTACAAAACTGTCTAAAACTGTCCAAAAGTGTACTAAAGTGTCTAAAACCTAAAACTGCGAAAATATAAAAAAACATGAAAACCAGTAGATTTTCCAAAATTATATAGACTAAAATAAAAAAAATAATAATAGACTAATACAAAAACTTTCGTTTTACATATATATTACAGAAAGAAAGAATGTATTAGTTTGTTTTCAATTTTAAATATTGCTATTAGGTGGCTGTCGCAAGAAGCTAAATATTTTGTGTTTGAAACCAATAAATATACACCATAAAAATTTCAAAATCAAATTAGAAAGTTGTGTTTTCAATAAGAATAACATTTAAAAGAATATAACGTTGATGGTTTTGTTTTAAACAGAAATTCTTCTTTATAGTTGTTTATATAATAATTTCTATGTCTTTAATTGTTGTTTATACAATCATTTCTATGTCTTTAATTTTTGTTTATGTTATCATTTCTATGTCTTTAATTGTTGTTTATATAACCATATCTACGCAAATGATATTTCATTCATTAAAGATTATCTGACATAGCTTACAGGTTAATAAATAAAATAAGTAGGCAATAAAATACACCTGCTCTTAAAAATTATAGAAAATAATCTGAAAATTCTTCTTTAATTAAAAAAAATTGTATGTAAAAATAGGTAGCTGGAAGCAGGCAGGATCTTGTACTGGCTGTTTAGGCGAAAGCTATAACGAAGCAATCAGGATCAAACCCCAAAAGATCTTGTGAACTGATCAGAAGACAGGGTTATCAGATCCACAATCTCTATAATACTATGCTCTCTTTTTGCCACCGATTCAACAATTCCAATATTTAACGCCATAAAAACATATATTTTTCTCTCCCATTCTAGTCCTTATTTTAATAGGTTCATATGTACCTTGCAATCTTGTATTTTTAACATTTTCCTTTCCTTTAAAGTTTATTGTATCTACATGTTTGCTCATTTTTTTCCATTCACCTTTAAGATATAAAATTCATGAGTTTCAGCAACATTTAGTATTTTATATTTACTTCTTATTTCCAATTTTTGTTTGTTAGATTTACTCGCTATATTTAAAATTGCTCTATCCATAATGGTCTGTACACTTTTAATTTTTTGTAATTCCCATATTACCCCAAACACAGTTTCTACATATTAAATGACTATTCACCAGGGCTTTATATAATTTTATTGCAATGTTCTTAGGTATCATATCTATAATTCTTGCAATTATTCCTACTACCTGATGTATTTTTTTATACATTGCTTCTATGTGTTTATTCCAGGTTAATTTATCATGGATTAACGAACCCAAGAATTTCCAATCTTCAGGACATTTAATTTCTTTATTTATACTTCATAATCGAGTCTTATTTTTTTATTTATATTTCTGAAAATAATATATTTTGTTTCCTTCGTATTTACAAATAGTTGATTTTTTAAGAACCAATTATATAAAATATTTACTTTTTCTTCAGCTTTAACAAATAATCCTTCAAAAATTTTATCACTTATCAATAAACTTGTATCATCAGCACACATGTCTACTTACCTCCTCACCCTCTATTGTAATATCATTGATATAAATCCAAAAAAGTAATGGGCCCAAAATGGAACCCTGGGGTACTCCATAAGAATTTCTGAGTTGTTTAGAATTGATTTTTCCTGCATTAACTACTTGGAATCTGTTAAATGATCCCTAAATAAATTCAATAACTTGTGGGAATGTTTTCATCCATTAGTGGATAAACCATGAGGTTACGAGCTGAGAGGAGAAGGGGCTACAGGCCTACAACTCCATACTCATATGTATTTACACAAAATTCCATTGTAATGGAGGAGTTACAAACCCCACCAACACCCCCTGCATATACCAGTGGCACAAACAATAGTTGAATATCATGATAGTATCATATCGCAACAAGGTTAGACAAAAACTGGCAATAAACCAGGGTTCCAACTAGGACTGGTGAAAAAATTCCTTCACTTTTCTAGTCTTTCTCTGGCCTTTTCAACAAAATTCCCTAACCAATCACAAAACTTTCAACTAAATTTCACTTGCAGAGAAAAATGGCTTCATGTTCGTAGGAGATTTGGCTACTCAAAATAGAAGTAAAGAACGCTTTCCCTGACTTTTCCAGGTTTTGACTTAAAAATCTTGTTTTTTCCTGACTTTCCCCCCCCCCTGACCTTTAGGGTCAATTTCAAATTCCCTGACAATTCCAGGTTGCATGAGAATGCTGTGAACACTTCCAAAGCAACACCAAAATTAATTAAAACAATAATCAATTACAATTCACAAGGGTAAATAAAAGAAATCGGGGAATTGATCTGAAGCTCAAATCAAGTATAAGATGTTCAGCATGAATTGACTCTTCTGCATGTTAAAGTATTAAAACAGGAGGTCTTTAATACACATGCAAATAAAAATTAGTATTTTCGTTTCAATTTATTGATACGTTGATCATAACTGCATCCACTGACATACACAGAGGAGGTCATAGTACATGGGTACTTGTATAGGTACTTCGAGGGAGGGGGAAGTACAGAGAAATATTATTGCAAACCCTGGACAAAAGTATGGAATACTCGTATTTTTAATTTTACGAAAAAGGGCCTGTTTTAACCCCGTTTTGATCGGCTATTTGCAATCAAAATGCATTATAGGTGTGGATTAAATAGATATAAATTAAGACAAATCTATTTTAAAAACGTTTATTTAATCAAAAGTTACATCCAAATCCCTGAAGCTGTACAGGACTAAAAATATTGAATACATTAAACCTTTGGTCAAAAGTATGGAATAAAAGAAGAAAACTACAAAACTAACCACTTCATTGTACTTTACGCCTAAAATTGTACAGTGACGTTATTCATCATCATCACATGTTTACAGATATATGAATTACAGCTATGTAAATCAACCACAGCGCCACAATATTTTCATTACAATGGCACCTACGAGAGAATTAATGCATGCCACAAGAGCTCTGATTATTGAGAAGTTTAATAAGGAAGAAATATAAAAAAAAACAATTGCTATTAACCTTAATTGGTTCCAAGGAGCTGTTTCTGATCAGCTGTTTCTGTTTGAGATCATAACAAAGTTTAAAGCGACTGGAGGTATCATAAACTATGAAGTGGGCGGCTAAGAAAAACGATTGAGTGAGATGATAGAAATTTGATAAAGATTGTGAAAAAACAGAAATTATCTTCATCAAGGGAGATTAATTCAACTTGGAAGAATAAAGGAGCGGATGTTTCTGATAATACAGCAAAGAGGAGACTAAAAGAAAAAGGTTGCAGGTTTCGTAAAGCTCAAACAAAACCATACCTAACAGACAAGTAGAAGAGATTTTATCTTACATGGGCGAACAAACAAAAGAATTGGTCCATAAGTGATTGGAATCATGTTCACAGATGAGTTGAGGATTTGTCTTGGATATAGAAATGACTGTGGACACTTCGTTTCCAGGCGGAGTAATGAAAAATTTCATCAAGATTGTCTTCGAGGTCCAATAAAATTTCCAAAAGGAATCATGATTTGGGGCTCAATACTAGCAAACAGTGTTGGTGTGATGGCTATAATAAAAGGAAGTGTAAATACTGATGCATATTTGGATATTTTGGACCATTTTGTGATGAAAACTGCAGAAGAACACTTTGGTGATGATGATTACGTTTACCAAGATGACAATGCATATTGTCATAGGGCCAACATAATCAAAGATTATTAAGCAAAAAAAACATATTACATGTTTAGACTGGCTTGCCAATAGTCCAGACATCAGTTCGAAAGAAAATATTTGGCTCACACTAAAAAACACATAAGCAAGAAGAAATCAACGACTATTGATGGATCAAAGGCTGCTGTTCAACAAAATTGGAAGGAATTCCTTGTGAAAAATTGGAAGGATATCCTTGTGAAGGTGAAAACCTCGTCTCATCATTATCCAAAGAGAATTATGGACATAATTAAAGCAAAAGGAGGGCCTATGAAGTAGAGTACCATTATTCCATACTTTTGATCCAAGATTTAATGTATTCCACACTTTTGATCCAAGATTTAATGTATTCCATACTTTTGTCCCTGCACAGCTTCTGGAATTTTGATGCAACTTTTGATTAAATGAACTTTTGAAAATGAAACTTGTCTTAATTTATATCTAATTAATCCATGCCCATAATGCATTTTGTTGTCATGTGTAATCAAAAGGTTAAAACAAGCCATCTTTTGTAAAACTAAATAAAAATACAAAAAATTCCATACTTTTGACCAGGAGTTGTACTACCTCCTCAAGGCTATCAAACATTTTATGAATATACAAGGTATTAAATATACAAAACTAGTGATGCACTTGACAATTAGTAATGAGCTAAAAGTACCTTATTTTAAAATGTGATTGAAAACCTTTTTGAGAGAGAAACAAATGCATAACAAGAATGGGGCAAACCAAAATTTTATACACCTAGGGAGAGTTGGAACATCCCATTCCCCTTCAAATGGGCACCCAACATGCATGGATAAGCAGAAAGTACATAAAGAGTTAGGAAAAACATAATGGGAGGGTTATAGGCTACAACTCCATATATATTCATATGTGAGCCTATATACAAAAATTTTGTGCATGATGAGATTGAGTTGCAACCCATTTGGGTATGTAAGGGAGTCTTGATGGGGGTTGGTACCCTCCCCCTCCAGTGGGGAAATGGAATTTTGTATATTTAGCATGGGGAATATGCAAGTTGAAGCTCTGTATCCCACCCCCATTGAGCCCCTAGCCTCCTCCTTCTGAACTTTCTGCGTATGCCAATGCCTCCCATGCCTACGCCAGTGGAAGAGGTTAACGGGATCATAACCCCCGCCATTAGGATGTAATCAGGCCTGTAGCTAGATTCTTATTACAGGGCGGCTCTAAAAGTTACAAGGGAAGCTAAGAAAGCTATGGGGGAGGGGTTAAAATTCATAAATATATTAACATATTTAATAATACCAAATATACCTATAAGCAGACTAATCTATTTAACGTTAACAAATAAATTTTGCATTAAAACTTAGACATTTAGTACCTCTCAATAATTCCCATTATCCCTCCTTATCATAAAGTAAATGAAGACTCAAATCTCTGTAAAAAAAAACCATTATTTATACAGGATCTATCCTACAAAGCTATTTTGAGTACATTTTCAACAGCAAAGAACAATTTGACATTTTCATTATCATAATTTCATGCAAGACAAAAAATTTAAAATAAAATTCTGCAACAATTTATTTTGAGAAAAGAAACATTTCGAGTGGGGGATGGGCTCATCCGCCTCTAGCC
>QLNU02015003.1:149452558-149544018 GCA_006491805.2 Dysdera silvatica
CTATTGAGAGAGCCAGCTAAATTCGTATTCGATGCCCAGCAAAAAAATGCATTCTTGGAATTGAAAGAGATACTGGCAATCCAACCTGTTCTACACCTTTTTAGATCCTTTATGTATTATTTATGCCCTGCTCCAATTGTATTACTTTTTCTAAAATTTACTTTGAACAATTATTTTTATTTTAACGAAATAATTTTTATTACAGAATAAATAAAACTTAAAAAGGAAAGAAAATGTCCGCGTATTATTGGGCGCATATAATCAACAGGATTATTGCTGCATCATTATTATTGAAGTATTTATTAGTGAGTATATATCACTTGGATAAACATACCAGGACGTAAAGAGTTCAATCGAATTGTAAGTATTGTTTACTCTATTTTTGTAAAAGTTATGAATAATAATAATTATGTAGATTAAAGAAGAAAAAAAGGAACGTATGCGTTGCTTCATATGTTTTGGGAATTGAGGAACTTAACGATAACACATTTCAACGCTCAATCCCTAAGAACGTCGTGCCAACTCCATAAAAATAATATATCCTTTGGAAAAAAAAATGCACACGTACGAAATACAAAACTAAAGGGAAAAAAGTAAGGTTTTAAAATACTGAATTTTAGATATTTTAAAAAATACACGATTTTAAAAATCAAAGAAAGTTTAAAAAACTAATTCTAAGTAATGAAATACAGCAAAAAATATTGACACTGCTGTAAATTAATTGGTAAAACATACTGAAAGGTTACAATGTGGAACTAATTAAACAGGATAATGGTACAAAATGTGTATTCTCAGCTGATGTAGTTATACACATGTATGTATTCAGAATTTTTCATGTGTAAAGCTCAGTAATGTAAAAATATTAATACTTGTACTAATTAATATACATGGATAAAAAATCTATTCCATTAAATATGAATTGGCATTTAGGAACAATAATCTTTCGGCGTGAAGAGGCTCCAACCGATTTCTCCCATCGGTTAAAATGTTACCAGCCTTTAAGAAAATTCTTTCGCAAGGCACTCATGTTGCCATAAAGTTGAATTTCCTTTTCGCTAACTCTGATAGATTTGGGTAGATCAGAGAATGGGATCTCCACCATGACAAAGGGTCATGATTCGGCGGTAAGTTAATTTTTTTTTAATTATCGTCCAGATAGCAATTGATTTCGTTAGTTGCTATTGAAGTAGGAATACCTATATAATCACATATTAACTGAATTTAAACTTTAAGTAAATTAAATAAAAATAAATCAATTAAAACAATAATTAAATAAACTGATTAAAACAATTAGTTAATTAAAACAATATTTGGTTAATTAAAATAATATTTGGTTAACTATAACAAAAATAATAATAATAATATAACCTCTTGTAATATCAGATATTAAATGGGTAATTAGTGCCTAAGCCCTTGTGTCAGCTAGACAACTATGCCGGATGTTGTGATAGCCCGTTATCTCAGCGCGTTTCCTGTGTGATGGAAACGGAGGAATATGTTCCTACTAGAACAGTGATTTCTCGGTCACAGGTGATCTGAAATAACAGCTATTCTTTGAGAGGTTTTTTGAGGGGTTTCAAAGGAGCATACTGTTCCTGGAACAGTGATCAGTCGGTAACAGGTGATTTTTAACAGTTACCTTAAATAACTCCCATCTCTAGTTTATCGTAGCATTAATCTGGGTTGGACTCCCAATAGTATTGTTGAACGCGTATTTTTTTTTTCTGCCAATAGTTATCTAGCTTTTGTTCCCTCAGCAGCAAAAGTTCGGGTTCCTCGGGAAAAAAAATGGGTTCCTACAATAGCGTGGTAGCAACGCATTCGTTTGTCGTAGCATTAACTTATGAGAGACAAGAGTATCGTAGAAGGTTACCTTTTTCCTTCTGCCTACGGGGTTTGGTTCCTTTCGAAGCAGAGGTTCTGGTTCCTCGGAAAAACATGGGTTCCTATGATGGCGTAGTAGTATCGCATTCGTCTCTTGTGTCATTGACCCGGGTTCTACTCCCAAGAATATCGTAGAACGCATACCCGTTTTCTGCCCACCGATATTCGGCGTTTGTATCCCTTGACAAAAGTTCGGGTTCCTCGAAAAACTGTACGTTCCGGCGCAACATGTTTTTGCTGTCCTTGCGCCATAAAAAACACAAACAAGCAGGATTTGATTCCAGGACAACTACCTAGCTCTTACCACTTTTTTTCTACAAGTCCATAGTTCGAGGCTTAATTCCCAAGATGAAATAAGTTCGGGTTCCTCATAAAACTTCAGGTTTTGGCTCAGCGTGGCATTTTCTAACCTTGCGCCATAAAACGGAAACTATTAACACCTGTTGCTCATGACCAAGATGTTTCCTTCACCATGCTCAGAAATGAATGCAAGACGATTCTTCTACATGTGTATTTTTCCCGCCTATTAACGGGATTGAAATAGGGTCTTTGAGTGCAGTGTTTTTAACAATGAATTATTTATTTTTAATTCGGAAGAAAGCGGCGGAAAAAAGAGCCACACCGCAGCAGAATGCTTTTCGTACAATGGACTTCAGTCAGGAAGTTCAGTACGACTTCATTGTGTCAATGACGAAGAGGTGATAGCCCGAAGCTATGTCCATTCAGTCTCTTTGGACGATGAACTGAAAATATAGAGTTCGAACTTAGTGCTTTCGCCTATAAAGAGTTATGTAATGGCCGCCGAGGCGACCTTGCGTGCAAAGCAAGATTACTAAAAACAATCTCGTAATCTTTCGTTCATTATTGTATGGTTATGATAACGCTATACTACAGATAGTGATTGTCAATGGGAAATGCGATTTCTGCAATCTCTGTGGTGTTGCCATTTCTTAATTTGAAATTCGTAGTACTTCCGTGTATGCAATTACATTTTTTTTTTCCCCAAACGAATGTTAACTAAATGTAGAAACGTAGCGCTTGAGTACGCAGAAGACATGGACGTCAGGAGAATGTAGGCAAACTGAATGAATATTTACTTCATACACAAGCATACCTCATACACAGTGCAGGTTTTGTTCCACAGCATAGTCATACAAGTGTTTTGATTTCTAGGGTCATATACTTTTTTTTACACTATGCTTTAGTCTATTAAGCGTTTAATAGATTATTCCAATTAAAAAATACTTCATTTTCTAAAAGGTGATAACTATGAATTGGACCTTTAATGAGAGTGCAGGGAGGGGTAATTGGGAGCAGCAGGAGAAGGGTGGGGCATTAGGAAATGGGGCTACCGAAGCCAGCGCTATAATTCCATTTTTCACGAGTGAAATCTCAGTTTGCAGCAATTCTATACCAATAGCTTCCCACAAACCTTCAATTTGTAAAAAGCGCTAAAGATATGACAGCACTGAGCCTTGTTGATTGATTGTTTGGCTTTTTTATGGCGCAAGAGCATCTGGGCTATACTGCGCCAACATTGAGCCTTGTGCGTTAACACATCCTTACGCTATCCAGTAGCATAGTGGCTACCGCCATTAGCAGTACTGGTCAGAGATTCAATTCCGAACAAGCTTGAGAGTGCACAAGCACAAACGCATTGTGTCTCAAGGGTCTCAATTAGTCGCCTGTGACATTCTATATCACCCACCGAGAAGTCTTGATGTAATAAACAATCCGTCATCGCCATTTCAAAACGTGCTATGTCATTTTTTTAAATAATGAAGACTTTAGTACGAGATATGGTAAAATTGAAACAATTGTCGAAATAACGAATCTCTTCCAAAAAATAGCTAAACTTTTCAAACGTCTTAAGTAAGAGGGTAAACATTTTATATGTATTTTGTTTAAAAAAAAACCGGAGACGAAAAATAATACCCCTTCATCTCCCCATATAAATGCCCCAGTTTTGTTTTATCATCGCTAAAGCGTTTGGTGTGGCATTCACGAACATTCCTGCTCGTGGTATAGTTTAGCAAACACACCCCAACCGTCGTCACATCCCAATGTTGACCATCAGGGTGTGACAACATCAAAACAGGAAAACAATGGGTTTCTTCCTCCGTCATCGCAATTATAGTATTTCGATAAACGATAAGATAACTGTTGTTCTGGATGAGTAAACACCGCCAAGTCAAAGATGATGTAAGATTGAAATGTCGGCCTTCTGACCCATGTTGCAGGTCCAGGGGCTTATTCAAATTCGCCGTTGTAAAACAACATGTAATACAACGGAAGATTTCACTTCAGTTCAACGCATTTAAAATTACGTTTATATATATATATGTAGATATAATTTTTTCTTAAGTGGAAGACAAGAATAATATTTATCTATAATGAGGAGTGGCTCGAAGTTGATTTTGAACCCGGGCGGCCTGGCAAGGATTGCTTTTTGGTGCCCTCTCCGGCGAAAACAGAAGATTTTCACAGATGCGCTGTGAGCCACATACCCTATAAAAATGGACAAAAGCCTCTGAAAGAATTTCTCTAAAAATGTCTCTAAAAAATTCTTTAAACGTATCTCTTTTTAAAGAGATTTTTTACTATTGGGTCCATTAAAAAAATTTTAACTTGACTTCAGTTTAGCGCCCTCATCCGTATAAAGGATCTCCCGGCAGTCGCCCCGACTGTAATTGCTTTAAAGCTTTTGTGCTTCTGTCACAGACAACTGTTTGTGTCTATTAAATTTTTACTAAAAATTTTTTGTTATACCTTCGTTGTAGAATTTTTTTTCTAATACTTTTTTAGTAAAAAATGAATAAATTTAGAAGAACAGCCTAAATTTTTTGGTAAATAAACTGATTTTTTTTTTCTGATTCACATTAGGCATTATCTACAAACCGAGGATTACATCATAATAGCACAACGTCATATCTAGTATTGTCATGATGTCAGTCGGTCATGACAGCGTGTTTTTTTTTTGTTTTTTTTTAAACAACGTTGTAGGTTTTTTTTATCAATATCGTCTCTTTGCTTTTAAATATTAGTTTGGGTCTTTTCCCAACTTCCTCCTTCCTCTCATGATCTACGAAATACAGTGATTATGAACTGATGAAGAAATTTGAATTAACCAAAATGAGGGAAGCTCCTTAATAATTAAAAAGAGGCGTGGATGGATTATTCGGTAGAATTACGTTTCTGACACCCCACTATTTTTATATTACAGTAAAACCTCCCTACGGCGACCACCGTCGTTTCAGTGAAAAGGCGGTCGTTTAGAGAGCTGGTCTCTGAATGGAGGTAAATTTAGCATTGGGTCTATGGGAGGGGGGAAATCTTTTTCCAAAAAAAGGTGTTCGCTGAATAGAGGTGGTCGTTAAGTGAGGTTTCATTGTATTTATATTAGAACCTACATTAAAATACAAATTACTATATTTAAATAATGTAGTAAATGTCATGAACTTAATCATATTGAAAGTGGATTAGTTTTTAAGCTTTATTAGTTTAAGTTTAGTTAGCATTAGTTTTTAAAATTAGACTGATCTTTGTCTTTAGCAGTAAATTTTTAAATTTCTTCCTATCAAATAACGATGGACAAATCAATAATGTATAATTATATACAAATAAATATCGGCAATGTCTAAGACCGAAAGTTTCCACTCGCCACTATTAAGTGATAAACAGAATCATTGAGAGAACAGTTTTTCCCACCTCTGAATAATGGATGTAATCGTTCTGTGCGCTTTGTTTCATTCATTCATTTTCATTAAAATTTAGTTGTTTATATGAGGAACGAACAATAACAATTAAATTTGATGATGCTCGCAAGGAAAAGAATGGTTTTCAACCTTTGGTGGACACGAACCCACACTATTCTGGATTCCGGTCAAGGGCTTTACAATTGGGCTATAGAGGTCAGATATCCTTCCCCTTGAGAGAGTACATAAGGCATTATTGTGGGCAAGTTCGCAATTAATGGGACAGTGCTTGGACTGCGTTTTAAACTAAAGCGACGAGTCAAGAAACCCAAGCGTCCGATGGGCGCAAACTAGAATTCATATTCATTGAAGTCAAACACGTCTCATCAATGCTAGGAAGAGCGATCAATTCATCATCTAATATTACCACATGGCCGATTATGATGAGAATTGTGTGACTTTAATAAATTAAATTTGAATTTGATTTAACAATGCAATTTGAATTTGATTTAACAATGCAATTTGAATTCGATTTAACAATTTAACTTAAATTTGATTTAACAATTTAACTTAAATTTGATTTAACGATTAAATTTCAATGAATTCTCATTTATGCATTTGGTTTCCTGTTTTTCTTCCTAAAGGAGCGTTTTCTTAGATGTGCATATTTCGCAGCGCAAGAATATAAAACGCCGAGATTAAACTCAGACAATAAAAACCAATGGAAGCGTTTTGCGTGTTCTAGGGAAAACACCTCCATTGGTGTTCTATTATTTGAGTCATTCTCGACGTGTTTCATTGTTGCACCGCGAAGTACGCGTATCTAGGAAAACGCGCCTTTAGTGAAATGCAAGTAGAATTCTCTGCGTGCGTACAAGTTTTATCTTTGCTTGGTGTTTCCATGATTCAGCAAATTTGCAGAAGTTGACAGCTAACGTAGTAACGTTAAAATACTCGTTGTTTTTCGCTTTCATTCGCCCAGTCCATATTAGCGCATGACACTAGAACAAAAAATAACCATAGTCATGAAGTGATTTGGCGCAGTATAGCTCAGATGCTCTTGCGCCATAAAACATCCAAACAAACAAACATCCAAGCAAACAAACAAACATGAAGTGACCCATTGTAGCACCACACTTCTAAGCACAAAAAAAATAATAATAATAATAATCTACACAATAAACAATACATGGATTACTATGTCGAGTAATATGCATGCAAACATGCTGAGTTTATTGCTCTGAGGGAGAGAAATTAGCAAAATACCAAGTGGAAACGACTTGGATTTTTTAAAATGTAATCCATTGTTTTGTGTAACCCAATTAGTTGTCATTTGCCTTCTATCGTTTTTAATTATTGCTTAGTAATTATTGAACAAATGAAACCTCACGCCCTAATAATTATCCATTACTTTTAATAACGTAATTAACTTTAATTGTCTAAAGTTTTCGCATTTTATTCAAGAATTGAAACGGGCAATATATCTCACTTTATGAGCCGAGTCATCCGTTTCGGGGCAGTTTGAATATTTTTTCTTTGATGTTTTAATTTGACCGACATAGATATACTGTTGTAGTCATAAATATCGTTTTATAGACCGTGGGATAACGGTAACTCGCAAACGGTAGTTGATAAAGTATAGGTTGTTTGAAAGCTCTTAAGAAATTCCAGTATGTATTTGATTTGTCCTTAAAGTATTGTGGTGAAATAAAAGTAAGACAATACAACCTAGCATTCTTATATGAACCTTTAAATTCATGATAAGATCTATAAAATTTTGTTTTTAATTTGGATTATAAGGGCTACGTTTTAACTTGGTGGAGAGTTTTCAAACTTTACGTATAAATAACACATCTGGCAATCCATACTTTGCTGGAGTAACTAATTCAGTTTCTTTTGAAGGAGATAGTGAAAAGAATTGATTGAATTTTAATCCTAAAGGAAAATTACACAGTAATTCAATATTATTGGAATTTGCCTCGAAAAATAACTCGAAATTCATTCATTCAGTCATTCACTCGTTCTTTCATTTCATTACAAAGCAGGTATCTCTTCAGTATAAACTTGATTTAGAGATCTTGATTGTCTGTCTCTGCCGAAAAATAAAAAAAGTGATTTAATTTGGATTTGAATAAAAAAAGAATGATTCCTCTTCTACAAAACACGAAACCCAATTCAGAAACTTAGTTTAATCGTCATAAGGCCCAGCTTATGAAAGTGATGACATAATATTACATGGTGAGAAATATGATACGAAGCAAGTGACAATATAACATGAAACCTATGGCATAATATGATGTGAAGCAAGTGACATGATAGAATGCGAAACGAGCGGCATGATATGACATAGAACGAGGGAAGGAAAAACACCCTCCTAATTTTTTATTGTGGAAAGAATTGATTGTCGGCATTATGTAAGAATAAATAGATCACATAAATCACTTGTGTCTCAAAAAGAAAAAAAAAAAATGAATTTTTTACACTGAATTTTTTAACACTACATACGTTCTCCGTTATAATTCAACTAACTAAGCCAGCGGTCGCCAACCTTTCGGACATACCATGTTTGGCGCAGTATAGCCCAGATGCTCTTGCGCCATAAAAAAATCCAAACAAACCTTTCGGACTTCATGAACCACTAAATTCATAATTTTAAATCCCCCAGGACCACATTTCGTGAATTTAGTGCAATATAAAGGTGAAAATTGTCATTCAGAATATGAGAATTTCTTAGAATATTATTTTTGTTTTATTATTAATAAAATATTAAAAATGCAAATAATATTTAGATTTTTTTGCGGACCACTAGTGGACCGTGGGCCATTGGCTGGCGACCGCTGAACTAAACCATGAGAAAAGGCGCTACAATAATAACCCCAAAATCGAAAATTCAGAATCTAAATTAAATTTTTCATTATTTTTTACTTTTACGATAATGGTACATATTCATAAATGAGTAAAATTCTCAGCATTTGTATGTACATATTCTATTACGTTGTCATTAGGACAGTGATTACGGGGAACTTTGACCTTGCCTATAACCTTTTAAACCATTTGTGTGATGTTGCCCCAAAAACACCTACATTTATAAAACTCCAGTGGTTTTAAATCGGGACATCGCATTCTCACAACACCTTTCATAAGACATAAAAAAACCCTAGAAACTGTTTTCGAAGTCGGCAGGAAAGAAAAGAAAAAAAGAAATTACAAGTCAGAATGTAACTACATATTTAAATGCCGCGGCATTACTAGCTGTGAATCAGTGTAGCAGGTCAGCGCCAAACTTGAAGGCAAAAATGAGGTTGACGTCTTGTGGAGGGGCTGTCTGCGTTCTGGAACTTAATTTGATTCAATTCTACTCGTCTGTTGTTTTTTAGCAAGCACCTATTCTCATCGTCTGTCCTTTTTATTCTCCTTTACAAATAATGAGACGCTGTCGTGTCCAACGGTCATGATACCTGTATTTTTTCTTATCATAAAATTAAAGATGTTGATAAATTATTACGAATCTTTTGATTGGACAATGCTATAAAAGATGTATACATGAAGAATCTTTATATATATATGTCAGCGATTTTTTGTCCCATCATACTCGATGCCACTGAAAGACCTTCTTTTTCGAAGATGCTTCAATCATTATTGTGTTTTATAAACATTTTCATCTCCCCTCATCTATCTGTAGACAATTAACACCAGAACTTCTTTCAATGCTGACATTTGATGAATAGCCTATACAATTCTTACCTCAGCATATTTCTAGAAGGCGACATACAGTTTAATAGGTTATAGAGGCCTTGTGGATATTTAACGCCTGCATGGCATGAATATACTCCTTGCGGTTAAATCTTCCATAAAAGTCTGCAAGGAAGAATACACTAATTAATCAAACAGTTCTATAAGATGCCCTTATTATCACTGGCTAATGAATAGGTTGATTCATTGTTTCGGACAAGAACAATATAGTTCTTTGTTGTAGATAGGTCTTTTTGATAAGTTACTAATAAGTGGTATAATTATCTCTAAAATGTGTAATCATTCATTTTGCATCGTATGAAATATATATCTCATGCATCATATACTTTAGCTTTTATCTAAAACATTTCTATTCAAGGTTATGATATCGTCGTAATCATATTTTATTTATACATATTATCTCTTTTTTTTTTTAAACAGACGATATTTTCATCATCATAAAGAAATTAAATTTTGATATCCATGTTTCTTGGCTCATATTAGAGCTTGTCTCATATATTATAAATGTGGAGATTATGGCAGTTTTTCGGGCTCGCACAGTAATAGTGGAACACAACGAGTCCTTGTGGGTTGGAAAGAAGAAAAATACTCATCTCAGGCAGAGCTCGATGCAGAGATCTTGTCGTTGATATGCAAGCACTTTGCCAGCTGAAGCACCAAAACATGGCTGATGAAGCCTCAACTCTGAAAGTATGTTTATAATTATATTTTTCCACTCAAACTACAACCCGTTGACCTACATGGATCTGCATGTTGACCCAAAGTCGGACGTCATTGTGTTTCGAGGATCAGAAAGAGTTTTAGGTAAAAATTACCATATATTAAACCTTTTTCATTCATAATTTTCTAAAGATGGGTGGGTGCAGAGTCGTAACCAGCCTGGGACTGGGGGATGAGCCCCTCGGAAATTATTTGCTTTTTTTTGTTTTTAATAAATTATTGTAGAATTTTGTTTTAATTTTTTTGTAGTATAAAATTATACATGACAATGAAAATTTGTTTTTATTTGACGTTAAAAATATATTCAAAATAGACTTCTATAGTAGATCTTATATACGCCATTTTTTGCAGAGATTTGAGTCTTCTACTTTGTAATAAGGATAATGGAAATTATAAATTTTAGTTTACCTCTGTAAGTTTTTAATGCAAAATTTAAGTTAAGAAATTTATTCATTAATGTTAAATATATTAGCCTACTTAGATATTTATGTTATTAAATATATTAATAAAATACATTAAAATATTAAAGAATTTTAACCCCCGCCCCCCAACAAGCCTCTAACCACGGGTGTGAATTGATAGACGTTTATTCAAGAAATGTGGCCAGAGCGTGGATATATACATTGTTGCCATATTCCATGAATAAATATTCATGTTTATTGACATTTGCATAGCTCTGCTTTGGTAACTGGAGCAGGTGTCCATTATTATGATGTTCAGTTCAAATCACGTAAACACGCACCACGGAGAAAATACCATTATTTCAATAAAACTTTCCGACTCAACCCCCTGACTATTATCCCGCGATTTCCACGGGCAACATGAAAGTAACAAAATTTTCTCATCCCACGATTTTCGCGGGCACGTGAAAGTAAGTACATCAGCCCGCGAATTTAGCGAGGATGCAATTTTTTCCTATATTTAAAAGCGCATCCCCCCCCCCCTCTCGTTTAACTGTGGTGAATGCATTTTCTACAATATTTAGGCTGAGTCGTGTTTTGGTCTCATGAGTTTTGGTCTCATGATTTTCTGGTGAGTACTGTTCATGATGCAAGTTTTTGTTTAGTGAAATGCAAATCGGGCAAAACTCTAACGAAACCGCTTGTCGTTTGTGATTACAGTAACACAATGGGCTGTGTCGAATTATGTGACCAAGAAATGTCATATTATTCCACCCTCATGAAACAAGGAAAGTATTATATATATATATTTTTTTTTTTTGATAATTCTTGGATCAATCTCTGTGGAATACTCATGTACCTTACAAAAAGGATAACCCATTGCAAAAATTGAAGCTTTTGGAGTTTTGTATGCAAATGATTGAGCAAAGTATCCAAAAGCATTCAGATGGCGATATATGTGGTACACCTAGAAGACCTAGTTCTACTCTCAACCCTTTGAGATTGGCAGCTTGTCATTTTGCAAGCCACATGCGTCCTAATCCCATAAATAAACAGAGCCTCGCAGATAATGTGCTCTTTGTTGCTCCAAAAAAAACTGCAAATGGCAAAAAAAATTCGTAAAGAAACACGAATTTGGTGCAAGGAATAAGAAGTAAGACTTTGCCTGGAGCCTTGTTTTGAAATTTGCCATGCTAAACATAATTTTTAGTGTAGTTAGTGTAAATATTGAATATTTTTATTAGTATACATGCTTTATATTTGTATTCTATAAAGTAAACCGTAATTTAATCAAGATTTATTTTCAGAAATTTTTCTTTATCTAATTACTCCTCAAATAGATTTTTATGAAAGCCTGTTCTTATGCACGAAATTTATATTAAAAAAATCTTGTTTACAAAAATGTGCTACATATTTTAACTCTCAAATGCATGTAGATTTGAAATATGTAATAAAAATATATGCAATTTTTGAAGCGACTTTGATAGAAGAAGTTGAACAGTAGAGGGTCAAACACTTTTAAAAGTAGATTTCTTCTGCAGCTAAGTTTCATTATTTATTTCTGCGCACGTTGGGCTCGGCGTTTGCGCCAAAGGAAAAAGCACTAATGCGTGACAGATTGGTGCTAATTGCTTCCAAGACACATATAAACGTTCAAGAAACAATTGGGGCCTCTTTTTTCCGCTGCAAAAATATAGGACGAAGTTATTGTATGTTGGTCAGTGGTGCGATATATGTTTACTTATTTTTAGTGTAACAAGCTTCGGTAGTTACCGGTCCATTTCTGACTCTGCAAGAGATTGCTTCATTATATCATTATCGCAATCATTATCATCACGGTCTATCATAACTTATAATCACGATGTCACCTATTTCGCTTGATTCTGTAATGCTGGAAGATACAGTTTTGACAATAACTTTTAGCTATTTCTTCTTTGTTCTTTTGCGTCAATTCTCCATTACTCTCTTTGCTCTTTCGCTTACTGTTGCTATTGATTGTACATGCTTAGGATTGTCATTGCTGTACTATGTCACGTACTTTGATGTTATGTCCAAAAACTTCCTGGCAATCCAGCACGTGTTTAAGATTGTCCTTTTTTTGTCACGTCTGAGCGTTTAGATACGTCATGGTTTTCAGGTTTTTTGAGCAGGAAGCTTGGTAATGGAACTGATGCTAATGAACCCAAGTGAATGGTGTGAAATCTTTTTATGTGCTACATGGTTTTGGATTCGTATAAATGATTTCAAGATGTTTAACGCAGAGATCTTAATACTTAGGCCCTTTTCTTGTTCATATGCTCTGTGTACTGTTGTTTAATATGAACAAATATTGCTGTTTAATATGTACAAACGTTGCTATGCAATATGCGCAAGCATTGGTGTGTACCACATACAAACGTTAGTATTTAATACGGGCACCGTTAGCGGGGGGGCCTGTCCCCTAATGTTAGCATTAGGGTTCCATATCCCCCCTTCAATTTCTAACAAAATACCTTTTAAAGGTTTATCGAAACCAAGTAAATTTAAGTAGTAGAAACATCTCAGAATAAAAAATGAAATTGTAGTAGTAAAAGGTGAAGAGGAGTAAAAGATTAAACAATACCAAGAATTTTGTTCTTCATCAGGGACCGCACAAAATCCCTGTTATTGGTTTGCTTTTTCTGACTACAATAATTGAGATTTGTGATTAATACTGAATAAACCAGCATTGACCAAAACTTAGCTAAAAACAGTATAAACCCAGAATATAATTAGTTTAACAATATTTTAGTAATTTAGAAGGGTCTCTTTATTAATACTGAGAACAATCTCAATTGTTGTAAGTGGCCCAAAAGCAAACTTACAACAAGTAGATGGAGGTATTGAAAGTGATTAAAGTGTAAAGGTTCAATTAACATGAATAGAGAAGATGATGAAGTGAGAAAATTCATTAATTATACCAAAAATTGTAAAAAGTTTTACATGAATATGTCACACTCAAGATAAACACTTAATTATTAACTAGTAAAAATATATAAGTTTAAGTTTAAATAAACCCGTATATTCATATATTCATATATATATATATATATATATATATATATATATATATGTGTGTGTGTGTGTGTGTGTGTGTGTGTGTGTGTGTGTGTGTGTGTGTGTGTGTATATATATATATATTCAAAAGCATCAATGCTGTAAAATTCAGATACGTTAAATTGGGGAGAGATTACAAGTTAAGGAAAATCCATATTTCCTGGACTCTTTCAAATATAAGAGTCCAATTATGATTTAATATGAATGTATATTTTCGCTTTTCAATATCTGACCATAGAGAAAAGTGCCCCCCCCACCCCCCCAAGTTCTTATACGGAACATAAGTCAATAATAACACAGGCCGACACGAGTTTTGCTTACTTACAGTTGAGAGTTGATTTTAAGGTTTTTGATGTGCCGAAATCAAAAATCATATTAGTTTTCATGTATCATGTCAAGTTTTTTTTCTAAAGTATTTTGAATGTCCAAAAAAATGAGCAAAAAGTGGGTACTTTGTGTATGGTTTAAGGTGGTTACAAATGGTATATTCAGAATTTTATGATAGTATGGCGAGCCAGTTTAAGCAAGTATATGTGCGATAACATGCACATAAATATAGCAAACCGAATCTGGACCGTTTAAAGAATTTCGTCTGCCAGACATGATGCCAAATTCAACAAACACAGAGTTAATTGCTCCAATGTCGCAATGCCCGATCGTAATCCAAATATATCAACCACAAAGCACAATTTTTAATACAATTTTCCCAACGGGGATCTGGTCATGCATTACTAATTTTTTTTTAGATTTTTATCAGCATACCAAAATCAGTTAAAAAAACAAGTGTCACATGTAAGTCAGCAGATATATTTATTTTATTTATTTATTTATTTATTTATTTATTTATTTATTTTTGTCAGCCTGTGTAATTGATAGGTTTGTTTCCATTTCTTACTCATTTGAAATTTAAGTAGTTTACTTTTTTATGACAATTCTGCATATTATAGTATTCGTATGTTTTATTGATAAAAATGTATTTTAGCTACTATTAATCATAGAATTCAAAGTAATTGAGGATTATGATAATTAGTGAACAAAATTGAATTCTTTATATCAGTGGTTACCAAACTTTTTCAATAAATTTTAGGGGTAACTCCGCCAGACAAATACGACAAAATTTACATGGAAAGTGAGGATCGTAAACACGACCGTACACTGCAATGGCTATATTCTACACATCATAAAATATTGAAACTTTATATTTATCGTTTGAAGCTTAATCTGCTATAGTTAGAAATGCCAAAGATATACAACAACTGAACTCTTTAAAATAAGCATAATTCAGAAATATGAAAATTTACCTTTTTTCTTGTCAACATCACCGCATTCTGGAGGAGAATCTCGTAACAAGCTTCGGCTTTATATTCTCTTCCATTTCTAACCTCAAAACTTAAAATAATTTAATATAGATCTTCTCTTACATTCCTTTAATTTTTATACTGCTCAAGCTATGTAGCACGAAATATTGTATATCGGGTTGAATAAAATTATTATTATTATTATTGCAATATGTTTTGATTCGGGCTGAGTTGAGGGGTGTGATAGTGACTTGAAAAACGACATTAGAAGCTGTTGTATTTTCAGTATCTTAATTTATGATTGGTAGTTTTCATTATTTTATTTTATTTCTGTTTATAAGTGGCAACAGTGTAGAAATTTGTTTTATTGTGAATTATACAAAATGAATCACAACTGTTTGAAATTCCTGCCTGGTCACCATAGAGACAGTATTAAATTAAAATTATCCATAACATAAAAACTGATACACTGTTGCCACTCTAAAAAAAGAGATATAATATAATTAAAACTACCAATCACAAAATAAGACAGTGAAAATACAACAGCTTGCAACGTCGTTTTTCATGTCGCTGTCGCACCGTACGGTCGCATTTGCGACCTTTACTTCCTATACAAAAATTTTTCGTATTTGTCTGGCGGACTGTCACTTAAAATTTGTCTACAAACTTTTGGGACACCGTGTATATAGTAATCACAGTAAATTATTGCAGTTAAGAAAGTTCTAATACTCTGTTAATTTCTGATGTACGGTTCTAATGGTGATAGCATATCATTATTATTATTATCATCATTATTATATGGCCACCAAAATGGCTATTAAGAGCATATCAAAAAAATTTTAAATGTGATAATTTGTTGTGATCACTCTCTGTGTATAAATAGGCTTTTAATATTATAACAACTCACAAGTAAGTGCTTAATATTACGACAAAAGCGTAAATAAGTATCATACATTGTATAAGTATCATAAATTTGTATCATACATTGCATTCCTATTTCAAAGATTTGTACCAAAAATTAGAGAACCGAAATCTTGCGTAAGTATAAAGGAGGATTAGGCATTTGCTTATTTTTTCTTACAAGGGGGAGGGGGAGTATAAAATGGCCCGAAATGTGCTTACGTAATGCTTGAACTACCCTTTAGCCCTCATCCTGTTTATTCTTGATGTAACAAACGTTGTGAAAGTCGATGTTAAATTTTGTTCGTATTTTGTACGTACATGGGTTCCCGTCTAACGGAATGAATCATGAAAACAATGTCCGCGTCCGTATCTGAGGGTGATCTCTAAGCAGGGTTTTGAAATATATTATTGCAAATCAGTTTCTGCCGGGGAATTTTATCTGACCGTAAACTTGAGGTGACCGTATCTAAGGGATATCCATTTAGAGAGGTTTCACTGTATTAGGTAATAGAGTGAATAGAGTATTATAAAATAAAACGAATAGAGTATTACGTAATAGAATGAATAAAGAATTATGTAATAGAATGGATAGAGTATTAGTTATTGAACAGAATATAATATTGATTATTTAAAAAGGAATAGAGTACTGGCTAGTATAAGTGTTAGAACTAGTTAGAAATTAATTAGAATTAGTATACACACAGTATCAATTACTATACAACTATATTATTAGTTTGTATTTGAATGTAATATTAATTTAATATATTTAAATAGTACATTTTTTTTAGTGTTTGAATACAATAATAGTTAGTATATTTAAGTAAAACATTACTTAGTATATTTAAATATAATATTACTTAGTAGCATATTTAAGTAAACATTACTTCTAGTATATTTAAGTAAAACATTACTTCTAGTATATTTAAGTAAACATTTAGTATATTTACAAAACATTACTTAGTATATTTAAATATAATATTAGTTCGCATTGGTATACAATAGTAATTAGTATTGGAATATAATACTATTACATATTGGAATATAATATTAGTGAGTGATCCACACATTATAAAAGTGCGAAAGTATTAACTAGTATTCAAATATACTGTTAATGTAAAATCAAACAACAATATTAATCAACGTTTATTGGCGTAGTGTACCAGCACCGATGTTATGACGTATCGAGATGGTGAAAAGTTCGAAAGAAAGGAAATGTTTCTGCGTTCGGTGGGACCTGAACCCACGACCTGTTTTACCCGTGACTTCGATTTGTATAAATACTGTTAATGTTCAAGTAAATTGTTAGTTTTCAAACATACCGTTAAATAAATCGAACACTACGCAGATTAAATTAAACAACAATATCAATCAACGTTTATTGGCGTAGTGATACCAACGCCGATGGTATGGCGTGATTAGATGGTGAAACGTTCGAAAGAAAATAAATATTTCTGCCTTCGGTGGGACCTGAACCCACGACCTTCCACTTGCCGGGCGGAGGCTCTACCCACTGAGCTACGAAGGACAATATCCAGTCTTTTATATAGAATATATTTTATAATAGGATTATATATTGCCGATCGTACCTCAGATGGTAGAGCCTTCGCCTGGCAAGTGTAAGGTCATGGGTTCAGGTCCCACTGAACGCAGAAATATTTATTTTCTTTCGAACGTTTCACCATCTAATCACGCCATAACATCGGCGCTGGTATCACTACGCCAATAAACGTTGATTGATATTGTTGTTTAATACCGTTAATGTTCAAATATTTTGTTAGTGTTCAAATATGTCATTGGTGTTCAAATATACGAGTATATTGTTAAAGTTCCAAAATTGTGTTAATTGTGGGTTGTTTTTTCTTTAATGCCGTAATATAATATTAGTAAATGTTCAAATGTAATACTAATATTCAATAATTATAGTATTAATATTCCAAAATAATATCGATTTGCGTTTCGAGATGTATTAGTCAATATCCTGGAATTGCGTTAATATTGGAATTGACAGGTTTTAACAAGTATCTTTTTTCTTTTTCTAAACACTATCTCTTTCATATCTTCATTTTCCTGTCATTTTTCTTTCGTTCTTTTATTTGCTTCTTCTTTTTGCTTTGTTTTCCCGCGTTTTTAGTTACAGTCTCTGACGTCATTCTTTGGGCCAATAACCTTCTTGAGGTATTTCTCAGCTTCAGGAAACAGGTAGCTTTGCACCCCCGTCGCCTCACTTTAATTTTTAGCGTAGGATTTTTTTTTATTGCTGCGATGGAAGCTTTTAAGATCCGGTTGGTAACTGGGTTAGGAAGGCGATTTCACCATGGGGAAAGACTATTTGAAAACCTGATGGACAAACGCGGACGTTACACATCTGACAGGTGTTTAAGGTACGATTAATTCCCCATGTCTGTACGATTTAAGCTTAGGGGAGGGAGAAGTTCAAGGTTGTCTTTGAGGCATTAAAATTGTTGAGAACTGTGACCTGATTTTTGTTTCTCGGTTCTTAGTGAGAAAAAACGGACAAAAAATACCTTCTCTGTTCCCATTTCTGGGACGTGATATTAAGTTTTTCTATAAAGAACCCTCGGGCCTTTGACCGAAATATCAGGACCATGGATTGGCAAAACCTTGTTGACGTAACTTTTACCAATGGAGTTCGTAGAAGACTGGGATTATAAATGCCATGTTGGTTTGATATTCATTCTCGTCTCTTCCATTTCTGTAAATGGATCTTTCATTTCATCGGTTTAGTTTCTGCACATTGTAATAGATGCAGAAAATGTGAATGTAGTGTCGAACATGACATGAATGGAAACGAAACGAGAATAGCTCTAGTGTGGTTCGTTCGTTTGAAGACGTATGAATGGGCACTGTATAGATGCGTAAATGCGTCTAGTCTTTTGCTTACAAAGGAATCTTACGAGAATTGATTCTGGGATTTTTGAATTATTGGTATTAATCGACAAGAATTTTGATTGTGAGTTCAACGGTACCAATCGCTAACTCCTCCCGCTCTTAGATTTGGAGATATACAGTGCGTTTGGTATTTTAGTGGACACTTGATAACAGTGCACTATCGTGAGAAATAATGCCAAATTTGAAAATGAAAATAAAGATACTACAATAAAACAGTATTCTGCAAAGTGGAAGATTAATAATCTTTATTAAATCATTCATAAATGTAACAAAATCAAGATGAGGCTTTCAATCTTGTTTGAAAATTTAATGGACACTTACTGAAATTGGAGTGTTTTATGTACATTAATACATGATAGATGCTCCATTTTTGCATATAACTTTAAAGACACGTGAATCCATTGATTCTATCAATGTTTGTAAATACTTAGGATCGATTTGATACCAAGTTTCCACAATAGCGTCCTTTAAGGCATTAACCGACGTGAATTGCTTCCCATTTGCATATATTTGACGAACAATATAATCCCATACGTTTTCGATAGGATTTAAATCAGGACTACGTGTCGACCAAATCATACTTTTAAACTTTTTTGAATTTATCCATCTTTTGGTGGAGATAGATGCATGGCACGGTGCGTTGTCCTGTTGCAAAATCCAGTTTTCCCCACATATTTATGAGGCATATGGGAGGGCATATTCTTTTAAAAATTCTTGATAGCAGGTGAAATTCATACGACTGCCGATGAAAGCTCCAGGCGTAGTACCGTTGTAGCCAAAGACACTACAAATGGTCATCAACCCTCCTCCTTGAACTCTACGAGAAAAGTATTGCGGCGCTTTCCGCAAATCGTGCCAATAATGTTGAAAAGCATCCGGACCATCTAAGTTGAATTTCTTTTCGTCCGTGAAAAGTACCTGCAACCATTTATCGTTCCACTCCATGTGTCGTCGAGCCTAGTTTAAGTGTTCCTGTTTGTGAACTTGGGTGAGAGATGGTTTGCCTTTTTTTTTCCGAAAAGATAAATTTTTGGAATTAGAGAGCACATTCTATACTGTCCAACATTTAACTGGGAGCTAACTAAGGTCGTTTCGGACTTTTGCAGCCAACTTTCCTGTGTTACTGGCCTCTCTAATAATGTTCCGCTTATCTCTTTTACTCAGTTTTAGCTTCGCTCCCCGTTTTTCGAGTGGATCCTTTTGGGGTTTCTTTTTGAAAAGGCCCCTATAGTACTCCTTGGACGCTGAATAAGCTGACAAATTTTGAAAATGGATTTTCCATTTCATTTAAAAGCCACAATTTCCTCTTTCTCGAAATCCGTAAGTATTTTCCTTTCTGACATGACTACAAACGACGTTTTCGCATAAACCTGTTCACACGGGTATTTATACGAACCTACGCATCGAAAGAATACAATATGCAAATTTTTTAGCGCCTGCACTGCCATCTGTTAGTCAGGAATGATAGTGTCCCTTAAATTAACAAACAACATTTGTTACATAAATTTGCATTTTCCCCATTTATGTGACGATATATTGATATAAAATTTATTTTTCTACAAGACATTATGGTGTCTCGGCATTCTTCAAAAGCCAATTCGCAGTTTTTGTATTTTTTTTAGCATTTACGTAAAAATATCAGGTGTCCACTAAAATACCAAACGCACTGTATAGGTTTAAAGCTCACATGTGAAGTCTATGGGAAGGTTACTCACTGTTTGGCTCAAAATAATTTTATTTCTATATTGGCCGCTCAGCTTGGCGCCTAATCTCAGATTACGAGCCACCGTTGGTGTGTCGGAACCAAACGCTCGGTTTAAAGTAAATTTAGTATTTAAAGAGAAAGCTTGAAATTAACAACATAATATGATTGTGGTTATCTTTCACGCTTGTCATTATCTACTTGTGTTGAATTAAGAAATTAATTAGTTTTATTATAATTTATATAAAATATGGGCTACGTTAATCTATATAACGTGTTGCAAATTGTAAATAATGAAATTCATATAAATAAAATATTAGACACGCAATCTCCACATTCTAATCATGACAAAATGTTTGCAAAGCATATTGTAAACACAATCAAAAATCGCTATAGTAATCACAAATTTTCAGAAACAGCATATTATGAACTTCCGGACAGTTCCTGTGATCGTTTCTTGTTACCTATGAAAAAACTTCATAGTTCTCAAGACAAAGACTACTCACTTTTTGAAATCGGAGAGCATTCAGGTCGTAAAACAAATAGCATTAAATTAACTATTGCACAGAAAAAATTATAGTTCATAACATGTATTTTATAGTTCCAAAAACACATAAAAAGAGAATTAAATCTGATATTAGTTTAAAAAAGATTGAAAAGGGTTATCAGCCACACATGAGCGGCAATTTACACAGTTGGATAAAACAAACTGAAACGAGTGATAGAGAGGAAATATGTTTTGCTATGGACAATCGTGTTATTGATCAGTTTAAAAAGGCTAGAGACCACGACGAGAAAGTCAATTATATACAAATTAGATATTGGGCTCTTGAAAAATCAGACGAACTAGGTACTCTTGACTTCCAAGCTCTTGACTCTTGGATTGAAAAATTTAAAATTAAACACGGAGTTGTTAGCCGTAAAGCAACTAAATTCACAACAGTGTCAATCCACCCCAAACTATCAGAGTTAAAGCAAAAGTCAAATGAGTTTGTTAAACAGGCAGCGTCAATAACTAAAAATTATGAGATACAAAATGCATATAACTTTGACCAAAGCGGGTTTAAATACAAACTGGTAGGCACACGAACCCTCGCATTTCAAGGTGAAAAATATACATATTTAAAAATACAAAGAACGCATGCCACGACACATTCATGCACAATCATGCCTACTTTAGGATTTAATGGACAACTAGTTAGAAAATTTAGTTTATTTAATTAATTTAGTTAATTTAGTAAATTTATTTAGTTAATTTAGTTATTTGGTATTACAAGAGACCACGGGTAATAATTTTGGTACTATTGTATAAGAGATAATGTTGAAACCCTGTAATCTACTCATTGATTGTACAAAATCAGGAACACAGGAACACGTGAAATTTTAAAATTTCTCGATGAAAACATAAATCAAGTGGCTGTTTCTAAATCGCTATTTGTTTGCGATTCATTTGGCATTTTTATTGAAAAAAATCATGATGAAATGAAAGGTTGTTTCCCAAACAAAGATAGAGATATTTTGAACATTCCTGAACACTATACAAAATATGTCAACCTTTAGATGTCTGCGGATTTTATCATTATAAATCACTTGTCAAAGCCATTACAGATCATGCGTTAAGTTACCATTCCGATGTATTTACTTTATCAACATAAAATCATAAAACATAAAACGGCATAAAACATAAAACATAAATCATAAAACGGCGTTATTAAACTACAAAGTCTAATTTACAACCAAATTGTGTTCTCCACTATTCCTGAATATGTGGAGATACAGTAATTACAAGTCCGGCTACACATCAACTCGTCCTGAAGAGTTTGAAACGCCAAAGCAATATTGTATTAAATTTAAAACTTACGCTAATTGTTTAAAATGTAATAATCAAGCTTTTTTCTTAGGTGTTCTATTTACTGTTACTTTTTTGTTTTAAATGTTTATTGTTATCTGTTGATAAGATAAATGTTTACGGTTTTCACTTTCATTCTGATGTTTAAATAAATAAATAAATTATTTTTTCATTTTAACTTAATTCCATTTAATGATTAACTGAAGGAGTTAATGGAAACTTTCTGACAACCTCCTCGTTATGTTTCCTGCCCAATGTGAAATGGCAGCAATTGTCACATTAATTTTGTTATTTTTCAATTAATTAACAAAATTAATTATAAAAATTAACTCATAGACTTAACATGGGAATTTTAAACCTAATATGCAGGGTGATTATAAACTAATTGCCCTATTCTATAGACTCCGTAGAGTGATGTGGAAAAAAATATCGTCACGAAATTTTGTAGGTAGTGTAATTTGCACATGGGAAACCAATTTAAATTTAGTTCAAATTCGCCGCCAGGGGGAAAATGGCATTTTGAAAGAAATGACTGTTGTTTCCAGTTAGTGTAGTATTCCGCACTTTACAGGGAGATTTAATTTTGCATACGAAACATATTTTTGTGTAAGTGAATCTAGATTTACATACCTGGCGCGCAAATTTTGCTCCTAGTAGCAAAATTTAGACCGCATTGTTTTATTTATTAAATCGCTCCCACGTGCCCTAATTAAGCTACCTACAAAATTTTGTGGAGATATCTCTTTTCCTCATGGCTTTAGAGGGTCTATGAGGTTGCTTTTTTTTTTTTAACCTCACTGTATCTGCAAACCTAGGAGTGGAAGGAGTTAGCGATTGGTGCCATTGAACTCATAATCAAAATTCCTGTTGATTAAAACCGATAATTCAAAATTCCCAGAATCAATTCTCGTAAGGTTCCCTTGTTAGTATACTCTAGTTTAGTAGATTTTATATGTTTATTTTGTGTAGTATTTTGAATTTTGAGAATACTTCATCAATGCATAATCTTGTTTAGTAGTGGTGTAATAAACTAGGCGCCGTATTAGCGTATATATACGTAGGCACGTTGCAAACGACAACGTTATTAACTATAACGTTGTAAACTAAACACGTATCATCAGGGTTTTTTAATATAATTAGGCACTGTATCAGGGTAAGACTGAGCATAGTTTTTGCTTATAACATAACATATTATTAATGTAAGTGGATGAAAAAGTACATAACTATGAGCAGTAGAGTATATGTACCAGGATTGAATATCAGGGTATACCTAGACACGGTATCAGTATGCAATTAGGCGCAAAATCTGTGTGTATACTGGTATCAAATATCAGGGTATACCTAGACACGATATCATTATGCACTATAATATACTATAACTTATGCACTATAATATACTATAACTTACGCACTATAATATACTATAACTTATGCACTATAATATACTATAACTTATGCACTATAATATACTATAACTTATGCACTATAATATACTATAATATACTATATAATTGTGCACTATTAACATACTAAAACGTTTACTAAAAGTAGGGACATACTGAACCAAAAGACAAACTTTTTCTTCCTTTTCGCGAACATTGCGAGTTTCAATGTATCTATGAAGATAATGAACAAAAACGGGAACTGGTATCAAAAAACCAAAAAAAACTAATAATCCTTTGTTTAAAATACGTAAGCGAGTTTTACGAGACACAAATACTCAAACAAATGAAGATTCTGAAATATAAAAATGTTTTAGCAAGCATCACATCCTCAAACTATAGTTTGTTCTATCCAGGGCCGGATTTAAAGTACGGGGTGCCCTGGGCACAACGATTTTTGTCGCCCCCCCTCCATTGGCGTAACTAGGGGGCTAACCCCCAAGAAAATTTCTTCTAAGCATTGAGGTATAAGGTTCCCCCCTATAAAATAGGTCAGTCCCTAGAAAAAGTTAGCTCCCTAGACTTCAAAGCTAATTACGCCCATGCCCCCTTCTTCCGTACTAGTAGAAACAAACAAAATTCTGTCGTTTCGCTCGTCAAATGCGGCGAAAAATCACGGAAAATAGGAACGTGGTACATTTATGATTAGCCTACCTTATGTGCATTATTATAAGATATAATAATGATATTTTTATAAACAAATTTAGTTTATTTGACGACGATTGTTGGGATTTTTTTGGATATTGGGGAAAGGGGGGAAAAGACAGGATGCAGAACAAAATTTCAGTGAGGGCGCAAAGCTTGAAAATTTCACTTGTAAGTTTAGTTTTATTTTTTACTTGAAAATAATCATTTTTAATGTAAATTTATTATTCTCAGGGGGGAGCAGGCCCCCTGCTTGGATTCGTCCTTGGGGGAGCAGGGGGTTGTTTCAGGCAATTCTTCAGAATTTCAGATTTAGAAAAAAGGGTAGAGGGCGCCTTCTCGGGAAAACTGATCGACGGAATACTACGTAAATAATCTGCAATTTAAAAAAAAATCCACTGCCTCTTGCGCTCCTAGAAATTTTGTGCCCTGAATAAGTGCCCAGCGTGCCCATTTATAAATACGGCACTGGTTCCCCGATTTCTTTGTTTACTATTTACAAGCACACGTCTACAAGCATGTCACTTGCCTCAGGCAACTGACAGTCCCAATTAACATTGTACGATTACAATTATTGCCCAGCATTGTTTGTTCTTTCCAAATAGATGAAACAATGGGTTGGTCTTTCTGTGTGGTTTCAATTTCTCTTCCCTCCGCGAGCAATATAAGCATCACTCATACTCTTCCTGAAGTAAGCACCCAATAGATGCAAACAGACATAAGCTTGTCTTTTCCGGAAAACAAGTCGATTTCGATTAATTTTAGATTAACGATTTCAATTACATTACTTTCTCGTTACGGTTCGTAGCTGTAGCATACACACAATAGCAGAAATATCCGTGGGAAAAAAAAGTAAATGATTGTATAAAAACATCGTTGACATGTGAATACTAGGTGCCAGCATTAGATGGTTATTAGAGCGAGCAACACGTGTTTGGTATTAGAGTCAAAGCTCTTTTCCTGTCAATGAAATACGCAGACACATGATAGATCTTCATGAACTCTAAAAATATTTGTTTACAACTCTTTATATGGTGGCGCTATATTGAATAGAAAGCACTGATAGAAAACTGGTTAGATCTATGTAATGTAATTAAAAACAATTGACAGTGTGTACCTGCCAACACAAATATTCCCATGGAGCTCGACTGTTTGTCGAAACTTAGCCTTATTGTCTCGCTTCTCTTTCCGCCTTGGAAGTAGGCTTAACACTAATTATAAATAGATTATAACTCTAATTATCATTAATATAATAATAATTATTCTTACATTAGTCTTAAGTTTACTTCTTTTCTTATTCTTTTTTTTTCCTTATTTTTAATACTTTCTTTTTTATCATTAATTTGTATTTAATTCTTAAATTAAAGGAAGTTACGTAAGAGAAGTAAACATTTTAATTCTTTAAACTTACGTATACGTCGTATAACATGTTGACTTAAATATAAATAAAAAGAAACATCAATTTGTGTATTGTCATATTTTTTAAAGTATTCAATTTTCACGAAATTTTAACATCCCGAACACTCATAAATTACAGTTTTTGAATGAGAAAAAGTAATAACAGATGCATGCATACGCACATATCAACAATAATATATCGTATTTAGCTAATAAAAAAATCTCTTCATTTTTAAATGGCGAGGAATTCCTCTTTCTCCCTTCTGTGGGGGCATTAATTTTGCTCTAATTAAAAGAGCATCCGTAAATTTTAATGTAACAGGAATAATTCGATAATCATTTATTCGCTTTTCCGCTCGCAAGCGTAGAATTATATGGCTGCCCACCCCCCCCACAATATTCTGAAATAAATTGCGACTTTACATATACTATAATGCAGGGCGCTAAATTTTCGGTCGCCAGCTCGCCATTGGCGACTGAAACTTGTCATTGGGAGTAAAACATTTCTCATTGAATTACAGTAAAAATAAATAAATAAATAAATAAATATATATCAATTTCCTTACAGTATAAATATACAGAGGTACAGAATAATTAATCAATCCGAAAATTAAACGTCACTCCCCCCCCCACTTTCTCAGCGTATGTCATATGAGAACGTATACGCGACGTAGGTCGTGATTAATTTGAATATTGGTTCTTCTCTGCGCTTTCCAAGATCACGTGACGAGGAGAAATACAGCAGGAAGATCAACAGTATAAACCCGCGGCCAGGGTTTGAAGTTAGCGATCGTTAGTCATATTTTGCACCTATAAATTTTGTTTTGACGACTGACTTTTTCAATTTTTATTGTTTATATGACGCAAATTTCGATTGCTCAATCCTTTATTTTTCCTTCTACCGATCTCACCGACGCACGTTGCAAGATCAGAATCATCGCGCTCTCGTTAGGGTGGGGGACCCATGGTTCGTAGTCTATTGAACTGTGGCCAACTATAATACCTCGATTCCTTCCCCTAGTCTTCCACTATCGTCTCACTATATTCTTTTCCATCTACAAGGAAGATCTTTAGAGATGGTTTACGTTTAGTGATATTTTTTGACTTCGCGTTCATTTCTGATTTTTAAATTTGCTATCAATTTTCGATCAACGCAAAACGGAATTTATAGTAAAGTTTCTTTAGTGAAGTGTCCACATATGCATAATATTTTAAATTGTGATCATAATCAATCGGTACCGGATTTATAAATAGGCATGGTGGGAAAATGTCCAAGTCATTAAATTTTAGGAAGGGCAAAATTTCAAAAGATGCAAGAGGTTTTTTTTTTTAAATTTCCATCTCCGACTTCCGTCGGAAAAGACCCCGCCCCGTGAACACCGGGAAAAAATTTCGTTGTCATATAAAATAAATTTATTTAAAAAAAAATATCGTCATATATATTATAATAAATCATATAAGGTAATCTGAGACCCCCGGGTACTCCGCGATTTTTTGTCATAGTCTCATTTGAAGTCGGATTGACGAATTCTTATCTCTTCTAGCAGAAAATTCCTAGTAAGCGCCCACCCCTACATTTTCCACGGTGTTTCGTTATATTTGGGGGGGGGATTCTCGGATTTATACGTGTGTGAAAAAGTGTCCAGAGAACAAAATTTTAAAAGGCGGCAATGGTGGTTTTTTTTTTTTTTTTAGTCCGCAAAATTCCGTCGATCGCGTAACTTCCGTTTTTATCTCAACTTGAAATTCTGAAAGTTTTCGTGGAACAGACCACCCCCCCTTCCCCTATAAAATAAAAATTTCGTTATGAAATAAAATAAATTAATTCGCAAAAACATCGTTATTTTATTTTACCATAATGTACACAAGATAATCATAACACCTCCACATACTGCCCGATTTTCTGACGCATTTGAGGAGCCGGATCGACAAAATCGTATTTTAGCATAAAATTCCTCAAATGCCACTACGCTTCCCCTAAATTTAATTTCTTGGGGCGGCGGAGGTTTGACGCCTCTGACTAAGCCTTTCTGCTCGGGGACGGGGGGCAAAGGGATTAAAAGGTAGCTTTATAAAAACGTTCAATTAAAATTTATCTCGACAGGATTTTTTCTTTTTTTTTTCCTTTTTTTTCTAAATACACCCAGGTAAAACGTCCTGGCAACTAAAGAAAAATTGTTAGATGATATTGCCTAACTTTCTGTTCTTAATTTTTAAACCTGGGCATAGCCTGACTTCAAAAGCAGACCATCTCCAATTTTTCATCATCTCTCCCTCAAATAAAAAATTATATTTCATATGTATAACATCATGACGATATTTGCATGTATTATCACGCCAGTCTTCTTGACAGCGTTTGATGGCAAAATCTCTATCAATTTCATTCTTCTCTAATTTAAGCAAAGTATTGCATTTTATATTGATTCTTCCCTTGAGTACATCTGCAGTTGAAAGAGGCTTTAGTTATATTTTAATTTAATTAAAAGATCAACAAGACCTCGTCTATTACTTCCCATAGTTATGTTCATAGGATTAAAACTTTGCATCGGAACTTTTTAAAAACGGATTAAGTGAATGATAATCTTGTGGTTACTGTAAATAGACCACCATTACAGAATTTTAATATAACGGATGCTATTGTTATGTGGCATTTCGATACAGACAGTCAGAGATATACACGATATTATTCATTAACACATGACAGATAAATACTATATTATTAATACCAAATTAAAAAATTTTACACGCTAAAGAGTGGCGAGTGGATTTTGTTTTTGGCTAGTACATTAAGACCTGAAATTTCTTCCCCTGCACTGTAATGTATAAACGTACATGAAATGTGTTTGGATCCCACAATAATTTTGAGAACTCTACGTCGATGTTTCCACTACAGCATTTTAAGTATTTCATTTTAAAGTTATTTTTAAGTATAACTATGGATGCTCCTATTTCCCTGGAAAGGTAGGGCAAACTTCTGTATCTTCTATTTAAGCAGCGCTAATCAAAATTATGCTTTGACTACTTTATACAAGATGTTTGTTTGACTGCACCTTTATTCCCATTGTTTATTTTTTGTTCAATTGATAAAGCACTCTCCTAGGAAATCCGGGGAAGAGAACTATAATACAGTAAAACCTCTGAATAGCGGACACATTGTATTGCGGGCAACTTAATTATCTGCCCACTATTCGGGAGGTTTAGCGTAACAAGTATTTGGACTTGGAAATTAAAAAGTGTCCGTTAAACAGGAGTATCTGCTATTCGGGAGTGTCCATTAAAGAGGTTTTACTGTAGCAGCCGATGGACTGTAATCTTCTTCTTAGAGCAGTGGTCAACCTGGGGGTCCCCGCAACTATTTTTAGCTGCAATTATTTTTGTAAGGAATTTTATACCAAATGTTTCCAACGCTTTTATATTTCAACATGGCTACACACATTGCAATATTCTACTAATGGTTGTTAACTTTATATCTATAATATATATATATAAAATATTTAGTAATATATTTTTATATTTAATGTGTTTTCTTTACTCTGTTAAAAATGCTTTTATTGTACAAATATGGCGGCGGCAGACTGAGGGAGGTAGCAGATCTTTTGGTTACTATAAAAGTGGGTTGCGGCTTGAAAAAGGATGTGAACCACTGTCTTAGAAGCTTGTCAATTTCCTTTGATTGAAAAATACAAGGAAAAGGTACACTTCATTTCATTGCTTCTTTTATGACGCTTAATTAGAACATCGCACATACGTATACAGGTTGGCCTTTGGAATATTCATTCAAAACTCTTGACTGCTCCTAAAAGGCACAAAAATAAATTGAAGATCCCTCGAAGGATTTCTGGGTTTGATATTCATTTCAAACATCTGGATTGTCAAATCAAATCGTCTCTGTAATTAGTTTTCGAGATATCAAACGACACAAAATGATTGATATGTTCAGCAATCTTGCAATTTAATTTTTTTCTGAAGCTCTGATTGGTAGATGAACAGTGCTGTTCACAAATTCGGTCAATATGTCATATATGTGTTCTTACGCCAGAGACATGCTTTTCGGCTGTATTCTTCCATGTCCTATGGGTCAGTTAAAGCCTTTTCCTTGTTGAAAGGTTTTATTTCTTTAGTTCCTCACATCCTTCACCTGGGGGTCCAATCGCCACGAAATGTAGGTTTTATATGTTATACGGTGATACCTCCTTTACGGACACCCCCTTATAGCGAACATCATTCTTTCATTAGTAGTCGCTTTTTCAATCCCCATTCCTAATACTTGTTATCACCTAACCTTCTTGAATAACGGACAGATATTATAGTCCTAAAGTGACTGTTATTCAGAAGGGTTATTGTATATGTAATCGAACCCCCTTAGTGTGATTACTGACGGTGAAAAGATTCGTGTTGAAAGTAGTTCGGGTTATCCGAAAATATGGGGTTGTATTAATCGCCTTTTTGGCGGAGCCTTCAATGAGACGTGTGCACACTTTGGTATTCAGTTGAAGACTGATTTGATTTTAGAATTCGGAAAGCAATTGCCCGTTCCGTTGCCAAATATAAAAAGTAAAATTATAATTACACAATATTTGAAAAAATGTGAAATTAAAAGAAACGATTTGGCATGGTGTCCATTTTAGAAATTGAAATTTTTAAGTTTGTTTTCTTTCGTTTCTATGTGACAACAGTTTAAGAAAGTCTGCGAAGTGAACATTTAAATTGTGGGAGTCCACGACGTTATTTAATGTTGACAAGGATTCAGAAACAATTTGTGTTAAAAATAATGCGCGTTTAATGAAGTTCGATTGCGCAATTGATGTTCTCTCCATATTATTCTCCGACACAATGGATTTTCTAGTTTCAGAATTTTATTGTGGGACGCTTTGATGTTATAGTTTTTCGCAGAAGACATTCCAAAATTTATATCTAGAATAGAATTAGACAGTCATTTTAATAAAATAAGGAAAATTATTTAAGTATTATTTTTCTAATTATTATCAATTCGTGTGATTCTTAGCTGTTTAAGAGACTGTTAATTAATTCATATCTTTTATATTTCTCATCCTGGTGAAATTACATGCAATTTATTTTCAATTACTCCTCCTTTTGTCCTGCTGCATTTAATATTACACTTAATGAAAATATTAGTAAAGTTAATAAAATACAATTAATGAAATTAGTAAATTATAATGAAAGTTAATAAAATACAGTGAATAAAATTTGTAAATTAATAAAATAAAATTAAGAAAACAAAATAAATGAAAATTAATGAAAAATTAATGAAAATCTCAATGAAAATTAATGAAAATCTCAATGAATTAATGAAAATAATGAAAATTAATGAAAATCTCAATGAAAATTAATGAAAATCTCAATGAAAATAAACGACAAGACTTGCTGTTGAAAACATAATTAATAAAAATACAATCTATCAAAATTAAGAGAAACAATTTACAAAAAGTAAGAGAAACATAATTTACAAAAATTAAGAGAAACATGATTTACAAAAAGTAAGAGAAACGTAAATTATAAAAAAATAAGAGAAACATAATTTACAAAAATTAAAAGAGACATAATTTAGAAAAATTAAGAGAAACACAATTTACAAAAATTAATAAAACACAATTGATAAACATTAATAAAAAAAATACAATTAACGAAAATTTGTAAAAGACACACTCAACAAAAACTAATGAAAAACACAATGAAAATTAATGAAATTAAATGACTTCCTTCCCCGCTCCCGCCCATTTGTTTGACACGAGATTTTTCCCTTTTATTTTTCTCGAGTTCATTTTAACGTTTTGGTTTTAACTTTAGCGTTCATTTATTTTAATAACTTTGAACTCGGAAATAACACTTGAACTGTAATGAACTTTTTCAATCTTTTCATCACTCGCATCTATTTTCTTAGATAACTGTTTTCGCTCTTTTTAAACTGTGTCGACGAGCATTTTAAAGTTTCTTTTAAACAATACACTTTTTATAAGAGCGTAGGGTGGAACAATAATTGAAACTCTAACCGTGTATACAATGTGATTTTATCAGACCTGCACGCGTCATCCAAATAACGAGTAATGGCCGATCGTACGCTTTCTGGTTTCCTATAATCATAGACTGATCTTCTGTTTATCACCGAGGTCCTCGTTACTGCGGGCCTGGCTGGGCCGGCCCGTGTTACGTCACAGACAACTGCGGACCCAGAAATCTAGGTCACGTGACCACACGAGCCGGTTTCGGTTGGGGCAAATGAAGGAAGAAAAGGCCTCAAAAAAAAAAGAAAAAAAAAAGAAAAAACGAAAAGAGACCGATGATGATTTTCTTCGTTTATTTCACAGTTGAGGTCGAACTAGCTAAACGGCAACTTCTTCTGAAGTGGTAGAAGAATCATCTGGAGCTTCTTCCTCATTTTGTAGCAGTGATGGCTTTACCATAGCCTTCTTAGCCATGTGAATTGCCGTGTTCTTCTGATCGCATGTGCTCCAGAAGGCGCATTTTTTCTCTGATACGGTTTTACAGATTGAATAGTGATGAAGATCACCCTGATCATGTGCACTTCATGATCTCTGGATTTGATTTAGTGGACTATCTATCGGCTCGCACATGAGAAGGGAGGACTATGGTGAGTGTGCACTCATGTGCTGTCTTTTTAATATAACTTTTAAACATCCAGGTATTAATTATCTCACATTTTATATGAGTCACATTAAAATACCCATGTGTTAAGTCTGTTATAAAGTTAATTAAGAAGATGCTGTTTCCGTAGTCATAACTCTAACAGAGCTTTCTGGGGAAAAGCTTTAAAACTAGTGGAGATAAAAATTAAAATATTAATGTTGTGTTTTGCGAATTAAAAACTATAAAGAAACTTTTTATATAACATCCTTTTTTTTAAACCTTCATTAGAAAGATATCCCTCTGTCTGGTAAACCATAACGATAAGATAAATTTCTGATGGGCAGTGTTGCCAATAGTATGTTTTCTGAATTACTCGGGGGAGGATCGAATTAGCCCCCCCCCGCTAAACTTCCGAATGTACTTTGACCTTATATGACAGTGTCAAGACTGTCTCTGTGATCCATTAGAACAAGATGGAAAACGTGGGGCGATTGCCCCACCCTCCACATTGTTGTCTCCAAAATAAGTTTTGGAATAGAAGCATTTCTACGTGCGTTTTAGCTCAATTTATAACGTCTTGCTGGTAATGTATAAGAATACATGTCACTTACTTAGTTTTCTCGCAATGAGAAAAACTTGTTATATAAACGTTCTTGCATAACTATTATATATAAGATACTTAAAGATATTTAGGCACTGGGATCTTTAAATATCTGTTACATAGTTACATGTGCTGGGATTTATTTGAGATTCTATACACTGTTCTTAAACGTTTTCTTTCTTCTGAATCGGTTTTGAATTAATTTGAGAACAAATTCAAGCAAAAAATAGCATACACTGGAAACGAATGTCCGAAAGGTCTAAAATATATCAAAGATCAATTCATAAGGGGAAAAAACAGGGCATAAAGCATATTATGCAAAGGTTCTTAAATAATCGTATATTCATTTGTTTAAATAGCAATGTATTTATGACCTACGGTTAGACCTACATTTTTCAACCTTTTTACCCTCGCAATAGTATTCACATTCAAGAAAACTTCTACATGAAACTTATGTGTTACTATCTATTATAATATATATTAATTATAATAGAATATTAATTTATATATTAGTATATTCCTTTATTATTTACAGAAGAAGTTCATAAGGAATATATAATTTATTTTTTACGATAATTGATTTCACAAAAAATCTCGCGTATTTGCGGAGCCTGGGAGTTCTTGGAAACCCCGGTTAAAAAACGCTGGATTAAATATTGACAAAATAGAAAAAAGAACAAAAAACTTTCGAACGTATCAGAAGCAGTTCTTCACTGGGAGTTGCAAATCATTTCCGATGAGGGGTTGCTGTTCGCGCGTCCGAAAGCGGGATCGCTCTATATATTTTGCCAGTATTACATCTACATTGTGCGTAAATTTTGTCCCTGGTACTTCTTATAAGGGAACCACTTTTGTGGAAGCTCGCACTTTGAGACAAGACTTATCACAAATGATAGTCCCTAAGTTCCTTATTAAAAATATGAAATCAGTTTTTTGTGAGTGATATATAATTTTTTTATTAATATTTAAAGTCCAAAAAGCATGCTTTTTAGGTGAAGTTTGACATTTTTTTATTCGCACTGTATATGAAGATAATAATTTCTGAACTCAATTCGAATAAAGAAGGTGGTTGCATTTAAGGGATAAAATTATAAAATTACACGAAAGGTCATTCAGAGTATTTTAAAAAATTGTATAAAAACTAAGCTTTTTAATACCAATATTTGGCGCATTTGGCTATGGTTTAGAAGAATTGGCGATACCGGTATGAAGTATAAATGTTTCATCAAAAAAAAATTTCAAACAAAATTGTTCTGAATAAAATCAAAATTGATGTAACACACCAAAACGAAATTATAAAAATTCATTATTTGATATATAACAAATTAAATGCAGAACAATATTGCCCTATGTTGCAATATTCATGGTGTAGCTGTATTCACGCTCCTAATGAAACCATTTAATTCAAAAATATTGACGAAATATCTTTTCGCTTAATTGACACGATTTTCAGTGATAATGAATGTAATTTACATCCTTTTTAAAGTGCAGCCATTGTGAAGAACAATTACGTTTTGAACGTTTTTATGAAAAGTATCATCATCACAATTTATAAAAATAGTTCCGGAATCCGATATTTTGAGACATTTTTATAATTTTTCTGGTATTGAAAATCTTTGATTGATTTACAATATTCAAACTTTCCGCGTGGAATTTTTACAAGAGCCAGGTTGACTCCGCAAAAAATAGTAGACGTTCAGTATGATATAATGCTTGTCTACTTTTTAAAACAATTTATTTACGTATTTTTTGAAATGCCAGCTTCATTAAAACATTTTTCTTTATTAAAAAATTACGTAAAATATTTTGATGTTACGGCCATAAAATTTAGAATTTTTTCCTTTTTATTATGCCATTATATTTCCTAAAAATAGTGGCAATGAAGGTTGCAATATGAGCGTAATTGAATAATAAATGCTTCATGCCGATATCGCCAATTCTTCTAAACCATAGCCAAATGCGCCAAATATTCGTATAATTTAATTAATTTATTTGATTAAATTAAAATTTAATTAATTTAATTTAATTTATAATTTTTAAAATACTCTGAATGACCTTTTTTGCAATTTTATAATTTTATCTACAATACAATCACCTCTTTATTTGAGTAAGTTCAAAAGTTATTATCTTCATATACAGTGCGAATAAAAAATATCAAACTTTACTTAAAAAGTGTGATTTTTGGACATCGAATATTAATGAAAAAAAATTTTATATGCTATTCACAAAAAACTGATTTCATATTCTTAATAAGAAATTTAGGGACTATCATTTGTGATAAGTCTTGTGTCAGAGTACGAGCTTCCACAAAAGTGGTTCCCTTGTTAGTTTATTTCTACTGTATTTAAGATCTGAATATCTCTTGACATACAACACATTTCTTTTTAAACAACAATATAAATCAACGTTTATTGGCGTAGTGATACCAGCGCCGATGTTATGGCATGATTAGATGATGAAACGTTCGAAAGAAAAGTATTTCTGCATTCGGTGGGACCTGAACTCACGACTTTCCACTTGACAGGCTGAGGCTCTACCATCTGAGCTACGAACGAAAATATCTAGTCTTTTATATAGAATATATTTTATAATAGGATTAGATATTGTCGTTCGTAGCTCAGTGGGTAGAGCCTCCGCCCGGCAAGTGGAAGGTCGTGGGTTCGTTACAAAATATTTATTTTCTTTCGAACGTTTCACCATCTAATCACGCCATACCATCGGCGCTGGTATCACTACGCCAATAAACGTTGATTGACATTGTTGTTTGATTTAATCTGCGTAGTGTTCGATTTATTTAAATACATTTCTTCTTCTTAATCTAAGTTATAGATTAACGTATTCGCATTATTAGTTTTAAAATTGTCTGCTTTTGCCTCTCTCAAATTCACTTAATTCTTAAATTTACAATTTTAAATATTTCAGTACACGGGGAGGTCATAACTAAAGTCACATTTCTCGCGTTTGTCACTGAAAAGGAAAGACTTTATATATAATATGAAGACGTCTATGACAATGGGATTTCATTTGGTGCAAGCGTTTATTTCAAAAGTTGCCTCTAGAATAATACATGGTGCTGCTGCGTATCGTATAGTGCATAATTTAAACCATCACATGACTTATGCTACACATGGTATGTTGCGTGATTACGTAATAGCATGCGCATTTGTCATTAACACTGCTTCAGCTGCGAGAACATTTCAAAAACATTATCTATTGCGAACACAGACAACTTAGTTGACATCAAGACCATCATCAAGCTTACGTCCCAAGCATGTCTGGTAAAACTACGTTTTGTGGTTGAATTTCCGATTGCAGTACTTTGCCCACAACCAGTGCCGTAGGAAAGGGGGGATCAGAGGGATCAAATCTCCCATTGGATATCAAAATACGTTATTTTCTCCAAGGCCCAATCACATGACCTTCTTTAAACCCCACTGGAATCCCCAGGAGTTTTGAATTGACACGGTACTACTCACAACGTAGGAAAGCATGCTAAACATGTTCTTGTGTAATTATACAACGTACTGTGTGTATATTGGCGTACGCAGGGGGTGTTGATGGGAGTTGTAACCCCCCATTGCAATGAAATTTTGTATATTTAACATAGAAATATGCGAGTTGTAGCTCTGTAACCCCCCATTGAGTCTATAACCCCCTTACGAACTTTATGCGTACGCCTATGTGTGTGTGTACGGTAAGTTTTGTGGCCTTTTGAACTTTCCAGTACGGCATTGTATTGCCTTAAAATAATTTAGGAATGAGCGTTTGTTTTTAGGGCAAATAAAATTCTATCGCCACATATATACTCATGTTGATCATGAAATCTTTCTACCAAATACAGCATTTCCTAGTTATAGCCATTGGAAATAATGTCAACTTATAATTATACACACCCTGTACACGTGATTTAAATTTTACCTATACTCAAGAATTGTAAACACAAAATATATTTTTTCTATCTGGTTTAAGCTTTACAGTTAGTTTAAATGAATCGATTGATATTACTGGAATTTTTTCTGTTGAACTTACCAAGAGACTGATGATGATAAATTACCAAGAGACTGATGATTGATGAAACGTATTCAGACAAAATGAAAAGCCCAAATCAGTAAACAGTAAGAAGACGAATTACACCGAACAGGATGTATGAAAAAAAAATTACAGAGACCTACATTCAACCACAGATTTAAAAAAAAAAAATGGTTTATTTCTATGATAGGAATTTAATGTCAAAGTCATAACTTGAATAAATAAATACAACTGGAATGTAAAAAATGCAAATTGAATAAAAAATTCAACTTAAATTTAAAAAAAGTGTATCATTTTTCCCCAATCAGATATATATCGAACTCTTTCAGAAAATGATAGACCTATTTGCCTACCTGCAACATATTCCAAGATCTATGCAGGAGATTATTTAGTATTATTTCCATGCTCCTTGACGTTATCATTGAGGAACGTGACCTCCTAATAGAGGAACAATGTAGGTTTATAAGATATCACTTCCTATCGAGTGACTCGTGTGGCTCATACTCCTTTTAATGATAAAATCTTCATTCCTTTTCTTTTTTTTTCACGTATTTATTGTTTGTATTCACAATACGGTATTGATCTAAGGACTAATATTCAAAATGATGCAACAATTTCCAAGCGCTTTATCAAACTTCTTGCATCATACTTGAAGCATAGAAACTTTTAGGTCAAACTAAATAATTATATAATTTTCCGACCACGTGACATTACAGTGTGGGTGGAGGGATACCTCTAGGATCCGTTCTTGGCCCCGCGCTCTTTTATATGTCTTCGTCAGATATATCTGAAGGAAGGAAATTATAGAGCTCACGAACTGTGCATATAGTACTGTAGTATTTATTACAGTGACACCTGCGACCATCAAGTATTTTAAAAATTGATGTGGGAAGGGTGCAAGCACATATTATACACATTTTTATGTTAGGGTGTATGTACAGTTGCAATATATTTCGAATTATTCGAGGAGCACGATCCCATATAACTAGGCCTATGCCTACGTCAGAGATTCAATCGAAAATTCACGATTTCTCTGGACCTGTCGAACACAGTACTTCCTTAAAGGGTAAGCCAACAGGGCGTCGACACAAATAAGTTCCCCAAATTGAAACATCTTGTTTATTGTATATTATATTTTTCTTATTGCAATAGTGTAGGAATTTAAAAATTAGTGTAAAGAACACCCCCAAAAAAAAGATCAAACTCAGAGCTTAGGTATATGTATTATGCAGACTCTGAAAGAAGAGTTCACTTTCCAGGGGCGGATACAGACTTTCATTTTGAGGGGTTCAAGGGCAGAATTTGCCATGGTCTTGGAACAACACCCTTCATTTTTCATGGAAATTTGAATTTTTTTGTAGTGAAAAATGTATTTTTGGGTTGGGTCATAACCGCTATGACCCCCTTTGTGTTCGCGCTTGTCATTTTCTCCTTTCCTTCTCCAAAAGTAGAAAATAAAAAGCAACCAAGAAATAGTCAAGTGGTAATGTTTATCATCCACTTATCCACCAAGGTAAAATTCTCCAAGTTTTATAAATTTATAATCCCAAATATCACCATTCTTCAGTGAAATAAATTCTTCCTAATAAAATCAATTTTTTCGGAATCATCGGCGAGTCCAAATTATTTTTTTGTACAAAAGCATGGACAAATGCCCATCTTTTCTCTAAACGACTAGTTGGCTATTCAGCAAACATCTCTAATTGAAGCACATTACTCACTTGTACACGGTGTTCATTTAAACAGGCCCCACCTTAATAACTTTGGTTATAAAGTAGGCGCTATTTAGAACAAAAATCACGCCAATTTTTATTTCCAGTGACCCAAAATTAATATCAAAATTTTTTGTTCGACCCCTATTCTTAGGCCCACAATTTTGAATTTCCAAACGACACCCAATATCTTGTAATATATCATTGTAAACAGCGTAACAAATACAATATTTTTCGCAAAAAAATGAAATTGCTTCATGTATTCTCGAGAGGGAGCTAAAAATGAAATGAAATTGATTGATTACTTAAACGAAATAATTGTTGAATAAATAATTTAATACTAGTTTTAAAATTCACGAAATAAGGGCGCAAGCGAGGTACAATAACACATATATATTTCCGCGCATTAGTCCGTGTGCTAGATAATTCGAGTATTGCGAAATATTGAAATTCGAATCACCAGGCCTATTTAATATTCATATTTGCGATTTCAGTAAAACCTAGCCTCTTTCCAGCATGCCATAGATGATGTTAGAATACGATGTATTAATAAAAGGTGTATAAAACGAAGTATATTTCAATTTTAGTTAGTCGTTTCGTTTAAAAAACTAAAATATCGATACAGAAGTTTGGAATACACGCTTTTATTAATGGGAACGCGTTCCTTGACCTCTTGCCGGTAAAAATTTACACTGAACATACTTTTATTTCTAAATTTGACCATAACCACGTGACCGAATTCAGAAAATAATAACAACAACAATATTATTTTTTATTCAGAGACAATCGTAAAAACGATGTCGATAAACCAGTGAATTCTCCCGTACATCCTAATCCTTAAATTAAATTAATACTACAATATTTTTATACTCTAATGCTTTGTTTCTCAAAATGGCGTCCGCAGCGGCTTATCAAGCAATCCGCCGGCGTAGCTAGAATTTATGTTCTAGTGAGATTTAAGGAATTTCTCATAAATATTACTTGTTATAAACGTTACCTTACGGCGTTTCGTGAAAGATTTGAATCCTCTAAATACACCCTTGCTGTCTACATTGCTTATTATTATTTAACTAATTTAATGATGTCATTTTCATTGTAAATTTGACAAAATAAGATCGTAACTGACACTCTCCTTATCAAATAGTGTTACTCTAAAAATTATTTTGTTTCAGGTGAGTTTGGCAACCAACCCATGTTTTAAGAACATGGTCGGATATTTTAGAGATTTTCTGCCAAAAGCTAGTGTTTTTTTAAATTACAAAGAAACTAAAAAGCTTAACATTTACTACAAATTATATTTCAATGAATGAATAAGTCTCTTCTGCCGAAGCTCTTATATATGTATATAAGCCTGCCAATAAATCACGCAAATGTAGGGTTACTTTGGATATGGCTTTCCTTGGGAGAGCTGGTGGAGGGGAGATAAGTATGACGATGGCTAAATAGGGCTTAATATTGAATATTATAAACCATAGTCAGCAATCTTAATTTCAAGCAATATATTTTTCATGATGGGGGGAGGGGAGAAAGCCCCCGGTGGTCTACAAAAAATAAAGAAATGCTTAGAGTGGTCCGTGAGTGACCAAAGTTTGAGAAACCTTTGCCCCCACTTTTCGCGTCCCACGATTCAAAATATAAAAATATTATGGCACACATCGTGTCAAAATTAAAGAAAACTGCATTAATATACAGTGATTTCTCTTAATCACGCCGTTCTAATAAAGGATTGTTTCCGTTTAGAGACGGTTTTTTGAAGGGTCGGATTAAGGTTTCGTGTGGCCCTAGACAATTTTTTCCGGGCCCCTTGTGGTATAAATTAAACCTGTGTAATTACAGTAGGACCCGTGTAAAACGAGGATCTTGAGACCAATGAAAATGCCCGCTATATCCGGAATTAAAATTTTAAACTTTGAAAACAAAGTCGGTACAAGTAACGTATTTGCATGCAACGTACGTAAAACAATTTCTAAAATTCATAGTAAAAATGGCTGAAATTTATCCTGCAATAAAATTATTCATCTAGGGGTAAGTCTGATTGACAACGATTTTAAAGTTGCGTTAAGATTTCACCGCCCTGGGTCCCCTTAAAAAAAAAAAAAGAGGACCCCTATACATTTGTCTTCTTTGCCTATGCCAGCGGTTCTTTAATTTTCCTGGACCGTGGACCCCCTTCAGAGATCACTCGCCCTCGCGGACCCCCAAGAATTAACTCTTTAATTAAGTTTAAAGCCCGGAATTTGCATCATATGTATTTATTTCTAGTGTTTCATCACTAATTTTTACCATTTGAGGAAGGAATTTTTCGTCCCCTCATAATTTATTCTCAACACATTTTACTCTTTTCTTAGTATTTTTCCGAAACTTTATGGAATGTTGGGGGGTGAGGGGGATATGGCGGACCCCCAAGTGTCCGCGGACCACGGTTGAAGAACCGCTGGCCTATGCGATTATCTAGCCATTTGTGATTTTATAGGTGGTATGTTCCTAAATATATTTTATTGATAAGATTGGAGCAGCTGTACACTCACGAAATAAAGAAACTTGTAAATTTGTAATTTGGTAATTTGTAATTTGTAAAAATTTGTAATTTGGTAATTTGTGATACTGGCTAGTGCTTCATGGAGTTTTACATATTCCGATTAAGGTTTTTCTATTCTGCGACGTTTTTCTCATCCCCTTGAAAATTTTTAATAATAATAGCCTATATTTTGTTTTCCATAATACACGCATAAATGAATAAATGCATTACATTCACATATTATACATCAAATTCATTATACATGGGTATTCTCTAGAAAATACCTTTATAAATATGAATGAGAAAGATTACTCTGTTTTAATATAATAATAATAGTTATCGTATGACCCTAGCTATTACAACATCATGAATGTATTCAAATTTTAAATAAATGTTGCTTTTTTTTCCATATTTTAAATACATTTCCACAGCATTTGCTCTGCATGAGCACCTCTAGGTGAAATCCTCGTAATTTAGGTTCAGTTACTAGGTTACTGCTTTCGTCCTGCGTCGTATCTCTGTAAGCATGGGTATGAATGAATCACATTATGTCTCATTAAACCATCGGTCCTGGTAACTCATAGTGTGGTTGTAGGATAAAATTCCTGGTAACTCATAATGTAGTTTTAAGGTAAAATTCCTGGTAATTAATAATGTGGTTTTAGAATAATTTTCCTGGTAACTCATAATGTGGTTTTAGAATAAAATTTCTGGTAACTCATAATGTGGTTTTAGGATAAAATTCCTGGTAAGTCATAATGTAGTTTTAAGGTAAAATTCCTGGTAATTAATAATGTGGTTTTAGAATAAATCTCCTGGTAACTCATAATGTGGTTTTAGAATAAAATTTCTGGTAACTCATAATGTAGTTTTAGGATAAAATTCCTGGTAATTAATAATGTGGTTTTAGAATAAATCTCCTGTTAACTCGTAATGTGGTTTTAGAATAAAATTCAGATGAACTAAAAGTAAATGAAACAGTGTGACCAGGTTTTCAGATGAACAAAATACTACAATAGAAACATCAAAATACTACATAATACTGCTTTATTTTCTGAATCTACTACAATAATACTACATTAGCATTGCTGCTGATAATAGCGACTTTCCGCTAGATTTAGGGTGTTCTAAGTTGTTTGGGCAAAGTATAGTCTACCTTGCAAATTTTATTAATATCAAAATGCAACTTTTCTGATCAATAAATGTTAAATGGAAGTAAATTATCAAACAAAAGTGGGAAAGTTGCAAATTAACTAATTTTTTTTTTGCAAAATCTAAAAATTTAGAGGTTTATGTCCGTGATTTAGAGGTTTTTAATATTCTGAGTATCTGAATTGGTAACACTTCAATTCGTAATTCGACAAACCTCTGACGTGCTAGTGCAATAAAGGTATTTTTTATTTATTTTCAATTTCGTTTAATGTTCTCTTTACTGTGGAGTGACCCATAGTGTTACTCTGTTCAGATTGCTTTAAAACACCCTAGGATTTATTAAATTTAACTTTATTCTACTTCAGGAAAAAAAATATGCAAAAACATAAAAATCCTCTCCTTATTACCTATTATTGTTGTGAAACATTATGCGGCTGCATTATAAATTGCTTTCCAATAAATTGCTTTGAAATTCATTTTTATTTCGTCACAAACCATAAAAAATTCGGTGCGCATTTACTTTTTCCGCTCACTGATGGCAAGACCAAAACATTATAGATTTGAGGATATTTGTGTGCCCAGCCAGAAATCATAACAAAGATAAATTCTTCTTCTGTAGTAAATAAATCCTCTACTAATGACCTCTAGTCCCAAGAAGGCAAGAGGTCTGAATTCTCAGATCCAAATATGCCGAAAATTCCTCCTTTCCAAAAAAATTGCCTTTTTTTTCAAATCATTTCCATTTTATCACAAAACTTGGTAAAATAACACAATGGGCACAGTTTTTAAAAGCATGCGTTTTAATATAGCTTTGAAACTTTTTAGAAGGCTTTTAGTCTTCTTCGAAGAAACTTACATAATAATGGAAATACTGAGTTTAGAATAATAAAAAACTGAATTTTCAAATCTTATCTAAAATCACGTAAAATTGACTAAAATCGAATGAGTTTATTGAAATTATTAAAATATTTAAAAAAAGATGATAACAGATAAGAAAACAAAACACTTAATGAAAAAGTAAACAACCAAACACAACCAATAATCTAAAATTGAGAAAATTGGTGTAAGTGAATATGGAGGAAACTTATCCATGCCGGATGAAAGTTGGGGGTAATAGCAATGTCGTTGACCAAATGATTCTTGTTCTGATGAATAATAAAAGTTTCATAAAAAATTAAATCTGCAGAAGAAACATTGAATTTATGATCATAAGATCAACAATGTTTAGCTATTGATGATTTAGCGAATTCTTCTTTTTTGATAACTTGACTTTAACGTGACAAGGTAAGAAAATTCTGTTTATTATTATTATTATTCTAAACTCAATATTTCCATTATTATGTAAGCTTCTTCGAAGATGGCTAAAAGACTTAAAACAAAATTCAAAGCTATATTAAAACACTTGCTTTTAAAAAATGTGCCCATTGTGTTATTTTACTAAGATTTGTGATATACTGAACACAGTTAGTCGCTTTACTTATATTTTGTTAAGAAAAATTTGTGACTACCCAGCAAAAATACTGCATTTCTACTACTTTTTCGCGACATATTATAAAAATACTACATAGCGATAATCGAAGCCAAAAAATACTATTGTAGTACAGAAAATACTACGTTTGGCCACACTGAAATGAAGTTTTAACCTTTATCAAAGGGATTTTTTAACCATTTTTTCCCTCTTAAACTAAAATATCCCTACACAGTTCCCCACCCCAACTTGCTTTCGTTGTATAACACGGATAACATGCAAGATCAAGATTGGATGAAACCTGTTTACAAAGACCAATTGCAATCGTGTTGGAATGCAGCCGCCTGAAGGGGTAACCGCGATCTGGACGGCAAAGTTAGTTATTTGTTGCATCTCGGCTGTTTATGGAAAATTAAAACATCTTTCCTTGCCAGTTTCTTCTTCCTCTATCGGCGATGACTAGACAAGTTTTAATTCCTCATTCGTCAATATTTCTTAATGTTCTGTGATAAGTTTTTCCCCTTTTTCGTCCACCACGTTGACAAACCTCTTCCCATCAATTTGCCTTGCTGCGCGATTGATTTTCTTCAGCCTTCCAATCGCAATGAAAAAGTATGCATTATTAGCCATTCGAAACTTATTAATCGAATATTTCTGGAATGTTCTACCTCCAGATCGCGATGACTTGCTTAAACCGGATCCGCAACTTTGCTACTGTACCATAATATATAAATTATTATGATACATTACCATCAGGCCTGTAGTCAGAATGGAGGAGCAACTGGGGCACAGGGCGCTCAGGAGTATAAAATAATTACAAAGGAGCTGCAGAGAATTTAGACAATATGTCACTACAAACTCAAATTTGGCGCTCCTCATGGCTTTTTTAGTTCATTGCAATTACAAATCGTTTCATATTAGTACATACCAAGGTTTGAATTTTGAATTTTATGGATGGATTATATTTAAAACCATCGAGAGAATTTTCGTTGGATATGATAATAGAAGCAAATGGCTCATCAAAATTGCCGAAAATGATGTAATTAATAGTAGAACGGTGAAATTTATCGAAGAGACGGAATCTAAAAAACCTATTCTAATGATGGATGTGTCAATACATAAAGAAATTGAATATATACATAGAGAAATAAAATAAACAAAAAAAATAATAAATATTTTGAAAGTTCACACACACATACACATATATATATATATACGGTAATATCCCGATAATTCGCAATGCCAAAAGACCAAGGCCTCATTACGAATTATCGAGATTTTCAATAATGCAGGATTACGATTTATCAAGGGTGAAAAAAGAAAAATTTCGAATTAACGGGCTTTAAATAATAAAACTGGTATAGATAAAAGAGTATATATCCATGAGCATAATGCGAATTATATAAAGTAAGTACGGAATATGCACCTATGCGGTAAAAGGTTCATTTAGCAAAGTTTTTTATCATAATACAACCTACAAAAATTTTTTTTATTTAAATTGATTAAAATTTATTTTTTAATTTTTAAGTTATATTGTGCTCAAAAACGTTGCTAAATGAACCTTTTACTATCTGTGAACAATGAATGTCATTTCTTCGTCTATATGCACTTATATGCATCCTAAAATCCCCAACTAAGGTTTGAAATAAAGAATATAAACAAATAAAGTAAGTATGCAGAAAACAATTCGATTATTTTTGTCTGATGAAGGGAATGTTCCTGCATTCTATCAATGGTGTTGTCCAGTGTCATAATAGAAGGCAAAACTCAACTTTTACATAACTAAGAATCAGAGCGCCATTGTGGGCCATGCAATTATCAATGAATAGCAGAATTTTACGCTGTTATCTCCCCATGTTGCCATTTAACAACTTCAGCCATTCATGGAATAAACAACAAGTCATCCATGCTTTTTTATTGGAAGGATAAAGGACGGGAAATGATTTTAAGTGTTTGAAACATCTGGGTTTTGCTGATCATTAATGGTTTTAATTTATTGCATCCATCCATATTCGCGGCAAGCAAGAAGGTAACTCTGTCCTCACTATTTTTGCCGCCATGATACTTAGGCCTTCCCTTCAGAGCTGTAGGGAAGGGGAAAAGTTTCATTTCGAATAAACGGGATTGTTGACATGAAATATTACGATTTGTAAGACGTTTTTGTTCCTCTTGAGTGAGAAAACACTTACGAATAAGCGAAGGGACCGAAATGCATTGTTATTTTACGAATTAACGCTAGTGGGACCTGGAGTTTATTACGAATAAGCGGCATTTACGAAATAACAGGATAAGAATTACCGAGATTATATATGTATATATATAGGTTCACGGTATCAGACGGCTTTTGAAACAAACCTTGGCAAAACCTGTCCACACTTAAGTTAATTACGTAGTGAAAGGTACAAAAATATTTAAACCACCATTTTTTTAAGAGAGTGGCCATAAAATTTTAAAGTGTATTTTCTCAGAACGTGTTTTTTTAACTCACAAATGTTTAACAAAACTGGACGAACTTATCTAGTTGCGTTTATTTTATAGCATTTTACGACCTTTTTTTTGCAAACTTCATCATACTAATTTTTTAAATATAGACAAAATATAGCCTTAAAAATTAGTAAAGAAAACTTATTCAAAGAAAAAATTAGTATGTATATTTTTTTTCTACTGCCATTTTTAGGTATTTAATAAGTACAATATCTGTGAACAATTCGAGTCTACTAGTAACGTTCTAGCAACAAAACTTAAGTTGTATTTCCGCGTGAAAACTTGCAATATAATGTTCCATTTGAAAAATATATTCAATATTTTGTGAAATTAAAAAAATACATTTAGCACTTGAATTTATCATTAGCTATATTATATACAGTCGCCCCCGAATATAACCAGAAGGAATAAAACATTTATTTATTATATTCATTCATTTATTTCATTCATTTATTTATATTCATTCATTTATTTCATTCATTTATTTCATTCATTTATTTCATTCATTTATTCATTCATTTATTTATTATATTCATTCATTTATTTCATTCATTTATTTTTATTTCCATTCATTTATTTATCTTTTTATTATAATTTATTTCATTTATTCATTCATTTATTTATTTATTCATTCATTTATTTATTCATTTATTTATTTATTCATTCATTTTCATTCTATTTTATTTATTATATTCATTCATTTATTTATTATATTCATTCCATTTATTTATTATATTATTCATTTATTTATTATATTCATTCATTTATTTATTTGGTTGCGTTTAAAATATACAGGACGGAAACTCTGTATTGCAAGAGCAAGCCGGTTATAATCGCTTGCTCAGTATACCCAAGCTCATTGCAAACACTATATATTTGAGTTCAATGTATACATAAAAGATGGGATATTATACTTCATGAAGAATTTTTTTAATTAGTTTTATATTTACTGGGAAAACTGCAGACATAAACTATCGTAAATTTCACTAACTTTGCAACTTTAAATGTCCCAAGTCTCCTTAATACATAATTTGCTTCGACCTGGGGGGGGGGCGATCTTCAAATCTTTTTGACCCACGACTTCCTTTATCTCCAATAAACTGTCAACGGCCCCTTCACCTTCCATAGATTGTCAACTGCTTCCACATATACAAAAATATACCTATTGCATTCTAGTTTACCATGTTTGGCGCAGTATAGCCCAGATGCTCTTGCGCCATAAAACATCCAAACAAACAAACCTATTGCATTCTATAAATATTTTCATGTAACATGTTTTGTAATATTTTATTTATTAGCCAATGGCACGGCCAAAACCATAACCATGATTTAATTTCAAGGGGGGGTTCAAAAATTTTTACAGCATGTATCGATACAATCACAGCATGCAAGGCCGTAGCCAAGTCCCATTAAAAATTTAGTTTCGGGGGGGACTGACCCTAAGACCCCCCCTCTGGATACGGGCATGGTCGCGGCGCCCATGGCCGAAACCACAGGGAGCCGCGATACACAGTTAAAAAACATCAGTTTTACATAATATAGCCTAATTAAAAGTAAAAGTATACATATACTGTAAGTAATTTATAATATAATTATGACACGATATAGAATATAATTAATACGTGATTTATAATGTAATTAACGCATTATTTATATTAATATTCAGATTGTGTTGCCTTGTATAAATGCTATAGATTTTAGCGTTTCGTAATTTATCATTTATATTCGAAACTTGGCCATAAAGGCGCTCCTGCGTTAATCGCTTTTTAACAATTGTGTTATTCAAAAGAGAAGAAATTGTGTCCGCTACTTGGAAAACGTTTAATGAAAACGTTTTCCTAAATGCATATGATAAGATAAAATGATGGTAAAGAATGCGAATCTACTATACGGGTATTTTCTCAATACCCGTTATTTATAAAACCATAATAAAGTAATTATGCGATGTTAAAACTAACTTTGTATCATTATCTCCAAGGAGAATGAATAAAAATTGTAAATTTAAATCATACAGAAAGTAAATAAAAATTTAAATAACCATTTTAATGGATAACTAAATTAAATTTATCCCAAAATACTTAATAATGAATATTCATGAATTTTCGCTTCTTCACTGACTTAAAACGTCATTATCGCGGCCATTGTCTTAAACCTGCTTATTTCTGCTACGGCAGACAACATATTTCTCTTCTTCTCGGATTCTGTTTTAAATTTTATCGTAATGGAATCTGTTCCCAAACCAACATTATATTCAATATATATCTTGCCATTCGAACTGCCGCGTATTTATATCGCACTGAAATCTTGTTTGATGAAATTTCCAGTTTTAGAATGTGTATTTGCCTACTTCCTCCAAGTAAAAACATCAATAACATTTAGTTTATTTCTTTTCATCGGTCTAAAAATGGCCCAGTTGTTTTTTCCTCATGAGCAAGATCTCGTTTTAAGGGTAATGTAGCAAACAGCTTTTTTATGCAAGGTCTCTTATTGCCTTTTTTCATCGCCATATTTCTAGTAATGAGTTAATTTTACGAGTTAAATACGGTGTCGACCTGCTTTTGCCCTTTGGGGTTTTTTCTTTTCGGACCATAATCCTTAATACCGTGGATTCCGAACCACTGAATAAAACTAATATGCAGACTGTTTACCTTTCAAGATAAAGGGGATTTTTTTTAGTTGCTCTTATTATTTTTTTTAGTTAGTAAAAAAAAAAGTCTTTAGGCAGCAGACTATGGCCAACGCATTATTCTGACCTGTTTTCATGTTTTTTTCGTTTGCTTTTTCGCCTCAGGGAAGACCGGGAAGCTATAGAAGTCCCTCAAATCTGTAACTCGGTCAAACATGGCAAGGCGGGATACTCTGATACTTAGGAAGTGATTTCCACTGTTGTACATTCATTGGTAATTAAGAGCAGACGAATAATAATGAGCCCCATCTTAGCTCATTAATCGGCTCCATGATAATGTGCATCAAAAGTAATTGTGCTTGTCAGTGATTGTATTATATCGCGTTTATGCATCACTGCTCCTCGTATTTCCTGTATCAAGACTTTTAATTTAAAATTCTTGAAAAATAAATTAATAAGGAAAGAATTGATGAACTATTAAAATTGAGGCAGATGAACGAATTACTGGACGAATGTTTTAATTTTATTTATTCATTCAAAATGTGTTCCCCGTATTCAGTGACATGGAATGTAATTTATTCCGTAGGTGTTGCCAGATTGAAATGCATAAATAGTAGGTCATTTACTTTGGATCGTCTGTCAAGGGTTTGTTAACGTGTCATCCAAAAAATATTTTTTTGATATGTATCAGGTATTACAAGGATGTGGAAGTGCTACGTTTTGATTTTTGTTGCAATTAAACTTTAAATGCGTTAGTTCTTCTCACTTCGATTCATCTTTGCAAACGTCACTTGAATGCGTTTTATGAATATGATCAAGCGCCGTTATTAGTCAAGTTAATTATTCTTTGAAAAATTATCGTTTGGTACCTATGGTTTCCATTTCTTTAGAGCAAAAATGAGAACATTGTCGAATACAATAGAATTTAAAAGAACAGAGATGATTAAATCTAAAAAACATCCCACTTCGTTCGCACCTCCCTTTCTCCAGTCGTTTGTTTGTTAGATCGTTTGTTCATTTATTTTAATTATACTGATTAAGAGCACATTTTTGCTGAAAGAATCATATTTCAATGGCGTTGAGTATGCTCAATAGAGCAAGTTTAGTATATTTAAAGAATTTATCAATTTGAAGTAATCCTTTTAATTATTACTAAATTATATAATATAGTAATGAATGTCAAAATGTTTTCTACTTGAATGCTTACTATACAAGTCGTGTGTTGGCGTTTCAAAAATCAAATAAACAAAACTAGTCAACAATTGCATTCTCTCCGAAACAACTAGTCTTAAAGTCCTCATGACAAGGTGCCATTTATACTTCGTAAATGAAGAATCTCAAAATTAACAGAGTAAAGACAACATCGAATTTTACTTTGAGATGTTCATTCATTCATTTTTATTTATTCTAGGATGTCACCCAGTGTGATTTGATCAACGCATTCACGTCAAAATAGAATTTTGTAGTTTTGCAATCATTCTTGTATATCGTGTATTAATACAGAAAATTACATTCATTTTTAGAATGAATGAGAGAAATGAACTATTAAGTTCTTTCAATAAGTGACCAATTTTTTTCTCCAAAACAACACAAGTGTATTTTGTGGATTTTCCCTATTTTTAAAAGGGGAAAGTTCCTTACATTTTTCACGCAAAGTTATTATTGTCGAAGACTTCGGGAAAACGCATGAAAAATCACTCAGAGCAGGTTGAATTGTCCATTGTTCCTCTAAGCCTCATCTTTTACCGTAAACAAATAAGCTACGCTCGACTGATTCCTTGAAAGTATTATCATTATAAAGCACTAGTAGGGGATATAGAGATACAATAATGGGCATAGACGAATGTTCCCCTCCATCAATTACACAAGGAGGCGTGGCTGAATGCATCCTACCTTTTGAAAGCCCCGATACTCCCCCAATGATCTCATCCATGATTAAAATACTGTCTTTATTTCATTGATTGGGAATCCATGATTAAAATACTGTCTTTATTTCATTGACTGGGAATCCATAATTAAAATACTGTCTACAATTCGTGGATTGGGAATTCATGATTAAATTCATGATCAGCTGACATTAGTATAAAAAGGGGAAACATGGCGGAGGTGAAACAGGTTATTCATCCAGCCTATATCGCAATTTTGTCTGGGAAAAGAAACATATTGACAGCTAGTTTAAACTTTTTGATTCAATATAGTTATGTGTCTAGCGAAATTTTGAGCTGAGTGGGGGAAAAAAACAGATAGCCATATTTACTGAAGATGCTACCGTATGTTGGTATGTTTTTTTGAGGTGTCGTTGAATGTTTATTGACTAAAGCTCGAAGAATAGTAGTGGGATTTGGCGTATAATATCACGATTGATGCAGATCAGTTTCAGAAATAGGTTTGTACTGTTTTTCTGTTATCTTACGTTCTTCCGAGAATTCATTTCACCTTGTCTTGACCGGGGTGGGGGGCGGGAATATAGATGTCCAGTTTACATCCTTCGGGGAAAGCTGATTTCAGTCCCCTGAGCGTAGTTTCCAGCTGTTCTCTGAAGCTCGGTGCAAGAGGTGAATATGCTATACAATATACGACGTTGACTATGATGGTCTATTTCAAGTACGAGCCAGAAAATATTCTAGAAAATAAAACATATAAGTTGTAGTGGAATAGGGCAATAATAACTGACAAGACGACAACACGCAATCGACAAGACATAACACTACATAATAAAATTAACAAAACCTCAAGCATTATACATACAGCAATTCCGAACATGAACAACATACACACAACAAAAATCACCAAATACCAAGACCTCAGACATGAAATCAAAGGCATGTAGCGTATGGAAAAAAATGGACATTTTATATCTATAATTTTGTCAGCCACAGACCTATTACTAACCATACTGTGCAGAAGACTGGAAACACTCGAAATCGACCCTAACACCTGCACTGAGTTACAAAAGGCCACAATTTTAAACATATACCAAACAATCGGGAAATTCTTAGACACCTGAATAGCCTACAGAAGAAGTCTTAAGAATGGCAGTGCGTAGTACTCAAGTCCGTAACCCCAAGTGCGAGAACACGTATAATGATAGAAATAGTAATAAGAAACAAAACGCACATGTACTGGGATAGGGCTATTATGAGGGACAAAACGACACCACACAACAGACCAGACATAATCCTAATTGATAAGACCAACAAAACGACACACATCACAGACATAGCAATACCCAACACAAATAACATTCAGAACACATACACCACAAAAATGACTAAATACCAAGACTTAAGGTAGGAAATTAAAGACATGTGGTACATGGATAAGGTAAACGTTATCCCTCTTGTCTTATCAGCAACAGGTATAATACCAACCACACTCCAAAAGAACTTGGAGACACTTGAAATTGACCCCAACACATACATACAGATGCAAAAAGCAACAATACTAAACACCTGCCGAACAGTCAGAAAATTTTTAAACCTGGCACCAGAATGAAACATACAAAAATATTTTCACACTGAAGGTAGACTTGAGAACTTGGCACCACTCGTCTTAAGCTTAATCCGCCAAGTGCGAGAACGCACACAAAAATAATAATGCGCCCGAGTTTCCTTTCAAAATTCTCTTTAAGTCAAGGAACTGTACGCTTATTGTAGAGGCAACTGGAAAAGATATAAATTGAACAGACTATTTTATTCAATAGAATTATATTTAACCGAGTTTTATTGAAACTAGAACCATTTATTCAGTTCATAAGAACCGAAAACTGGAAACAAGCATGTGCAGCAAAAGTACCGGGAACTTGGCTAAAAATAAGAAGAGAAAACAAATTACCCCCAACTTGAAGGATTCCTGGATCCGCCATTAGGTGGCGCTAGCTGTCTATAGCCTGTAAAGTACTGCAGCTAGCGCCACCTAATGGCGGATCTCGGAATCCTTCAAGTTGTGAGTAATTTGTTTTCTCGTCTTATTTTTAGCCAAGTGCCCGGTACTTTTCATTTAATTTTTCATGATATAATCTCGACTCGAGGTGGGGCGGTCGCCCCATCGCCCTCCCCTTAGATCCGCCAGTGGCGTCACCTAGGCTGTAATAAAGGTGGCATTGATATGCATAGTCTCTTAATGCCTAATTACGCTGGACAGCTCCACTACCTTCTAACTCGCAAGCGAAACGTGACGTTGCGAGTGAGATCAAAATTTGCGAACTTAAGTACGGGATAAGTCCTCATCAGTTATATCTCTGTCAGTAGGTCAGTGGGTAGGACGCTTGTGTTCCAACCAAGGGATCCTTGGGTTAAGTCTAGTCCGAGACCCGACTTCCTTTTTTCTTCTTTCCGACCTCAGCTAGAAAAACTCGTCCTGGAGTCTCCGTAGGTTGAACCATTTGTGGGCAATTGCCAACCACTTTTTTGGTAATTGCGTCCTGAGAAGGTCTATATGATTTGTAACACACGAATTAATGAGCTCTATTTGAGCAAAAAAAGTGGATACTGAAAGTTAACTAACTGTATTTTCTTTATTTGAATTTGACACAAGTTTTTGGCGATAAATATATTTCCTTTTTTTTTTTTTTTCAGTGTGTGCTTGGTGTTGCGAGGAAGTTGTTTTGGAAATTTGAAATTTATTTTTTATGGTCTTGATATTACTTGATGGTCACCATGATTGACAGATATAAAAATCTTCGATGTTATTGAATATTAGAACGTTGAAAATGTATTCAATAACATTGACGATTTTTTGTTTGCAGTTTTGTCATTGGTGTGGTGAATAAAGAATAACATTCGAATTTAAGCGGAATAGAAAAACTACGTGCGTACCCGTCAAAACTTGAATGAATACTAATAAACAAAAAGAGAACAAACGCCCTCTGGCATTTCGTGCCTTTCGGGTTACCATGACAACTAAAATTGAAAAGTGAGAATTAAACACAATTGACATTTCTTCATGTAGCTATTATTGATTCCACCAGAATATAGTGGCAACAAACATTTTTCATTAGTTTTAACGCAAATGATTGTATTATTAATATTATCATAATAAAGTGGCAACAACATCCTACCTTTATCCCGCAAAAAAATAACGAAAAAATGTGACGCTTTTTTTTAATTGACCTCCGTAAAAACATTTCAACGTTAAAGTAACACCGATTTTGCGTTACTTTCATTTGTTTTTTCGGTTTTCCTTCTTAGTTGTTGCTGTGCTTTCGCTTTTAGGGTTCATTCTAGTTTGTGGCGTGTTTTATAATCCTACCTATGACTACTGCCCGAGTGGCCCAGAGCTTAAATCCCTGGTCATGTATTTATTGGACCTGGATGCCGGGCTAGAAAAGACCTCGCGTTTAAAAAAATCAGGGTTCATGAATCATTTTCCTCAATCTTTTTGGCGCAGTATAGCCCAGATGCTCTTGCGCCATAAAAAAAATCCAAACAAACAAACATCAATCTTTCCTCGCATGGCATCATGAGGAATTCCAATACTAAACAACATCAATTATTCGGAACTGCAGGTACATTGAGATGAATTCCAGTTTCTATAAGAATGGAAGTTGAATTAGTATCATATGAAGTGACACTAAATGACCGCTGGTGTGAAGTGAAAATCAAATTCAATACAAATTTTTAAAAATTTAAAAGCAAAAAAATTTATTTCTACAGCTAACTAAAAAATATAGTCTATGCGACCAAATAATTAAGCATGCTGCTTTATTCACTTAAGTTACTTGACATCAGACCTATCAATTTATAGACTTAGCGATTGTTTAATATTAGTGATGATAATAGTACATCAGAAAATATCAGTAACTGATAACAACGCCGAAATAGCTACCGAGAACCAGGGATTTATAATCGAACCCTGTTAACGCGAACACGCTTTACACGAACTACTTCCTGAATCCTCGTTAAATTAATCTGACGACACAGAATAAATAACAAATAGAAAAAGCAATGTTTATAAGCTCAGTAGGAATTTTATTAATCAAAAATTTCGATGCGTTTCGGAAGGACTTTTGCCATCACTCGTCTGGAATACACGTCCGTCTGGCACAGAAACAAATAACGAAGTGTTGCCGATTGTTTGTTTGTTTGGATTTTTTATGGCGCAAGAGCATCTGGGCTACACTGCGCCGATTCATCCATAGGTTGTGTTTCCGGTTAGATCTAACCGGCAACACAACCCATCCGTGAATTGGTAACACTTCGTTGTTTGTTTCCGTGCCAGAACGGACGTGCAACCGGCAACACTTCATTGTTTGTTTCAGTGTCAGACGGACGTGTATTCCTGAAGAGGGACAGCCAAAGTCCTTCCGAAACGCGTTGAAATTTGTCGAATAAAATTTCTACTACGCTTTTAAACGTTGCTTTTTGTATTTGTTATTTTCTCGTTAAATTGTATAGGAATTCCGATACGTTTAGTTCTTTTAACACGAATTACAGTTCAATACGAATTGATAATCAATAGCCCTTGCAATATTTCCTCCGCTTAACTCGAACAGAGTTCACTTTTTTTGGACTTCTATTCTTTCTTCGTAATAAAGAGCTCCAAAAAAGGACAAAATAATGTTATTTTTTAAAAGGAATGACTTTTGTTTTAATAGTCAACAAGGGGTGATCAAGTTACTTTGACAAAGGCAGGACGATATTTCATTGTTTTATGTCCATCACCCCTAAATGCACACTTAGAGGTCAGTGGGAGTCCATTTTTTTCCCTTATGCGTGTATTTTATGTAGAACGGGGGTTTTACGATTAATTCCTTCTAAGTCTTTTTCATTGTAAAAATGAATCCGAAACATATAAATCTTTGTATTAAGGAGAAAAAATCTAGAAGAAAGTGTAAATGGTGTGGATTTACGCAAAGTTGAATAACACAAAAATTGCTGTAAGTTCGTGATTGCAAAGAGTACTTTATAGACGATTTTAAAAAATCGAATCTTCTTGGGCAGTGAACCAGTTTGAGCGTGTTTGAAAAAGAATGAGAATTGCCAAACATGAAGAAGTTGAAATATGATGATGAGGTGGATCAGAGATTGTAGTGCAAAATTTTGCACTCATGGATGCGATTTTACAAGGAAAAGTCTTTCTTTCTTCTTTTTTTTTTTTTTTTTTTTTTTTTTTTGTGTGATTCATGGTGAGTGTCAGTGATTCCGTGTGGGCGTCAATGATTCTCGTGAGTGTCAGTCATTCCGTGTGAGTATCAGTGATTCCGTGTGAGTGTCAATATGATTCACTGTGAGTGTCAGTGATTCCGTGTGAGTATCAGTGATTCCGTGTGAGTATCAGTGATTCCGTGTGAGTGTCAGTGTGATTCACTGTGAGTGTCAGTGATTCCGCGTGAGTGTCAGCATGATTCAATCTAAGTGTCAGTGATTTTAAATGCTTATCCGGATAATTACCTGGGGCGGACTGAATCTTCTCAAAGGGCACAGACCTTGGATTATCTGAGGACGCGAGTCCTATAGCCCATGAGGGCGTACCGGCCCAGGGGTCAGTTGGGTAGCGACCCAGCCCGCCCCCGATAATTACCATGATTCAAGAACAGGCATAGGATAATTTATAAGAAGGTTTGTGGTCGGGGAAACTATATAATATGGTTTTATGGTATTAATTTATGGTTCTAAATCTTATCGATCGTAATTAGAAAAACAGTTGGGTAATGATTCTAAAGTTCACGAAATCACGTGAAATTTCTTAAATTACTTGTCCATAATCTGCGTTTAACAATTTATTTTTCACAATTAAGATAGCTAATTTTTGAAATCGTGATTAAGACAAATACTATTACAATGTATGTTCCTTTGTTTTTCTTTTCGTTAATTTTTTTCCTCCAAACGTTCAAATTGAAATGCTGAACCGGTAGCACATCACCGTGTAGAAGTGATATCATCGATCTGGACTACTTCACTTCGATATCCCCTTGATATCTACTTGAATATTCACTTGATATCCACTTGGATTCAGGTCGTCGCCACTAGCCCAATTCCGTTAAAACGAAAAATAAAAATTTGCTTCTTCGATGCATTTGAAAAATATATATAACACATACATATAATTAATTATTGTGTCTTAGTACCAAGTGTCATTCTTTTCCTATTAAATCATGCTTGACTCTTCCCTCCTCTGACCACTGTTCCCGTCTCCCCCACAAATTTACCTGACATAAAACCTCCATTTTAATTATATTTTATCTATAGTGTAACTGCTGTGTTTGCGTGCCATGCGTAGCTAAATTCATCCACAGTGTCAATATATTTTCTAATTATTTCTTTTTACAAGTATTACTATTTTCTCAATTTTCTATTTATTAAGCTCTTTATAACACTTCACAATTTCTTATGCATTTCATTATCTTCTTATATGACATTAAAAAATTACCTAATAGTATGTCATCATCATCATCATATTCAACCATTATCTATCCACTGCTGGATGAAGGTCTCTCCAAATGCTTTCCACACAAGTCTATCCTGAGCAATTCGCTTCCACGTCACCCCAACCTGTTTTCTTATTTCATCCACCCATCTAGTTTGAGGACGTTTTCTAGGTCTTCGGTGGTCTCTTGGAATCCAGTTCAGAATTTCTGTTGTCCATCGTTGATCAGTTCTTCTTGCAATATGCCCAGCCCATCGCCATTTCAGCCCTTTTACTTTAACAATGATGTCCTCTACTCTAGTTTGCTCTCTCACCCAAGTGTTTCTTTTTCGATCTCTCCTAGTTATTCCAAGCATGCACCTCTCCATGCTCCTTTGCGTTGTCTGTAACTTTCGTATTGCTCCAACTGTTAGACTCCATGTCTCTGATCCATAAGAGAGGACTGGCAATACACACTGGTTGAAGACCTTTCTTTTTAGACACAAAGGCAATTTCCCCTTCAGGATAAAACTGTTTCTTCCAAATGCACTCCAGCCAAGTTTAATACGTCTGTTGAGTTCTTTCATAATGTTGCCATCCATTGAAATCAGCTGGCCAAGGTAAATATATGAATCAGCAATTTCTAGCTCAATGTTGTCAACTTGTATTTTTGTTTCCTCTACAAAATTATTGAACATGATCTTAGTTTTTTGTAGGTTCATCTTGAGTCCAACTTCTTTACTTCTAGTTGAGAGCTCCTGTACCATGTCTTGGAGTTCTGATGGGTTCGTTGAAAAAATAACAATGTCATCAGCAAACCGCAAATGATTTAAATATTCACCATTTATTTTTATTCCCTTGTTATTCCAATTTATCAGCTGAAAAATCATCTGTAAAGCTGAAGTAAAAAGTTTTGGAGAAATGGTATCTCCCTGCCTCACCCCTTTGCCAAGTTTGATAGTTTTGGTATCTTTATGTAACCGAAATTTTGCACTTGCATTTTTATACACACGTTTCACCATGTCAATGTACACATCCTCAATGTCTGTTGATCTTAAAGAGTTGATGACTGCTGATGTTTTAATAGAGTCAAAGGCCTTCTCATAGTCAATAAATGCAACACACAATGGAAGTTCATATTCATGTGTTCTTTCAATTAATTCTCTTAATACTTGAATATGGTCCACTGTACTGAATCCACTTCGAAATCCAGCTTGTTCTCTTGGTTGAGCTGCATCTAATTTTTTCTGCAGGCGATGTGTTAGCACTTTTGTGAAGATTTTATAAATAGCAGGTAACAAGCTAATTGGTCGGTAATTTTTCAAATCCTCTTTATCACCTTTTTTATGCAAAAGAATTACTGTTGCAGAATCCCATTGGTTTGGTATGTTACCGCTGTTAAGACATTTGGTAAAGAATTTTGCAAGTATGTCTTCTACATATTCTCCAGCTTCTTTTAGGATATCTAATGTAATACCATCATCGCCAGGGGATCTTCATACTTTTTACTGCAAATGTTACTACTTCTTTTAAGATTTTAGGAGCTGTTCCTTCGACTATCTCAGAGTCTTCGTTTAATCCACTGTTACTTTCGTATAGATTTTTGTAGAATTCTTCAACTCTTCTAAGTATTTCTTCCCTATTTCTTGTTACGGTGCCATCCTCTCCTTTTAATGCAATGATGTGTTTCTTCCCAACAGATAAACTTCCTTTAACAACCCTAAGGCTCTTGTTATTTTCAATGGCCTTCCTTACTAACTCACAGTTGAATTTTCTTATGTCTTCTTTCATGCTTTTGCGCAGAGTTTTACAAAGTTCTATGTACTCAATCCTGGAACTGGTATTTCGATTGTCCACCTTCATATCTCTTCGCCTTTTCATGAGCTGTTTCGTCTTCTCAGATAATTTGCTATTGTGCTTTTTACAGGTTACACCACCAATTTCCCCAGCAGTTTCAACTATTGTCTTAACAATGTTTTCATTTGCTTCTGAGATATCACTTTCTTCAATAAGTCCTTCCAGTGCAGTGCTGATTTTTAATTCCAACTTGCCCCTAAGTATTTCTTAATTCTTTTAAACCTACATACTTGTTTCCTAATGAGCTTCTGTCGTTCTAATTTAGTATTTAAGTGCACTTTACATCTCACCATTCGATGATCACTTCCAGTATTAAATCTGTTCAGTACACTGCAATCTTCAATAATTGATTTCTTGTTTGCCAGGATATAGTCAATTTCACTAGTTCCCCCATTTGGGTGTTTCCATGTCCATTTTCTTTGCGGTTTCTTCTTAAAAAATGAATTCATGATGCTAAGGTTTTCAGCTTCTGCAAATTCGATGAGTTGATCGCCACGTTCATTCCTTTCCCCATATCCGTATTTACCAACCGATGTCTCTCCTTGTTCCTGTTGTCCAATTCTTGCATTGAAATCCCCCATGATGAGCTTGATATGTTGTTTCCCTTTGGTGTGTAACTCTTTGATTTCTTCATAAAATTCTTCAACCTCTTCGTCGGTATGGCTTGATGTTGGTGCATATACCTGTACTATTTGAAGTTGGTATCGCTGGGTTAGTTGAACAACGAGCCTCGCTGCTCGATCTGATGTACTTTCAACTTCCAGAAGACAGTCTTTAATTCTTTTGTTGATTAAGAAGCCAACACCACTTGTTCTTCCAGTTTCCGTTCCTCTATAATAAAACAAATGTCCACTTTTAAGTTCCACCAACTCTTCACCTTTTCTTCTAACTTCACTGAGTCCTACAATGTCCCATTTGTGTGTATATATATATATTATGCAACAATTATTTATCCACAGTTGGATGAAGGTCTCTCCAAATGCTTTCCACACAAGTCTATTCTGAGCAATCCTCTTCCACATCACCCCCAACCTCTTTTCTTATTTCATCCATCCATCTAGTTTGAGGACGTTTTCTAGGTCTTCGGTGGTCTCTTGGAATCCAGTTGAGAATTTCATTTGTCCATCATTAATCAATTCTTCTTGCAATATGTCCAGCCCATCGCCATTTCAGCCTTTTTACTTTAATAACGACGTCTTCTACTCCTGTTTGCTCTCTTACCCAAGTGTTTATTTTTCAATCTTTCTCCTGGTTATTCCAAGCATGTACTTCTCCATGCCGCCTTTTTTTTTGTAACTTTCCGTATTGCTGCAATTGTTAGACTCCATGTCTCTGATTCATAAGAGAGAACTAGCAATACACACTGGTTGAAGACCTTTCTTTTTAGACACAGAGGCAATTTTCCCTTCAAGATAAAACTGTTTCTTCCGAATGCACTCCAGCCAAATTTAATGCGTCTGTTGAGTTCCTTCATAATGTTGTCTTTCACTGAAATCAGTTGGCCAAGGTAACTATATGAATCAGAAATTTCTAGCTGAATATTGTCAACCTGTATTTTTGTTTTCCCTACGAAATTATTGAACATGATTTTAGTTTTTTTAGGTTCGTCTTAAGTCCAACTTCTATATAAAAGCTCCTGTACCATGTCTTGGAATTCTGGTGGGTTCGTTGAAAAAGTAACAATGTCATAAGCAAACTGCAGATGATTTAATTATTTACCATTTATTTTTATTTCTTTGTTATTCGAATCAAAGGACTTCTCATAGTCAATAAATGCCACACACAATGGAAGTTCATATTCATGTGTTCTTTCAATTAGTTCTTTTAATACTTGAATATGGTTCATTGTACTGAATCAGCATTGAAATTCAACCCGTTCTCTTTGTTGAGCTGCATCTAATTGTTTCTGCAAGCGATGTGTTAGAAGCTTTGTGAAGGTTTTTGAACTAGCAGGTAACAAACTAATTGCTCGGTGGAAATTTTTTAAATCCTCTTTATCACCTTTTTTCATGCAAAGAAGTTACTGTTGCGGAATCCCATTGGTTTGGTATGTTACAGCTGTTAAAACATTTGGTAAAAAATTTTGCAAATATGTCTTCTACCTGTTCTCCTGATTGTTTTAGGATATGTAATATAAAAGAATCTGGAGAACATGTAGAAGACACACACACACACACACACACACATATATATATATAGTAAAAGTTCTTAATGACTACCTCTATTCTGCGACCACCTGGTTATTAAGCGAAATTCTGGGTCTGGTTTGCTGCAAAAGCTGTACAGTTAATTGTTTGTTGGGTTTTTAATATTCTAGTTTGATTAGAAACGTATGGCAATCGTCCTAGAAGTGCCAAGCAACAAGGTATACCTCTTTGGCACCAACTTCATTTCTCCTATACTCGAGTAATGGCTGACCACATGGTCCGAAACTTTCTACGCTATACAGCTTAAATTTATCAGAACTTCGACCGGAAGTTCCGATATGGCAACACTTCAGTGCTGATACGGCAACACTTCAGTGCTGTTTAGTTTTGGATCACTCGAATTTCTTACGAGGGACGGCCAACGTCTGTCCGAAACGTACGTCGATTAGTGTGTTTGAAATTTTCTGCTACGTCTAAAACGTTGTTGTTCTTAAATTTATTTATTTATTTATACTACGTAGTATTACGTCACCAACCAATCTTATCTTAACAATGCTTACGTTTATTTTTACACCACCAATCACCAGGTATTTAAAAAAAAAATATCAAACAACAGTATCAATCAACGTTTATGGCGTAATGATACCAGCGCCGATGTTATGGCGTGATTAGATGGTGAAACGTTCGAACGAAAATAAATATTTCTGCGTTCGGTGGGACCTGAACACAAGACCTTCCACTTCCCGGGTGGAGGCTCTACCCACTAAGCAAATATTTCGATAAATTTGTTCTTACTTCTCTTTTTTACCTTTTTCTCTTTCTCTTGGAAAGTTCCCTCACTTTTAATTCTGAAGAAAAGAATAATTATACAGATTAATTAACGAATATTTTTATCGGGAAGTTCTCTCTAACTGGCAATGCACAATTTGATTGATAAATATGCATATTATAGAAACTATCGCATGTCTTAAAATTCCCCATCAGCAGATATCTTTCATAGCATAATTTTAAACATAATCTGTACATTAGAAATAAATGCAAAACAATTTTTATGGTGCAGTTATTTAAAATCGTTAAAACGATAACATCGCTGATAGCTATTTCGATAGCGTTAAACAGCTATCGTCGTCAGAGCGAATGGCGGCTTCTGTTTATGTCCGTGCTGTTGGTCGGTGTTGCCATCACGTCGGTTGGAAACTTGATTGGGCGGAGGAGTAAAGCGTATTTGTGGAGACGCCTTCAGCCGTGAGACACAAAAGATTTTTCCAAGTGGGTGAGATAGAGTTACTAAGGAGTTGATCATTAACTGAAACGTTGATGTTTGATAGAATGTGAAATGCCTCAAAGAAACTGAGATCAAGTGTTGAGTTGACTTTTTTATTAATACGTGCATTGGAGAATAGAAACTGATGTCCGAATTCCCATGAATGTTTTGCCAGAGCCGATTTATGTAATTCTTGCTTTCTGATATAAGATTCGTGTTATTTTAATCTGTGGCGCAGTGCTATTCGTATTTGACCGATATAAATTTGGCCACACCGGCACGGAATGGAATATATGCCCCAGCTGTCAGAATCCGGGATGTTATCCTTAAGATGAGAAAAGCCTATTTTGTTGATCGGAGTGAAGGTAACGCGAAAGTTGAATTTGTGCAGGACAGCAGCGATCCTAGTAGAAATTTTCGGAACATAAGGAATTCAGACAATGTTCGTAGGAGCTGAAGAATCACTGGAGAGAGAAGAGGCCGGTTTAGGTTTAGTGAGTTTCTTAAAAATGTGATCAATAATTGTTGGATTGTAACCACGGCATGAGGAAATTTTCCGAATGTAGCTGATTTCTTTAGTCAATGCGTCACTTGTAGACGAGAATTTGATGGCACGAGACACCAACCAATAAAACGAGCTCATTTTCTGGCTTTGTGGATGAGCTGATAGAGCGTGAGGAAGAAGACTAACTGAATTGGGTTTTCGGTAGACACTGGTTTGGAAGCTAGTAGGTGTTCTATGAACTAAAACGTCGAGGAAAGGCAGTGTACAGTCCTTTTCTTCTTCGAAAGTAAATTGGATGTTATGGTTAATGGTGTTTAGGAGGTTGATGATCTGTGAAGGATTCATATTGTTAGGAATTAGAGTGAAAGTATCATCCACATATCTTATCCAGAATTTGAATGGGATGAGCGACAGAATTTTTTCTTCCATATAGTGCATGAATATATCACATAGGATTGGCGAAAGTGGATTTCCCATTGCAAGACCACTGGTTTGTTTGTATAAGTTATTTTCAAACAAGAAACAAGTTTGGTTGATGCATAGTTTGGTAAGGAGAATCAGTTCGTTAATTTCATGATCTGTATAATGGAACTCCTTCAATCTCCGAGTAAGTGAATCAAGTGAGCCTTGGATGGGTACGTTTGTAAATAGACTCTTCACATCAAATGAGACCATTTTGAAGGAATTAGGATCGAGTAGCTTCAATTTTTCAATGAAATTGGAAGAGTTTTTGACTGTAAAAATATTATTAGTTAGTAGAGGTGAAAATTTCCGGACAAGATATTTGGACAGTGGATGGGTGGCTGTACCAATATTTGAAACAATTGGTCGGAATGGCATTCCCGGTTTATGGACCTTTGGCAGGGCATAAAGTCGGGCAACATTAGCAACTGACGGTACAATTAACTTTTTAATCTTCTCATCTATGAAGAAACAGTCCCGAACCGTTTTCTTGACATTGGAAAGGTGAGCCGTGGAAGGGTTTTTCTTTACCATTGCATATGGGCCATCCTGGATAAGTTGGTTCCCCCCATCCGAATATTGCTTCTTATCTATTACGACGACTTGACCACCTTTATCAGCCCTAGTTATAATGAGGTCTTCGTTCGTGAGTAGATTTTTCACTTCCCGAGCATCAGCAGCAGAAATATTAGGCAAAGGCTGACTATTATTCGAGGATAATGTTTCTGCAATGCAATGGCGAAGAAATTCTTGATTCAACTTGAAAACGGTGTAAACAAGACGTGCGACTTCGCTTCTGAACGCCACGTGTTAGCAACTTTAGAACGCCACGTGTTAGCAACTTTAGAACGCCACGTGTTAGCAACTTTAAAACGGTGAGCGTTTCTTTCATTCATTTAATTTTCCTTCAATATCATGCAGTGCGTGTTTGGTTCATTAAAGCCGGATTTAAATAGATTTTCCAAACTTCGAATTCGAAGGTGTAAACAACTCCAACATCTGCAATTTCTTACCAAATGCCGGGACCATAAGGTCATTCCTAAGTTCATCATATTAACGTGTAAATTACCCCGAAATCTCCATTTGGATAGAGCTTTGTTTCATTGCAAATTAAAAATACTTCGTTCTGTCATCAAAAACATCCGGCGCAAACTTGCTTATATCGAAAATGAACTCTATCCTCTACATCTTAAATTGTCCAAAGAAATTCAAAATTTTAGTGTTTTGGAAGCTAGAATTTATTCACGATGCCAACGCATTATGGAGAAATGCCAATCAACACATCATAAGAAATTCTCTAAACTTATCGAGCCTACAATCAACCAAGAGCATTTTACCCAAGATGCGGTTCTGAACCTCTCCAGTACTTCACTTTCGGAGCATCAACTCAACTTACTTTCCTTAAACTCAAATTTTGCAATAGCCCGTCCAATACATCATACCAACTTCATAGCGCCTATCCAAAGAACATTAAAATTTAGTAAATTACATTTTGGTCAAAAAGAATTTCTTCGCCATTGCATTGCAGAAACATCAGCCTCGAATAATGGTCAGCCTTTGCCTAATATTTCTGCTGCTGATGCTCGGGAAGTGAAAAATCTACTCATGAACGAAGACCTCATTATAACTAGGGCTGATAAAGGTGGTCAAGTCGTTGTAATAGATAAGAAGCAATATTCGGATGGGGTGAACCAACTTATCCAGGATGGCCCATATACAATGGTAAAGAAAAACCCTTCCACTGCTCACCTTTCCAATGTCAAGAAAACGGTTCGGGACTGTTTCTTCATAGATGAGAAAATTAAAAAGTTAATTGTACCGTCAATTGCTAGTGTTGCCCGACTATATGCCCTGCCAAAGGTCCATAAACCGGGAATGCCATTCCGACCAATTGTTTCAAATATTGGTACAGCCACCCATCCACTGTCCAAATATCTTGTTCGGAAGTTTTCACCTCTACTAACTAATAATATTTTTACAGTCAAAAACTCTTCCAATTTCATTGAAAAATTGAAGCTACTCGATCCTAATTCCTTCAAAATGGTCTCATTTGATGTGAAGAGTCTATTTACAAACGTACCCATCCAAAGCTCACTTGATTCACTTACTCGGAGATTGAAGGAGTTCCATTATACAGATCATGAAATTAACGAACTGATTCTCCTTACCAAACTATGTATCAACCAAACTTGTTTCTTGTTTGAAAATAACTTATACAAACAAACCAGTGGTCTTGCAATGGGAAATCCACTTTCGCCAATCCTATGTGATATATTCATGCACTATATAGAAGATAAAATACTGTCGCTCATCCCATTCAAATTCTGGATAAGATATGTGGATGATACTTTCACTCTAATTTCTAGCAATATGAATCCTTCACAGATCATCAACCTCCTAAACACCATTGATCTTAACATCCAATTTACTTTCGAAGAAGAAAAGGACTGTACACTGCCTTTCCTCGACGTTTTAGTTCATAGAACACCTACTAGCGTCCAAACCAGTGTCTACCGAAAACCCAATTCAGTTAGTCTTCTTCCTCACGCTCTATCGGCTCATCCACAAAGCCAGAAAATGAGCTCGTTTTATTGGTTGGTGTCTCGTGCCATCAAATTCTCGTCTACAAGTGACGCATTGACTAAGAAAATCAGCTACATTCGACAAATTGCCTCATACCGTGGCTACAATCCAACAATTATTGATCATATTTTTAAAGAACTCACTAAACCTAAACCGGCCTCTTCTCTCTCCAGTGATTCTTCAGCTCCTAGGGACATTGTCTGCATTCCTTATGTTCCAAAAATTTCTACCAAAATTGCTGCTGCCTTGCACAAATTCAACTTTCGCGTTACCTTCACTCCAATCAACAAAATTGGCTTTTCTCATTTTAAAGACACCATCCCGGATTCTGACAGCTGCGGCATATATTCCATTCCGTGCCAGTGTGGCCAAATTTATATCGGTCAAACACGGAGAGCACTGCGCCTCAGACTAAATGAACACGAAGCTTATGTCAGAAAGCAAGAATTCCATAAATCGGCTCTGGAAAAACACTCATGGGAATTCGAACACAAGTTCTTATTCTCTAATGCACATATTATTAAAAAAGTCAACTCAACACTCGATCTCAGTTTCTTCGAAGCATTTCACATCCTAGCAAACATCAATATTGCAGTTAATGATCAACTCCCTAGTAACTCTATATCATCCACTTGGAAAAACCTTTTGGGTCTCACGGCTGAAGACGTCTCCACAAATACGCTTTACTCCTCCGCCCAATCAAGTTTCCAACCGACGTGATGGCAACACCGACCAACAGCACGGACATAAACAGAAGCCGCCATTCGCTCTGACGACGGTAGCTGGTTAACGCTATCGAAATAGCTATCAGCAGTATTATCGTGTTAATGATTTTATCGAACTGCACCATAAAAATTGTTTTGCATTTATTTCTATTGATTAGTGCAGTGTGTCGCTATTAAACTATAATCTGTACAACTGAAATTATTATTAGTTAGTTATTAAATAAAGTTATTTATTAAACAAATGTATTATTAGTTATTAAATAAAGTTATCTGTTATTAAATAAAATTATAATTATGAGTTATTAAATAAAGTTATTTACAGCTGTGTCATATACTACTATTTACACCTTTGACATGACAGTTCGTTTCAGCTGAAAACTTTATATTTTGATGAAGATAGCACCTGGCTCTCGAAACAGCAATAAACATTCTCCAAGTGAATTTCACCTTGTTTGTAATCGAAGTGATATAAAAATACGGTAACCACGTGCAGCCATAAAGAAATTACACATTTAACGATTATGTCGATCTCTATGAGACTTGCTTCGATTTTTATTTTTTTTTTACGTAGAGTTTAAAATACAATCAAACTTTGATGTCACGGTACCTGATTAAACGATTTCCTCCATTTAACGATTGTTTTTATTGGTCCTAATTGAATTACATTGATTGTAGTGTTATATTTTTCTCGATTTAACGATAAATGCTTCGTCATTTGCCTAAAGCTGCAAGTAGAATTTCAGTTAGAAAATCAGTTATCATCAGAAAATCAACTTCAATTGACTTCACTCAATTGAAGTGAACTCTAATTTACAATGTGTAAAAAACGATTTGTTGCATTTTGACGTCAACTATCATCTCTTCGATAGATTGGAAAAAATAGGAAAAGCAATAACTCTCAAGAAAAACCAAAACAAATATTGATCAAACGTTTCTTTTCGAAGTAGTAATTGCGTATTGACTTGTGTCCAGAGGTGTACTGGGCCCTCATGGGCTATACCGGGGGTCTTCAACCTTTTCCAGTCCAAGGGCCACGACCCCCTCCTCCACTGAATCGGTCTTTATTGATATTTTTTCCTTAAGTCTATATTAGTTTTGTGTGCCCACCCAAAAATATTTTCTGTATTCGCCTCTAAGACTAAATATATATATATATATATTACAATATAAAATACGTATGGAAGCAAAAAACATTTACAATACTTTTAGTTGTTAATATGTAAAGCGAAATCAAACCTTTTAGTGAGATTTATAGCACTGCTTATTTTTAACAGTCCAATCAATATCAGGTCTTATTTTTAATATTGCAATCCTAAGAGTGTTTCCAAGGTGGACGTCAGTTATTCTGGTCCTAACTTTTCATTTTATCAACTTCATTTTTGAAAACAGTTGTTTATATACGCATTGGCGTGGTTTGGAAAATGTTCATTTCAGCCTATTTAGAATAGAATTTGACAAGTCCTAAGTTTAATTTTTTTAAGGGAAGTTATACCTGAAAAAGTACTAAATTTAGGGGGAAATTGTCAATTTTTTTACTTACATGCTGAAAAATTAAGCAAATCTTCATCTTTCTGAGGACGGTTTTGTTATTCTGACGCGATGAGGCCTTCTTACTGAAAAATCTTTTGAGTGTAGTCATATTACAGATTTAGGCGTATAAATTAATAACTTTAATTTTATTTTTCTCAAACGAGATTTTTGAGAAATTTTGCATTACGCAAAATATTCTTTGAGCTTCAATTTTTAGAGAATAATTTTAATTTTTTCTGGAAGTATTTACTCAGTAATAATGAATAAAAGTTACTTACAGTTTTAATGAGGAATGATAATATCATTCCTCATTAAAATATAAAAATATCTAAGATATTATCTTAGATGTTTTTTGGGGACGTTCTTGACAATCGAATGAGCAAAAATGATAATTTATGAATAACAGGTAAAGTTTTCATTTTTTTTAAACAAAAACTATTGAAAACGGAGTATAATTGTTTAATAACATTTATAAGCATGGTTTCAATGATTATTTGGAAAAAATACGTTTTGTTTTTTTTTTGTTTTGTTTTAAAAATATACCACGTGGAACTTTTCAAATAAGGCACTTAAATAAACAACATATATTAAACAGAACTTATTGGGCTTTAAAGGTGAAACTGTTCGAAAAGTTTTCTTTTATAGCTGTTAATATTGGGTGCAATTTTCAGAGAAATTGGTTAAGGATATAAGAAAATTCATTTTCAGGTATAACTCGCCTTAAAATCACTGTTGCACTGTAATAGTGATTTTAAGGCGAGTTATAATCACTGTTGCACTGCAAATGAATAAAACTAAACCTGATTCCCATATACGCTAGAAAACTAAAGTAAAACATGACTTAGGGAAAAATAGAGTGTTACTTTAGTTCTCTAGTGTTTTAAAATATTTATTACGAAATATGAAAATGGCAACAGAATGAAATATTCATATATATAAATTTCATATATATAAATTTCAAACTCAGGGGAAGCAGGGACGTTATTTTTGTGTGAAACAATTTGTATTTTTTCATGAGCTGGCGGGCCGCATAAAACATGTCGGCGGGCCGCGGATTGAAGACCCCTGGGCTATACGATAAGACTCGCTCCTTCGAATAGACAAGGTATGCGCCCTTGGAGAAAACCCAGTCCGCCCTGCTTGCGTCTTACGTTTAGTAAAATTAACACGTGTTCTTCACTCTTGTAAAATTCTTTACTCTTGTAAACTCTTGTAAGCATTTTTATGATTTTCCTTTTCGATACTTTCTTATTTCAGTTTCAGTCAATAGAGCATTCAGGATTTTTGCTCGGGAGAAAACCGAAAATATAAAAAATATTATTCTTTTAATGTAATAGTCGCTACTTTTAACGTATTTCACATGTAAATTTCAATCCAACGAAGAGCCCTAGTCCCATTGCCCACCCCCACACACACACACCTTTACATTCCTTTGACTAGATGTATTCTTCCTGTTTAGCAATTGTATGTGAAATTATATAGTTTTCCGCTATATTTTACTATATCGCATATCCATAACTAAGGCTCCTAAAAAGGAGAGCTGCGCATCAGGCATTTTGATGCCTATGCTATGGTTGCAAATTGCATTTATTGGCGACATTCTAAAAGTTGCGCCAATGTTTACATTCGTCGGATAATCGCGGATTGTTCATTCATTATTTTTATGCCAAAATAGCGATCATTGCGCCAATGCGGAAAACCTTTATTTCCAATGTAAATTATAGCGGAAGTGTACAACAAAATGGCGGCTGATGCATTGACCTATAGTTCTAGGGGGCTCTAGCCATAACGGAGTAGTACAATTCAATTATATTCAAATTTGGATTAATTATAAATACGTCATATCTTTTAATGAAATATATAATATAAAAGAAGTTCAAAAATTATGCGCGGAGTTTTATCACACATGTTTATTATCAGTCACTATGTATCGCCATATTTTCATTTGCTCCTTAGTAAAATTTGTTTTAATTATGTCACTTTTGTTGACAATATGTTCATTGCATTATTTTTTTGGACATGGATTTTTATATAATAATGCAATTTTTTTTATCAAATTTATACAATATGGGCTAATTATTTCATATACAGACATGTTAACTTGTGGACTCCCACAATATAAATGTTCGCTTCGCAGGCTTTCTTAACTGTTGCCACTTAGAAACGAAAGAAAATAAACTTAAAAAGTTCAATTTCTAAAATTGACACCATGCCAAATCGTGTGCTTTTATTTCATATTTTTCAAATATTGTATAATTATATTTTTACTTTCTATATTTGGCAACAGTGTGTGTAATTGTTTTCCGAATTCTAAAATCAAATCAGTCTTCAATTTACCATCAAAATGTGCACACGTCTCATCGAAGGCACTGGTAAAAGGCCGCCTAAATTTTTTTTAACTTTGTATTTAATTATTTATCTTTCTATCGTCTGAATTAACTATTATAAACATTTAATTTGTTAATAAATATTATTCCAACTGGATGAATTGCCGCATTTCATCAATACCTATAACTGCAAACCCGAATTCAACCACATGTTAACTCCATTGCAAACATCTTTTTACTCAATGTTAACTATAATACAACCACGTGTTAACTTAAATACAGCCATGTGTTAACTCGAAAACAATGGCGTGTTAACTTGATCACAGATACATGTTGACCTGAATATAGTAACGTGTTTATTTAAATGCAGTAATGTGTTTATTCAGATACAGCAGGCCTGAGTTTATAAATGGGCGCGTTGGGCTAGTGCCCAGAACACAAAATTTTTATAGGCGCAAAATTTGAATAGGCGACGAATTGTTTTTTCTTTTTTGCATAATCGCAAGATGTCATAAAATTACATCAAATAATCCTACCTAGAAAAGTACACTCTTTCATCTTAATCTGTAATTGACAGCCTCCCCCACTACTTGAGGCCGAAAGGCTTCCCAGGACGAAAAGCCGGCCTTCATGATCCCTTCCTAGGCAGGCCCCCCTCACAGCATAGGTCCTTGTCAGCGCGGTCTCCCCAGGCTGCAGTCCCTGCTGCCCCCCCCCCTCTCGTCGGTTCTGGTGATAGATGAGAATGGTAACTCGTCTTAAAGTGGATGGGAATCGCCAATCCCATTCTGATTCCCTGGACAAGTGATTGACTCAACAGAACAGATTCAAGGAGAATATGCTTTTAAAAGTGAACGAGTATAAAAGAATTTTATTCACCAAAAGTGAATGGTATAGGCGAGAAGAACCATTCTTTCATTCAGTCAGTGTGCGACCTTGTACATCTTTGCTCTGTGCACAAGTATACCTCGGCCGCCCGGGTCACCGTTTAATAAGGGCGCCAAACTGAAGTCAAGTTAGAATTTTTTTAATTGACCCAACAATAGAAAATCTCTCTAAAAAGACACAAATTTAGAGAAATTCTTTCAGAGACTTTTGGCCACTTTATAGGGTATATGGCTCACTGTGCATCTGTGAAAATCTCCTGTTTTCTCTGGAGGGGGCGCCAAAAAGCAATCTGTGTCAGGCCGCCCGGATTCAAAATCAACCTCGAGCCTCCCCTGAGTATATGATAATTAGCGGGATTTTAACTTCTGCTTCGCGAAACCTTTGTAAAGACTATTCTTTGGTCCTGCAACCGTTTCAGCTCTTTTAGCTGCAGTTTCTAAACCTTCTTCGCTTAACAAAGAACATTTTGTGCCAAGGATTATTATTCTTGCATTGCCAGATAAGAATTTTGCTTTAATCGCGATAAATTCCTGACACTAATCCACAAAGAAACAAGGCTCCACCTTTCTGCTTTGCTTGTTTGTTTTGTGGTTTTACGGCTCAAAGACTACAATGGTCATGCTGCGCCGGCCACCTTTCTGCACCCTCTCTGTGTAAGAGAGAAAGAACGAATTCATACTCACCACGGCAATTCTCTACAGATAACGAGTCAATGCTGAACAGCTTAGTAATCTTTCATCTTGGGGAACTCGAGCCATTTGTCTAGCTGAAGGTATATAAGAAAGGCACGATATTGTTCAGGGATTTTCAAAATGCAATGACTAACATTTTAAACAGGTGTTTTTCTTTCAAAATTGAAATTTTTTCGGCTAAATAAATGAACACTGGCTACGAAAAGTATAGTTTGCTATTGTTGATACAATATGTTGGAAGTCTATTGAAAAAGTCTAATAATTAAGAACAATAAGCATTGTGGCAGTGGAAAATCTTACCTGCTGCCAGGGTTCTCTCAAAGGGCGCATACCTTGGATTTTCGGAGGGCGCGAGTCCTATCGCCCATGAGGACGCACCGGCCCAAAGGCCAGTTGGCCGGCGCCCCGTCCTCCTGCCTAGTGGCCTGTTGCAAAACTCTCATGAAATGTAAAATACTCCATTTTCGCATATAAATTTCCATTTTGACTCACTATACATTTATTGTCTTTAATTGCTTGTTCAGTATGTATCGAAAGACTAGTACAATAATTTTATAATGAAGTATTATAACTTGAAGTTGCTTTAATAAATTAAAAAGAATTAAATATGCATTTGTGGATCTTCCTCGACTAGAATCTACAATTAAATTATGTATTTAAATATGGTATATACCGAAGCTAATTGCTAAAAAGCTCTTCAGAAAGAAAATAATAAAAAAACACAGCACTTCTGTTTTGGAGTACAAAATAACATTCGTTGATGAAACTCCCAATAACTTGGTATTAACTCTGAACGATTGGCGCACCTTTGATGGAAAATATGGCACTCATTGTATCGCGAAACATGTGTTTATATATACATTTATGTTTGCAGTTACACATCATTTAGAACACTTTCATATTTTTACACCCTTTTTGTTTCCGTTGGGAAATTTATACTCTTAATAAAATGAGGAAGAAAAAAATACACAGTAGCATTAAATCACATCACAGTTAAAAGTGAACTGAGGCAGTCTTGGAACTGACAAGGCGTACAAGGCCTCTTTTCTTCTTTGTAAAAGTTTACGTTGTGATATTGTTGTTACGATTTTATATATTTTATAATGTATTTATTACAAAGCCGTTTACTACATGTCACCCTTTTCTGCTTTTCTACAAGGAATATTTTAAAAAAATTCTTAATTTGCTCCTGAATACTTTCGATTGTGTATTTTTTGTCCTGGAACTGCTCTACAGATAATCTGATTGACGACTTAACACGATCTGCGAACCAGATATACAGGTATTAATACTCGTATTAATGCACGAGTATTAGTAACGGGTCTTAATACTGATTAATGCATGAGTATTAGTAACAGGTATTAATACTCATTAATGCACGAGTATTAGTAACGGGTATTAAGACTCATTAATGCACGAGTATTAGTAACGGGTATTAATACTCATATTAATGCACGAGTATTAACACTCGTATTAATTCATGGGTATTAATACTCTTATTAGTGCACAGCTATTAATACACAGATATTAATACTCGTATTAATTAATGCACGGGTACTAACACTCGTATTAATGCACGGATGTTAATATACTCCTATTAATACTTGTATCAATGCACGGCTGTTAATACTTGTACTAATGCACCGGTGTTAATACTTGTACTAATGCACCGGTGTTAATATTCCTATTAATACTTGTATTAATGGACGGATGTTAATACTTCTATTAATATGTGTATTAATGCACGGGTGTTAATACTCCTATTAATATTTTATTAATATACTCCTAATATACTTGTATTAATATCTCCCTATTAATACTTATTAATATATATTAATGCGCATTAATATACTCTATTAATACTTGTATTAATGCTGGGTGTGTACTTGCATTAATGCTGAATGTTAATAGCATACTAATGCGGGTGTTAATACTTGTACCAAGGTGTTAATACTTGTGCTAATACACGGGTGTTAATATTCCTATTAATACTTGTATTAATGGACGGATGTTAATACTTCTATTAATACGTGTATTAATGCACGGGTGTTAATACTCCTATTAATATTTTATTAATCCACAATCGAGCTTACTGAAGATTTTAATTGAGCCCAGTAGGCCTGAAGGCAGTCAGTGCCAGATTAAAGTTTTTATGGGCCCCTAGGCTGCAAGGATAGAATTGGCCCCTCAAATGAATGAGGCTCTCGCAATATTATATATATCTCGATATGCAATAACTCATGAATATTTTAGAGATCATTATTTTCAGTATCTTGGTATATCAATAATAAAAATTTCCAGACATTTGTAAATAAACAAGATTAAAATGACACTTAAACCAGGTTAACGATTAACGGTACGAGGTTAACGACTCAAACGTGAAAATCAGGTTTGGGCCATAAATTCCTCCAATTGCATAAATTTGGCCAAAGAAAGTTGTTTTGGACCATGGTAAGTGGTGGAATCTTTTCAAATGTGGTCTCTATGCAGGGGCGGACACAGACTTCCATTTGGGGTGGTCGACGGAATTTGCCATGGTCTTGGAATAACACCCTTCATTTATCATGAAAGTTGGAATTTTTTACAGTGAAAAAATATATTTTGGAGAGGGTCGTAACCCTTGTGACTTCCCCCCTGTGTCCGCCCTTGGTTCTAAGCTGGAACGGCAAATTTTCCAAATTCTGTTACATGATTAACTAATGTGGATGCAAATAATAACATCCCTGTAGTTCCAGAACGACTCATTTTTCTGACACTGGTTCACCGAACCTGTAATATCAGTTTTCTCTGTGAGTACACACAGCGATAAGTTGTTTTGTCTCTGCCTGTGAGTGGGTATTTGGGTGTTGGGTTTGCCTTATAGGCCGTTCTTACCCTTGATTGGGCGGCAATCATATCTCAAAATAGAGTTTTGTTCGTAAGGAAAATACTTTGATTTAATGTTAGTAAAAGAGAGAAAAGAAAGTTGTTTTTTTTCATCTATACATACACAAGGTTTTTTTTTTAATTATACATCTACACATACACAAGATAGAAGATAGAGGAGTTTAAAAGTGGTTTACCGAACCAAAGTTGTTTCTTTTGATCTCCTTCACCTATTACACATGCTTGACACTTCCCAGCAAATCCTAATTGCCTCCAGTATGGTAAAACAATCGTTTTCCATACCTTTTGATGACTAAATGGCAACAGTACTCAGTGCCAGAGAAGGGAATTTCTGATTTTTTTTTCTCTGCTGCATTATTAGGTCAATCACTTAAATTATGTATCAAAAGAAATTTTTTTTGTTTTTGTAATTGCCTACATAGTAACGATGTAGATGTAAATAATTCTTCCACTCCACAGCTAAATTGGCGCGTTTGAGGACATTGAGATTTAGCCAAATATGGCTTATTTGGCGTCCTTTACCACCCCTTTCAGTTTGTTCCATTAGTTTTGAATCCATAGACATCTTTAAAAACACCTGTACAGAAACAAAATCTTTCTTGCCTACATCACCAACTGAAATAACGAAAATAATTAAGGAGCTACATACTAAAACGACGTGTGGACTAGATAATATCACAAACAAACATATTAAAAATTTACCTATGAAAGCAATAGTCCTTCTTACAAATATTTTTAATGCATCAATCAGACTTGGGTATTTTCCAGAAGTGTGAAAAACTGCCAAGATCATTGCTATTCCCAAAAAAGATAACAGGTGCCTTAATCCATCAATGTATAGACCAATTAGTCTTCTCTCATGCCTAAGCAAAATATTTGAAAAATCATTCTGATAAGGTTGAATGACGAGGTAAACAAGAAACATTTGCTACATCCTTGCCAGTTTGGATTCAGAGAAAAACATTCTACCCAACATCAACTCTGGAGGGTAACGGAGTTTATTCTAGACGGGTTTAATAGAATGGAATGTACTGCCACAATCTTTTTAGATTTGGAAAAGGCGTTCGACAAAGTTTGGATAGATGGTCTCGTATACAAGCTGCTTAGACTTAACATTTCGCATTACCTTGTGAGGGTGATTTCGTCTTATCTCAGAAATAGAGGATTCGTATATGCCAATAATGGTGAATTCAGTAACAGGAGACCCATTACTGCAGGAGTGCCTCAAGGATCACTCTTAGGACCATTATTGTTCAACCTTTTCACTAGTGACTTCCCAGAAGTTAACAGAGGCATCCTTGCGCTTTATGCTGACGATACGGCAATTTTATGTAAAAGTCAAGATATCAACACCGCTGTAAATAACCTTCAAGACAACTTAACGACTATAGAAAGATGGCTTATGGCTTGGGGTCTTACCGTGAATCCAGCGAAAAGTCAATTAGTTATTTTCAGAAACGGTGGGAAAATTGGCTCTTACTCAGTCACAGTAAAAGATAAAAAAATCACTAACACAAACGCAGAAAAGTATTTGGGGATGATGCTAGACGAAAGACTTAGTTTCAAAAGGCATTTTGAAGTCACTAAAAACAAAGCTCGTGCTGCCTTCTCCACACTGTTACCAGTTTTAGGACCTAAATCCAAAATGAGCCTTCCAACAAAAATTCTGGTATATAAATCTTCAATTAGGTCAATTCTTCTTTACTGCTGTGCTGTATTCACCTTTCTCGGTCCAGATAAAATGAGAACACTACAAATAATTCAAAATAAATGTTTACGAACAATGTGTGGAGCTCCTTGTTTCGTTTGAAACTCAAACATACACAAAGATTTAAAAGTCGAACTTCTTCACACAGCTACACTCGACCAATGTTTAACCTTCTTTGGAGAGCTGGAGGACAATCCAATAGCATCACTCATCAAATCCTCAAGGTACTGCCTTCAATGCCTAATCTACTCCAAAAGGGACAGGCCACGTTCGGTTTTGCGTCTAAGTGGGCTCATGGAACACCTGCAGCAAGGTGAACATTGTGCTTTGCGGATTTTTAATAATTAACTCACCTCGTGCTATCGTCGCTCGTGGTGAGAGCACTTGACTGCTCCCACTTACAGATAGTGGTTTCTTATCACAGAAAACCGGACAATGAACCAACACGTTTCAACTTGTTTTTTGGACCGTTTCGTTCGCGCCAGTGCTGTAGTGGCGCCTAACTTTATCATTAACTTAAAAGTGAATATCAATGCGAAATGTATGGGCGCTGCCTGGGTCATTTGTACAAAAGAATTAAATTCTGTATCTGTGGTTCTGAATCACCCTGTATAAATCCGGCATTAAAGGCGGTTGTCGTAACCAGGGACGGATTTAGGGTATAAGGCGCCCTAGGTACAAAGATGTTTAGCGGCCCCCCCCTCCATTGGCGTGACTAACCCCTAGAAAATTTCTCTTAAACATTGAGATATACGGTTCAGCCCTCCTAGAAAATCAATCAGCCCCCCCCTAGACTTATGGGAGGGGAAAGGGTGGATACAGAACAAAATTTAAGGGAGGGCGTAAAGCTTGAAAATTTCACTTATTAATTTTAAGCATTTTTTTTTTTACTTGAAAATGGTCATTTTTAATGTAAATTTATTATTCTCAGGGGGCGCACACCCCCTCCCCCGATCCGGCCTTGTGGGCAGGGGTTGTTTCACGCAATTTTTGAGAATTTCGGATTTATAAAAAAAAAAGGTGGAGGGCTCCTTCTCGGGGAAAGCTGATCGACAGAATTCTACGGTAAATAAATTGCAATTATAAGAAAAATCAGCTACTTCGTACGCTCCTAGGAATTTTACGCCCTGAACAAGTTCCCAGGGCGCCCATTTATAAGTGCGGCACTGATCGTGATCACAGTAGCCGAGGGTGGATGAAAACTTTATTCGAATTTAACTGATATTGACCAAACCGAATCGATTTTAAAGCGTGGGCCAAAATCTTTTATGGATGTTTAGTGCATTGAAAAAAAAAATCAACTTTTTAATCGAGCCTTAAAATACTTGGGTTTTTTTCTTCGGGGTAAAAAACAAATATTTAATAATTAAATCAATAAAAAAATTTCGTAACGATTATCTCAATGAAAAGATTATGTAATGATTATTTCACAGAAAAAAATAGATAATGATTATTTCAATGAAAAAACTATGTAACGTGTAACTAAAAAAAAATCGTAATAATGTAGATAATAGTAACAGATAATATAAAGAAACAATATAACCATTGTTAACAACCTTTTTGGGGGCGAGATTTTGTGTCATTGCCAATTGGAACAAATGGCTAAACTGGAATAGTTGCAAATTTCGTCGCAGATGCAAGGATTATTTTTTAAACAACATTAGAACTCGTGTTTTCAAAGATTACTATTAAAAAACGGTGAGTGTCTCACACATGAAATGAAAAAATATGTTAAATTACTCGTAAAGAAAAGAATGATTTTCCGGCGCCTGGTGGGACCCGAACCCACGACCTCTTGATTGCCGGTCCGGTGCTCTACCAATTAAGTTACAGACGTCAAGCGTTTCCTCCCTTACGAGTATATATATATATGGCTTTCTATATTCAAGTTCGCTGTTAGCGTGGCTGTGCTGTGACCAAAACGACAAGTCAAAGAAGCAAGAATATCCGATAGGACGAACTAGAAGAATTAATATTATTAAATCAATTTTTTTTTAAGAAAAAAAAATTGTTGACTTAATAATTTAAAAATATGTTGAAATATCGAGTGTTTGAAATAAAAAGTTTATTATAATCTAAAATGTTATTTATACAACCACACCTCTATTTTATGAATGTCTATTTATTTAATTTGATTTAGTGTTTCTTCTATATAAGGGTCTAAAAAAGTTGATTAGAACTATAATTCTACCTACTTTCCATTTATCGCAGTCAGGGCCTGATCACTGCAAAGGCGTCCAAAGCCCGGGCTTTAGGCCCTGCAATTTTAGGGACCCCGAAAAAAAGCCAAAATGTTAATTTTTGCACATAATTTTTTTACTTTTACCAAGTCTTTTCGTAAAAATTTTTTAAAAAATTGCAGCTCAGTTGCATTGTGCATTTGTTATTACAATGTTGCCTCCCAATAAGGGAAACCCACGGGACAAGATATTTTGTCCCTTAAATAGAGGTGTCCATTCTTCGGAGGTACATGTGTTGATATATACATATACTACGGACTAGAGTAATCGTCCCTTATTTGGAGGAATCCCTTACAATAGGTAACACTGTATTTACCTATCCAACTTACGATGGGACCAATTCTGCAATGTCCTAGGCTGCAAAAATAAATAAAATAGTCTCAGTTCGCTACTGAGAGCATTTCCAAATTTTTGTAAAAACAAGGGCCCCAAATATGTGTCTGGCCCAGGGCCACCGCAAAAGCATGATCCGGCCCTGATCACGATCCTGCCACTTGGTTAAACGAAGGCTTGACTGTGTATTTTTCCAAATGCATCTATCTATCTATCTATCTATGTCTGTCTGTCTGTTCATTCGTTTATTTATTTATTTATTTATTAGAGAGGTCATACGGGAGACGAGGGTTCCACCCTCCAGTATCCCCCTCTCAGGAGTCCCGCAGACGGTCCCGGGATTCTTCTAGACGGTCCCGGAAAATGAAATGTCTCATCTCTGTGGGACTGATTCTTCCAGCATTGGCAGCTATCATTGGTAAGTCCTTGCGACTTTTCACCTAACGTAATTTTAAACCGTTTCTTTATTAAACTGTTACTCGTATTAGTCTTTAAGATACTATTAATGTATTTATTTGTTGCTTATATATGTGTGATATTATTAACGCTTAAACGTGGGTGTCAAAATTACTATTCGTAATAAAATTCCCCACGAAAAAAAAACCCCACAAAAACTCGCCTCGGTGGCTTTGTGTGTTGACCATTATTTGGCAATTGTGTTGACACTAAAAAAGGGAATGATGTCTTACAACCTTATATACGGAGAAAAGAGCGTTGTTCTTGTCCTCGTTAGCCTAGTGGTTAAGGCACTCCGGGGTCAACGAAGAAACCCTAGTTCGACTCTAGGGCGGGGACGATGTCTCTTTTCCGTCTATACTAAAATGCCTCTAGATTGTGCTTAAACGTGGATGTCAGAATTGCTATTCATCGTATTTTAGTACTTTCTAAAATTCGTATAAACTGTCTTGTTACTACAGTAAACTAGCATTGTAGTGACCTTAAAGTGATTACTACTATGGGGTCCTTATATCCAATAGTCTTTATACCAAATTTATAGTAAAATAGCATAAAACCTGAAGAAGAACTGGTGGAGCCTTCTGAATCGAGCGTTATACTCCTGAAAAGCTGGTCGGCTATGTTTTATAACGAACTTTTGGAGAATAATCACAAGCAGAAAGACGTAGTTTTCTCTGATATTGTTTGTTGCAAATGCCCCCTGGTGGTGTTTTTCCGCATTTGTTCGTTAAGCTTTTTTTTTTTCAGACGATTTTTTGATGACCTTATTATGAGCTTGAGTGTTTGCTATTGACTTCTCTTGCAAGCCTCGCGCTGACGCAGTGGTTACACATTCATCTACCATGAAGAAATTTCGGTTTTGAGTCCAGCGGATGTCCATCATTTGTCAGTTTTCCTATGGATACGCAGACCAGGGTTTAATTAATTGGACGGAACAGATTGGAATTCCTTGAAGAACTATAGATCCTGGCACAACATCACCTTAGCTATCCCTGTGCTATCGGCACGAAGACAACTGAGGTCTTGCTACACCAGAAACTGCAGTGTTTCAAAAGATTTGAACCTCTTCCGCTTAAAATATCAAACCCCGGAATACAAATCTGTGGGGGGGAAAAAAACGGCATGTGCACATGTAGTCGGTTCGCGGAAAAGTGACCACTGGTCCCGTTAGAATTCCCGGGAGCTGACGTCACAAATGGGTTGATTCATTACAGTAGAGGGGAAGGGCGTCATTTCATGACTGTTTTTTCGTTCAGACAAACGTGCGCGAAAAACCAGTTATGAAATGATGCCCTTCCCTCTACTGTAATGAACCAACTTATTTGTGACGTCAACTCCCGTGAATTCTAAAGGGACCAGCGGTCAATTTTCGGTGAACGGACTATACCAGCGGAGGTCAAGCATGGATTTTCTACCCAATATCCAAACTCTTTACCCCTGTGCCTCTGCACGATCGTTCATCTTCGAGAACCGCGTGATAAAAGTATTGTGTTATCCTTGAAAAGGGTAATAACATCTTACATCCTTATATATATGATATTATAGAGTATACGACATTATAGATATTATATGTTATAGAGCGTTGTTCTTATCCTCGTTCGTCTAGCAGTCAAGTCTCTCCGGGCTCAACGGAGTTGGTTCGAATCCAGGATGGGGACGGCGTCTCTTTTTCTCCTAAATGAAAAAAAAAAAAAAGCTCTAGCATAAGCTTCTGCATAGGTGTCGAAAATTATAGTATAATAAATTCCCCCACGAAAACTCACAAAAATCTCGCCCCGGAGGCTTTCTTGTGTTGACCATATTTGGCAATTGTGTTATCCCTGCGGAGGGTAATAATACCTTACATCTTTACATACGGAGAAAGAGAGCGTTGTTTCCTGTCCTCATTCGTCTAGCGGTCCAAGACACTCCGGGCTAAACGGAGGGACCCTGGTTCGAATCCAGGATGGGGAAAGCGTCTCTTTTTCTCCTAAACAAATAAGCTTTCTTTTTGGTTTTACGGCTCAAAGACTACAGTGGTCATGCTGCGCCGGGACCTACTGTTTTCCGAGGAATCCGAACCTCTTAAGGCCTAGGGAACCAAACCCCGGACTACAGTGAGCAGTGCGATCTTTATGAGATCTCTGAGTAAGCGTTCTTTTTGCACTGCTGGGAGTCGAACCCGGATTAGCGGCGCACTAGGAGAACGCGTTACCACACTGCGCCACCGCAGGGCAAGCAAGCAAACAAACAAACAAACAAAAAAAAAAGCTCTAGCTTGAGCTTCGACGTGGGTGTCTAAAAGTATTAAGTATACTCTCAGATGCTTTTTGTGATAGTTCTTGTCTGTGTGTGTGTGCAAAAGTAAATCGAACCTCATTAACCTGAATACGTTTCACGTAAATTACTTTTAACATGAACTGTGATTCTTGAATCACCGTCAAGCTACTTTTAAACTGAACAACTTTTTCTCACCCTGAAGGAGTGCATTGGCGTAATAATTAAAAAAAAAATCAAATAATAATTAAAAATATATAAAAATATATTAAAAATATGTAATAAAAATATATATAAAAATATATAATAATAAAAAATCAATCATTCCTTTCAAAATCATGTATGTAGTTCCCTTAATAAAGAGAACAGTGTGATCCCCTGAACTCCCCCCCTTTTCTACGGCCCTGCTAAGTGTTCATGTTAACGATATTCAACCGTATTTAATAAAAATTTATTTTAGTATAGGTGTAATCAAATTGTTATTTTAGAGACGTTTATTGAATTTGGCACTTAAACTATAGAGTCGGAAAGTAAAATTGAAAATTTTAAAATATCTGTCCTTTTTTTACCTCCCGTGTCGTTTGTTTCAATTCAATACCAATGGGATATGGGGCTTTCACAAACTTTTCTTCTATTTTCCTCGATGTTTCGTAAATCTCGTAATTTCGCCCCATGTTTGTTTTAACATCTTAAATTAAGTTCGTTTATTGATGTTCTTCTCCATGCATTACTTGTGGGTCTATCTCTTCCTCTGTTTCTTTAGAGATTCCAGTTTAGAAATAACAGCTCAAAAATGCTATGATCCATGCATTTCAAGCAAAAGTATTTTAACATAAATATGTGAGAACAAGGAAATCTCGCTGTAAAATTAGAAAGCGAATCATCTGCTGCGGGCCGACAATTGAAACGCTGTCAGTCGCACATACCGTGGAGCAATAACTTAGTGTTGCATCATTTCTCTATCGATCAAAATAGTCCTAAATCGATGACAATTTTCCTTCATCGAATGAAATCATCGTCCAATAACCACCGAAGCTGAAAATGAATATCGTTGCTGACGCTTTCTTTTGTTCTTATCTCTTTAGATGATCAGCAAAGTGGAAAAGAAGATGCTTGCATAGTCTTGTAGAGCTATCGCAAGCCAATGCATTGCGGTTTTATTCAGATGAAGGCAGTTAAAAAACAGTAGAAATGAGTGACTGCTCTTGAAACAATATTTTTTTATCCTTAAAGGAAAACACAGGTTCAACAAAAGAGTAAAATAGCCTATTTTTTTTAGGCGTGCGAGTAGGAGGATAAGTGTTGCTCCATTGATATGTGTCGCTCAATTGATATCTTAGAAGGAAAATTCACCATAATTTTACAAGCAAAGTGTCGTGTTCTACCCATCGTACGTTGAAAAGGAATCCTTCACACTCGATAACATTCCCGAAATTCACCATGAAAAAATACCTTTGTTCAAACTAAAAAGCCACAGCGTTTAAATTATTAATCATGCGTGACGGCACTCCTGTTAACGTATGCTAAACAAATTCAGATCACTTCAGACGTACGTCTTCGCGCTGTAGCCGTCACACGCTAATCTCTTTTGATAGTCCTTCTTTCGCGTAGTTACTCCTATGACCATGAGATCTTGATTTCTACAATAATGATAATAGTAATGAATAAAATTTTAAAAAATCTCAAAATGTTTCCACCACAAAGAAAATTGGCACTGAAATCGTACAACTGTGCATAATAGTTTAACTGTGCATATTTTCACACAAAAACACTTTCCGTGCCTAGTGGGCCGCACGAGTACTCTTCAAAACACAACTCGCGGGCCAGGCATCGAATTAAATTTCAGTATTGGTAATTAAAGTGTTCGCAATATATTTAATATACAAGATTGTTCTATTTAATTAAATGTGTAAAAATACATAATTAAAATATTTAATTATTAAAAAAATTTAATATAAAAGCAAATATATAGGCTTTAGTGTTAACGGCTATTGTTTTTGATACTCGTACTCAAAAGTATTTCAAATATTTTTGTACAGTAAAAATCGGTTATAATGACCTTCAAGGGACTGTGCAAATTCAGTCGTTATAAACGATATCTTTTTAAAATCACAGTAGCCTATAGTATAATACACTCTAAGAGTTTTATAAATTATTTTGATAGTAAAAAGTATTAAACTATTTGGTTTCAAAATTAAATAAAAATATATTTAATTATAATGAATTTAATTTCCATTTATATTATGTTATAGCCACACTAAAAACATAGCACTTTATATTTTTTTAAATTGACAAAAATTCTAGAAAATACTAAAGTATATAATGTAGAAAACAAATCTAATGAATAATATTTATTATATTATACTAATGACTTTCGAACAGTGCCGGTTTAAGAGTTTTATGGGCTCTATGCTGAAAAAATATAATGGGCCCCTAAAGAATATGACCCTCGTGATATTCAATTAATAAATCACGTTCCTTTTTATGGTTCATTAGCTTCAATATTTTCTCGGATTGTAAATAAACAAGATTAAAATAACGCTTAAATTTTGATAACTAACCCACATTGTTCCGACTTATGACTGTCAAGTCGCGTCGTTATATCCGATACGAATTTCCCTACTTAGAATCTACGTAGACTACAAAATCGCCGTCGTTACAGCAAGTGTCGTCGTTACAGCAAGTGTCGTCGTTATAACCGATATATTTAGTGTGGAGTAGAATAGCAAACCAAACTTCTTGTAAAAATTCCGTCATTATATGCGGTTGGTCGTTATAACCAGCGTCGTTATAAATGATTTTCGCTGTATGTAGAAGATATGCAGTATGTGCATATATGCAGACACCAGTGTACAGAATATTTAACACTCAAGGGTAAGATATAAACACACTTTGCGCATAATAACTTGCGAAAAAGTAGAGAATTGACACGTATATTCATTGTAATAACCATAAAAATATATATTAATTTACTAAATAAGGAAATATACTAAATACTTACAAATTGCAGTTAACTTTTCTAAACCCTCTATTGATCCTGTCTGAATGGCTTCAAATATTAGTTTTAACTTGTCATCTATCCTTTGCTGTAACAGTGTTATTTTAGCATAAGCCTTTTCAGCATTTTTATCTGCAGTTTCTGATCTTATATTAGCCTCCGCAAGAATATCTTCTGTACCTAATACGTTGACATGCAATGTTATATTTATTTTACGCACACATATACTATTTTTATCATAAAAGTTCCATAACTGGCACTATAAGAAATACAGTATATTCTTCTTATAATGAACTCCACGGGACCATTAAATTATTTCATTATAAAGAGAATTTTATAATAGGAATTCTGTTATGAAATTCATATCAATTAACATTACATAATATTTCACATAAACATAACATGTAAAGCATTTCTCACCCTAACTAGATATGATTTTGATAGCAAAATAATTAAGTTAACGTAGAATAATTTAGTGAAATGAAATTTGAAAATTAAAAGCTAACCTTTATTTATCCTATTGCAGAAAATCCGTGAATTTTGTTTCTACAAGTAAATTCACAGTCGAAAATAATAAAATTCTTGTAATGAATAAAAATACAGATAGAGTTTTGATAGCTATGTGACATATTTTTTGATTACATCTCCATTCCATAAGTAATCGTTTATCGATTTCAGAAATTATGTCTTTCTTTACTGCCAAAGAAAATTGTTGTCGTTTTACCTTAGTTATATCACTGCCGAAGAAATTGAAAGGAAAGAAATCACAACTAATATCGAACACCGACAACAGCAGTATAGACGCTGAACAGCCTTCTTACTATCTCGCGTTAGCTTTTTTCCCCACCAAAACTACTTACCATATTACTCAAACTAGTGGAGGTAGAATGGGAAACCAGAAACAAATTAGACAGTAAAAAAAGAGTGCCAAAGTATGGAAAAAATTTGTTCAAATGCCACTTGTTCTTTCATTATTATCCCCCAAAAAAACCAATGTGACATTTATTGACTTATTTCTTACATTCTGAATTGTCTGTATTTGACGAGCTTTTGTTCTATGTAATTGCAAACAAAAATTTTATGGACTTCGAATAAACTTTTTGTGATAACTGAGTTTTCAAAAATTTATTTCGGTAAATCGGAAACGTTAATGCATTGTCTCAATGACATTTGAAGTGGGGAATGGTCTTGGTTTTGTAATAACGGATATTTGGTTATATTGGTATTCGTTATAACGAGCATCTATTGTATAATAATTTTGTATAATAATGGTCCCTGTTGCCATCAAAGTAGTCCCCTCCAGAATTAATACATTTCGCCAATGCTTCTGAATGTTTTGGTAACAGTTTGAGAAAGCTTCTTTTGATATGATTTTCAGCTCATCTGTTATGGTCTTCTGGATAGTTGCAATGTCCTCATGCCGACCTCCTTTTAGTACTTTTTTTAGGTGGAGAACAGGAAGATACCACATGGGGGTATATCAGGAGAATGTAGAAGAATTGTTATTTAGTTTATGAGTTTTATGGCACAAGCACAGCAAGGGTCACGCTGCACTAGAACCTACAGTTTTCGGAGGATTCCAAACTTTTGTCTTTTACCGACACCCTACCATTAATAAACACTTTTGCCATTCAAACATATGGCTTGTTGACAAGACTTGGGTACCATAGGTGTGTTGGTGAAGGTTCCATGATTTAATCACTGTTTCGTCTAACTTTGCATAAAATTTAATATTCACTCACAGTTTATCTTCCACATCCATTTTCACTATGATAAATTCCACCACTGAGACAAACAGCGCTTTACTGTGTGCCATCCTGCCACCTAGCAGAATTTTTTAAAGTACTTTCAAGGCCACATACATGCAGAATACATTCCGCATAACTAAACAAAACATACGGTTTTAACAAAGTATTTAATCAAACAACATCTCAACGTTTATTGGCGTAGTGATACCAGCGCCGATGTTATGGCGTGATTAGATGGTGAAACGTTCGAAAGAAAATAAATATTTCTGCCTTCGGTGGGACCTGAACCCACGAGTGGAAGGTCATGGATTCAGGTCCCACCAAACGCAGAAACATCTGGGATTACAGCGCCGCCCCCGGCGGCCACCCTTCCCAATGAAACCCTTGCAAAAAGAAGAAGAAGAACGCAGAAACATTTATTTTCTTTCGAACGTTTCACCATCTAATCGGCGCTGGTATCACTACGCCAATAAACTTTGATTAATATTGTTGTTTGATTTAATCTGCGTAGTGTTCGATTTATATAAATAAAGTATTTAATGTTTTTATAACAGAAATGACCTGATTTTTATTGCCACACAAATAATACAATTAACAATACAAAGTTCAAGATGCCACAACTATTGAATAAGGTTTGTTATGTCTACCTAGAAAACATGAGAGCTTGAAAACATCTTGCACATTTTTAGATCTCACTCACATTGTTTAAATTCAAGCTGAGACTTCAGGCCAAAAGAAATTGATATTACAATAAAAACAACTATGGTTACCAATTATCTATCATTCACCACCGATGGTGAAAACTTCGAACATCGAAAGTAAAATATCGATATTTTAAAAAATATTGACCATTGATGCTTATCCCATTGGTATGATAAAATCAATTAAATTGCATTGGATTTAATTATTTTTATATTCAACAGCTTTACAGGATACAAAATCATAAAAACTGTGGGAATCCATCAAACATGAGCAAAAATATAAAAAAGATACCTACTAATTTCTACTGCATCAAGACCTTTGTTGATGACACTGTTGTTTCGTTTTACAGCAACTTCAACCTCTGATAATTTATCAAGGTTTTTCTTTCTTTCAATTAAAAGAACTTTTAATTCTATAAAATATGTACAAAATGGAAATTCAAAATAAGTATAGAAAAGGATATTCATTTTAATTGAAATGCATGACAAAATTAAAATTCTATAAAATGTAAGAATAAAAAGTAATTAAAAATATATCTTTAACTTTTAAACCTACTTTCTCTTAATACTAATGATATTAATTTAAATATTTTGGCAGAATAGACTCGTTAGTGAAAATTCAAAATTCTCTTTTTAAAATGACTAATTAAATTTAAACACACATAAGCACAGAGGTGGACAATTAAATTAAATAAAAAAAATAAACAAATAAATAAATAAAAAAATATATAAAAACCACACACTCTCTCTCTTTCTCACTATTGTACAAATATATGTGTCAATGTCATTAAGTGTTGTGTTTATTTTTTCGAGATTCTGCCGCTCTTGCTTTAATTATTTCAGATGAGATTTTTCCGCTATAACTGTGCACCACCAGTCCTTTGATGACATTACACCATCGTATTCCATTCATCACGTCATATCAATTAATGCTCTTCATCTATTGTTCCCCTATGGTCAACTCCTTGGCAGAAACTTAATCTCTACAACCCGAGTCCAGTGTAACAGTGAAACATCAACAAGGCAACAAATGAACTTTGATAAAAGAACAATGAATTCATTGGAGTATCCACTACAATCGGACTTTAAAAAAAAACAACTATCATCAAGACACCAATATAGGTTTATCATAAATACAATTTGATTGATTTGTTAAAGTCAAATTCTAAAAATGTTCAAAACTTGAAATAATAATAATTGAAAGTACTGATGCATGTATTGTACAATGTTAAGCGATTATATTTCTGAAAATTCCCCATTTACCCTCTTAAACCCTTAAAAGTGTAAGGTTCTTTTTCTTTTTTTTCTCAAGCATGTTACCCTCGTTAATCCCCCCATTCTCACCATTTGCAAGATGCAGCTGGGCCATAAGGCCGTTGAAATAACAGACTAAACATTCCTCTCATTCGTATAAACAGTCCATACCAGCTTGCACCATTTTCTTCTCAACAACTAAACGATACCGTGGGAGCACTGGACCCTTTTTTCGCCTGTGACCTTTCAAGTCATAAAACTGAACTTCTCAGGACCAGTGAACAGGAAAAATCCAAACGACTTCTAAAAAATCCCTGGTCGAGGGAGAAGTTGTATGACTCACACTGAGTAAATAGATGAACCACCCACAATGTCTCTTACGCCCATAGGGTTCGGCTCTCTCACACAAAGGCACGTCTGTCAATAACATATCAGTAACAACAACCAGTTTCTTGGAAATGCCACCAAGAACGTCTCATAAACTCACAGTTTTATGGGCAAAAGCTGTCTAGAAAGACAGCTCGAAGTTTAACAAAAGCCAGATATTTGCTTCCCTTCGTGGGGGCCAGACAGACCAATTGGCGACTAGGAAAGTTTTACGTCAGAATTCAATTGGCCAATCACCATTCACAACCATCGTCGATAAGAATTGGGTTTTGGTCGTTTTGGGCAGAGAGAGACGACAGTGTTGTGGGCAGAAAGAGGCGAGAGTGTTGTGAGCCATGTAACCAGACGAAAAGAGGTCTTGGCCCCATCATCTAAGATAAAACTATAATAAAGGGGACCCGATCTTCTAAAAGATGATCTAAAAGGAAAACATGTGAGTTAACTTTCCTTTCTTTCCTTTCCTTAACCTGTAATTACCAGTGCCTCCTTCTCCCCCCTTAAACCTATAATGTAAGATGTAAATTTTTTCTGGTCGGTTATATACCCCCGCATGATTTTGTTTTGAGTTTTTTGTTGAGGAATTTTGTATACCCGGTATACCGACTATGAATAACTATATGTCCTGTGACAATTGTTCGTACGTTAATAGCTCTAAATGTTATTTTCCATTGGCACTGTCTAACTACCTGATTTATAATTAATAGTATGTTAAATTTTGTCATACGCTAAATTTTAAATGGCACTGTGAAGGCTTAAAAATTGAAAAATTATATACATTCTCTTGTTTACCATAAATTTAATAAAAAGGAAATTAATATAGAAAGTTTCATGTTTGTTTTAAATAACCTGGTGTTATGAATTTTATATTATTTTGGGTTATGGGTTTTATTATTTGGTTATTATTAACAAACAACGCAATGTACCATAAAATGTTTTAAACACAATCATCTGAAATTTAACCTGAAATTTTAATTTACAAAATCTCCTTATAATAAAGTGCTAGAAAAAATGTTATAGGCATGCGTGCGTATGCAAATAACGGAGCTTTGCAACCAATCAGCGTAACGCGATGCGGTCGGCAGCGCCTATATAAGAGATGTCTGGCAAAGCTGTTAGATCGGTTCTTGCCGCTACAATGGCAGGTTATCAAGATTTAAGTGATTTTGAACGTGGCATTATAGACGGCACAAGAGAGATGGGACATAGCATCTCCGAGATAGCGACAAAATTTGGATTTTCGCGTACGACCATTTCACGGGTATACCGTGAATATCAGGAATCCGGTAAAACATCAAATCTTGGACAGCGATGCGGCCGGAAAAAGACCTTGAAAGAAGGAGTCCTTCGACGACTGACGAGAATATTTAAACGAGATAGACGTGCAACACTTCCTCAATTTGCCGCGGATTTCAATGCTGGGGCATCAACAAGTGTCAGCGTGCGAACTGTTCAACGAACCATCATTGATATGGGCTTTCGGAGCCGAAGGCCCACTCGTGTACCATTGTTGACTGCACGGCACAAAGCTTTACGCCTCGTCTGGGCCCACCAACACCGCCATTGGACTGTTGATGACTGGAAACACGTTGCCTGGTCTGACGAGTCTCGTTTCCAATTGCATCAGGCGGATGGACGTGTACGGGTATGGAGACAACCTCATGAATCCATGGACCCTACATGTCAACAGGGGACTGTTCAAGCTGGTGGAGCATCTGTGATGGTATGGGGCGTGTGCAGTTGGCGTGATATGGGACCCCTGATACGTCTAGAGACAACTCTGACAGGTGACAGGTACGTAAGCATCATGTCCGATCACCTACACCCATTCATGTCCATTGTGCATTCCGACGGACTTGGACAATTTCAGCATGATAATGCGACACCCCACACATCGAGAGTTGCTACCGAGTGGCTCCAGGAACACTCTTCTGACTTTAGACACTTCCATTGGCCACCTAAATCGCCAGACATGAACATTATCGAGCATATCTGGGATGCCTTGCAACGTGCTGTTCAGAAGAGATCTCCACCACCTCGCACTCCTATGGATTTGTGGACTGCCCTGCAGGATTCCTGGTGTGAATTGTCTCCAGGATACCTTCAGACATTAGTCCAGTCCATGCCACGTCGTATTGCAGCTTGCTTGGCGTAAAATGACCGTTGTTGTTGTCCTTGCGCCAGAAAAAACCAACCAGATAACCAATAATCCGACTGTCGTTATAGTAAAATTTGCCTGTATATAAATTACGAAGAAATTACTAAACTTCTCAATATTTATAATAACGATAGTTCTTAT
>QLNU02015003.1:149544118-149572912 GCA_006491805.2 Dysdera silvatica
CAGTGAGCAAGCAGTGCGATCTTTGAGATCTGAGTAAGCGTTCTTTGCACTGTTGGGAGTCGAACCCGGATTAACAGCGCACTAGGCGAATGCGTTACCACACTGTGCTACCGCAGGGATATTTTGTAGTAAAATTTATAGTTTGGTTTTACGGCTCAAAGACTACAGTGGTCATGCTGCGCCGGGACCTACTGTTTTCCGAGGAATCCGAACCTCTTAAGGCCTAGGGAACCAAACCCCGGACTACAGTGAGCAGTGCGATCTTTATGAGATCTCTGAGTAAGCGTTCTTTTTGCACTGCTGGGAGTCGAACCCGGATTAGCCGCGCAATAGGAGAACGCGTTACCACACTGCGCCACCGCAGGGATATTTTGTAGTAAAATTTATAGAAACTTAATTCCTTTATATATTCGACTTACACCAAAAGCTTAAAAATCTTAAAATTTATTGCATATTTTACACATTATGGGTTTTATTCGTTTGTCTTCCCAAATATGTCAACCTTTCACCCTCTATCGATTTATAATTTATTAATTTTTACCATAATTTTCTTTATCATTATTAATAAATTAAAGGGAAGCAGTCGAAATTTAAACAAAGGGGCTTATAGGAAAATATAATTTTCTGACTAGATTTATATATATGAACACGTTATGGCGGTTCAAAAGGGTTTTAAATGCGTTCTTATGTAAGCGGTACTATTTTCAGAATGTTTGGTTGGTTGGTTGCCTTTTATAGTGCAAGTATTTCTTTCGGAATGAAACATTGAAGCATTTAATATTGTGAACTATTTAAAGTGCGATAAATTGTGATGTTTTGTAATCTCTACGTAGGTGCTGTAAAGCTTTTTTACTAAGCTCCAAAATTTTAATACTACTAATGGAACCGTATAAAAACTTGTTTTCGAAATTTTGAAACACATAATAAAAGCCTATAGTATATGCTTGAGGTTCAATAGTACATATATCGAAAATTACGAAAATTTTCCAGGAAAGGGTGGCAAGTTAATGTTTGTGTTTTGCGGCTCAAGGGTTGCAAAAATCTTGCTGGGTGAGAACCTGCAATTTTTCCGAGAATTCGAACTTATCACGGCTTAGGCAGGGGTGGACACAGACTTTCATTTTGGGGGTCAAGAACAATTTTCCACGGTCTGGGAATTTGTCACCATTTGTCATGAAAGTTGGAATTCTTTTACAGTGAAAACTGCGTTTTGGGGGTTCATGACCCCCGTGACCTCACTTCTGTGTCCGCCCTTGGGTCCAGGGAACTAGCCCCGGATTAGTGAGCCTTTTTTTCTGGTACCTTTGGGGCACGCGAGTTAATGTGGGTAAAATGCCACGTGTCTATTTTTCGTTGGAAATTCAAGAAAAAACTGAATGGCGGGTAACTCTTTAATATATATATGATGGGTAATTTGTCACAAACGAGAACTATTGGCGAACGTGTGTGAATACTTAAGCTATATAGAACATTTACACCTTTTCATGTTAAGTGTTTCTTTCGGAATTGATTTTAGGAAACAGTTTCGAAAATTTCTAAAGCTGTGGTTGATTTGGCGTGGTTTTTTAGAAAGGTTCAAACCTACATGTCCTTTTGTCGTTGTTCCCATGGTCCTTGAATTTTTTTGCCAAGTCTGGACTCTTGAAAACTGCCAAAAATGTGGTTGATCCTTGAAAGTCCTTGACTGTTTCCAAAAACCTTTTTCCAAGTTTTGGCAAAAGATAAAAAAAGGGTATTTTCCTTAAATTTGGTCCATGAAAAGTCCTTGAATTTCATCAGGACAAAAGAGTGGGAACCAACCTTTTTCACCCTTAAACTTGCCTTAAACATAAACCATCCATTATTTTAATTCATAATATTGTTTATGTCGTGGTTAACATACTGAAATACAAGGGTGGGTCCGGGGGGGGGGCATTGTCGCTCACACAAGTTTAACTATCTCAGGAGAAGGAAATTTCCTGATAATGTACAGGGAATTTTAAAGTATGCCATTTTTAAATTAAATTTAAAATAAACTATTTCTTCTATTCGTTATAATGATACTCAATTTCCAAATTCCAGTCCTGAGGATGTTTTCTGAAAACTGTGTCAGCACTTATGGTTAGCTAGAATTCGCATTTCAATCACTTTCTAATGGTCGCTTTCCTGCAAAATCACGAGTGGTCAGCTTAGACAAGGTTCACTGCATGGTTTTTTCTTCCTCTCAATGTAAATGAAGACAGCATATTTTAATAAAACGTGAATACATACCTCTTCGTTAATTCTCGATTTATCAAATTTTTACTAAGCTAAATTATAAAATACTTCTCATGGGCTCTGCCGAAAATTGAATAAACGTCAAAATGGTTTCCTTTCAAACAAGCTGAGCTTTAATTTGAAAATGCAAATAAGGCTCTTGGCCAATCGTGTGGCGCCATTTTTCGGGGAAGTTTTTATTAAAAAAAGATAAATAGAGATTCGTCAATTCTTAAAGGGGGGCGGGGCGAAAACAATATGACGTCATAATTTAATTTATATTAGATAACTCGATTTATTTGATCCCCTTTTTAAATATATTTATTATACTAAAAATTGATAAAATTGTTAAGTAGGAATAACCGCTTTTATTTGTTTATTCATGTATTTGCAAGAAAGTCAATTCAGTGGCGGATCCATTTTTTTGGAGGGTGGGGGAAGCTATAAATTGTTAGCTGTCAAAAAAAAAAAAGCAAGCTAGCATTCTACCAAAAGGGCATTTTCTCTACTACAGCGTCACCTTCTATAAGGGACACCCCTATTTAAAGGACGATTCCTTTTGTCCCCTCTATGCATCAACACTTGTATCTCAGAAGAACGGACACCTTTATTTAAGGGACAAGGTTTCTGGTCAAGTAGCTGTCCCTTATTGAGAAGTCACACTGTATGTACTACGCCTTGGGTGGAGCAGTGGTAACTCATTCTACTGTCTTACCGTTAATCAGAGTTCGAATTTAATGGTATCGAAGAACGTGGGCCGCTTTTCTGCAGACCGTGGTCCCGGGTTTGGTTAGGAGTTACTCGGATGTCATGAAACTCGAACATGATATAAACCGAGATTGATTAGCGGATGGGATGAAGCTCCTTCATTTATATCCCCGGGTCCACTTCTAAGAAACAATTTCCATGGAATACTGGATAGCAATTAGGGTGGATTAACATTCCCAGCTGATTCTGGGAATACTCTTTGTTGCGGCCACCTTTCCAATCCATTTTCTGCTCTACAATTACTTTCCATTTCATTAGCACTTTCGAAAAGCTTTTGTCCATGAAACGCGATGTTCCCTTTTTCTTTGTTTTATATACCACAATGTCAGGGGCGGCGGAAGTAGGGGTGAGTCCTCCCGGCGATTTTCCCGAAGGGGTGACGCCCCTTCAGGAAAAGTCTTGCTACCATATAATATCGTTTGTTTTATTTCAGGTCTTCTGAAAGGCAGACAATTTTTGTCAAAGTCTTTCAATAACGTGAAAATGACACATTTTTATGTTTAATAAACCTTTCGTTTTTGGGAAACTTGCAGTTATTATCACTCTTATCCTTTTATTCTACACTAACCCTTGACCTTTGTTTACTAATTTCCTTGGTTTAAATAAGTTTCTCGCTTTTATACATCTAATCCTATTTCTGCTCTGATTTATAGGAGTTTGTGGGTAATCTCTGGAGCCTTCAAGACAAGTGCGAAAATAAATAAATAAATAAATAAAATAAAATTGTAATTTATTTGCTGATAATTATTTAATAAGTATGTCTTCTCATCCCTCTTCTTTCTTGCCCCCCACCTAGTGCCGTATTTTCCAATAGGATGTACTAGGCGGCAAAATTTTGTGTATTGAGTCTGTGTGCTATAACAAAACAATACCATACGATGATATAATTAGATGTTTTGCCGAAAAGAAAGCCAGACGTCATGCTTTCCATTTAAATACCAGTGTTCTATAGGCTTTTACTTTTTACTAAAATTAAAATTTATTTCAATAAAATTGAATTTGATTTATTATACACCAAAAAGGAATAATACTTCAATATAAGTTAATATTTTTTAATATTTATGTTTCAATTTTTATATTCCTACCACTGATTGGGGGCTGGCGGGTGGGAGGGGCGGCAAAGTGGTAAATCCGCCCATGCCCCCCACTTCACCCGGACAAAAGCAACTTTTGTCGTATTTGCACAATGTGCATTTAGTATATTTTTCAGTTTAAAGCCATGTGAACCAAGACTCATTCTCGTGTAAGTTAAATTTCCTAAAATGTCCTTGCCCCCTCCACCCACAAGACAGACATTCTCATGCTGTCGCTATCATGAAGTGAATATTTGCATTTCTTCCTCCCACCCCGCCAGCAGCTTTTATCGTTCTCATGAATGGACCTTTTTTCCTCACAGCCATTTGTATGATGACCTCAGAGTATAGGCATTCTTTTCTCCATTCTTTCAAGGAGAGCGGCATTTAAACATATGTTCACTTTGTATTTCCACACACCCCTTTCTGGGAATACCGTCATTCGCCACAGAGTATTTCTTCTGTTCAAACAATAACGATTCATTTCTATTATATTCCATTTGTTGTTGTGGTATTAACAGATTTCGCCTAGGGCAGCTAGGAAGTACGCAAAGTCAAGTTCAAAGGGCCTTTTATGTTCTAGGACACCCCAGATATTATTGTCCTCTGTTCTTTTACCACCGAAAGTAAAGATGCATTTGCATATTCTGTGTTTCTTTTAGTATTTTCCCTTTTTCTGTAAAAATCTTCTTTGTTTAGTCTGCTGAAATGATCTTCTACTTTCAACAGCAGGTGTAGGGCGTTTTTGAAAAAGTGAGGTTTTGCATTTTTATTCTCATATTCGGAGACCGGACTTTGCTATTTATTTATGTAGACCGAAATTTTTCAGGACAATGCTCGGACAATGAAACAAAATTAAGCATTTTTTGGAAACTAAATATTTTAGGGCAAAAATTATCAATATAATCTGATTATGAATCAGGCATAGTCTATTGTAAATATCTAGAATGTAGTCAGTCCCGTATTCAGGTTTTCAAAATGGGGGAAACGTTGCTAGAAATAAACTGTTTTCTCATAAGGAACAGTTAAAATAAAGTAGTAGTCCCAAGTAGGGGAGGGGATCTAATCCCCAAGGGCGAATCAGAATATGTTTTTTGCGGGGAGGGGTTGCAAGTTTTGGAAATCAATTTAGGCCTTTTCTGCAAATTTTTTTGCCAATTTTGGGCAAGTAACAAATGTGAATTTTTATTCTCGGAGGATTGGGGGGGGGGGGGTTGCGCTCCTTCTTATATTCATCCTTGACTATATTCCAAATATCTGTTGCCTACAGCCTTGGGATTATAACAAGGGAAAAGGATAAGACACAAATTTAAAACGTTTTAAAATAACTATAACACGTAAATAATGATAATTGTAGTAATTAAAAAATTATGAGGGAGGAGCTCAAAGTAGTTTAAAAAAACAAACACGATTCTGCGTTTGTATGTATTGGGCCGGGGCACCCAGACACACGATTTTGCGCGTGTATGTGTGTGAGCATGGGGGAATTGGGAATGGTGGCCGCAGAAGACGGTGCTGTAATCCCAGGCAGGATACTCAGACAGCGTAACCAGCCGCCGAGATGTCTGGAGCACACGATTCTGCGTTGAAGAGACAAACTGCCTTGATATCTAATGGGAGAGGCTTGGGCCAACTAAGCAACTCCACCACTTTCATACGTCACTGAACGCTGGCACAGGCATTTGATTTATCGTTTTGGTTTAAAAAGCAGCCCAAGTACTGCTCATTCATTGCGAATTTGCCCATAGTCAAACTTTATATTCGCTTGAAGAGGGAAATTTGATCGAAGCTTGTAGTTGAAAGAGCACTTGACGGGTCATCAAGAGGTTCTGCGTTCGGTTCCTACGAGGTGCCGAGAAATCATTCTTTTCTTTGCGAGTGACTTATCATTTAACTGGTACAAGTTTTTGGAATTGGACTACATATGAGGTGGGGTCAAAATACGTGGTACTATGGCCGATAGGTGTTCTAAACTGCCTACTGTCATGTCGTGCAATTCCAAATTTACACAAACATTCTGGATATCTAGTGGCGCAGAATAGGGAGGGGCTTAGGGTGCCAAAGCTCCACTGGATAGCGAAGCACATTATTCTGTTTAATGCTATATCACATGATCTGGAATAAAGCTATTTAAACCCCCTCCCCCGTAAGTTTTGAATCGCTACTAACCTGATTACACCTTGTACAGGTGAGAACAAAAAAGTTCTCAAAACAAAAGTGAAATTCCTAAGACCAATGCAAGAATGGAAACGCCTGCTGAAATTAGGAAAGGTGACATAATAAAAAAAACCCCATTTTTTAAAGGATAAAATTAACTACACGATTAGATGAGGACATCAGGGTAGTCAGAAAGGTCATAAGGGGGTGGGGGTTATAGAGTTACAACCCTATATATTCATACGTATATATACAAAATTGCATCACAATGGTGGGGTCATGACCCTCATGAACACCCCCTGCGTATGTCAATGGATAGTAAAACGAGACAAAAATGATATCTTGGCGTTCTCCTCGTTTCTTTGTCTTTTGTTTATTTGTTTTTGTATTTGTTTATTTGTAAGGTCAAAAGAGACAGAAGCGGAGTAAGGTGGGGGAGGAGATGGCAAGTCCAATGAATTCTTAAAAAATGGTAATATACAAGGATCGTTGCGGTTGGGGCGCGTTCCCAAATAATGAATAATTTCTTCTTAGGGCACAGAGTTACGAACAGGAGGAGGAATTGTACAAAGGTTTCATTGGGAAGGGTGGCCGCCGTCACAGAGCAGGCGAAGTCATATGATGTGGCGAATCACTTAAAGAAGCGCTGCGGGAAAAGGGGCCGCGAAAAAAAGGGCCGACGTAAGATTGGATTCATGCGAAATGGTAGTGCGATCGTGATTATAATGCTTGTGCTAGGCCTAACGAGAAGCAATAGGCAAGCGATCATACATATGTATGTAATACATAAAAATATAATGTTGATTGGTGGCAGTGTCGTACCGAAAAATCCCGGGCCCCTAAAAATAACTTTTTGGGGCCCTCTTTTTCCTGGGGCCCCCCCGCCTTGTCGAGGTTATTAGTACACTACTGGTTGGCGGCATGCTTTCTCGTTTTCAACTCATAGTAACTTAAACAACAATATAAATCAACGTTTATTGGCGTAGTGATACCAGCACGATGGTATCACTACGCCAATAAACGTTGATTGACATTGTTGTTTGATTTAATCTGCGTAGTGTTCGATTTATATAAATACATATGCTGCAACGGGCATTTCGATCAATTTAATACCAGTTTCTTTGCAATTTGGTTTAAATAGTAGTCCATGTACTACACCATTCTGCGAAATAACCGGCTTCAGTATTATATACGTTCGTAAGGGATTGGATATTGTCGTTCGTAGCTCAGTGGGTAGAGCCTCCGCCCGGCAAGTGGAAGGTCGTGGGTTCAGGTCCCACCGAAGGCAGAAATATTTATTTTCTTTCGAACGTTTATAAACAAACAAAATGGAAATATGGCGCAGTATAGCCCAAATGCTCTTGCGCCATAAAAAATCCAAACAAACAAACAAACTTTTGAACGTTTCACCATCTAATCACGCCATAACATCGGCGCTGGTATCACTACGCCAATAAACGTTGATTGATATTGTTGTTTAATTTAATCTGCGTAGTGTTCGATTTATTTAAATCATAGTAACTTAATATAGGTGTAAAAATAATGGAATAGACTCCCGGATTGGGGAGGCAGACATCGTTTTCGGTTTGTTTGTCTTCCAATTGGCACCCCCTCCCCCTAGCAACGTCTGCGCACGACTATGTATATTGGACCAGAGTTGGGCAAAATACATAGATATTTCCAATACAAAAAACTTGAAAATTTGTATTTTCGAATACAAAATGTATTTTAAAATACTTTTCACGATCGCATTATCATTTCACATGCATCCAACCTTCCGTCGGCGCTATTTTTCAGGCCCTTTTTTCAGCGGCGCTTTTTTTCTGTTTACCTATGTGGCCCTGCTGGAAGTCATTCTCACACTTCTAATGCCTTATTTTTCAAACTGGTTCGATGTAGGACTCCTTATATCTTGTGTATATCGATATAGGGCACCCTGGTGACGTCTTGCGTGTAATGGGCGCATTTGACGTTGACTTCTAATAGCTATTTTATCCATTTTAAAGCCTCATCAATGCGGATATTGATAAGATCATCGATTAACAAAGAAAGCCATCGTAAACGTTAGACTCACAAAGGAAGACACGTTTTTGGTCAATTTCAAAGCATTTGTTGTTCTTCCTATTCGTGATAATGAACGATCATTAAAAGCTTTGCGAAGTCCTTACGAAAGGTCATTTTTGTATGGCTACAATTCGCAGTCGTTGCTCGAGGCTTTTGCAATTCAATGAAGAATATTGCTTAGTCATGTGAAATCGGTATTAAGAACTAATGTGTTTTGTTCGTTAATGACCAAGCCATCTTGACCGTCACTAGGGCAGTCCAAAGACAGCATAAAAAATAAAAGTTAATGTATCGGTATTCTACATTTTTTAATTTATTTATTTATTTAACGTACGTGACTGATTTCATGACTAATTAGTCATCTGCACTTCCTCATCGTTCGTCATTTCTGTAAACGAGGAAAATGATACATTATTTTTGTTATAAACAGCTATCAGCGGCGTAATGCGGATTTCGAAGTAGATCATTTCCAGTCGATCATCATGCTCCTCCCCTCAACTCGAATAAAAAAGTCAAAATTAATCGATATATCATCGTCATTATCCTCATCATTTCGATATACATATGAAATACGAATTTTATTCGACCTAGAAAAGTCGGGGAAGTTTGAAACAGAATTTAAGTAGACGCCCTGGTACCGTAATTAAGATATATTGATCGAGAAAATATACAAAATTATCTATTTTGAGAAATATATGAAAAAAAAGGATCGGAAAATTTTGAATCATTGGTGAGCTATGACAAAAAGTTAGTTGATTCACAAAATTGAAAAAAAAAAAAATATGCAAAGAAAGAATGGCATAACTTGAGCTCTATGTAATTTTTTAAAACTTCTAGTTTATTACATGCATATTAATATAGAAAATCTGTGAAAATTTTCACATGATTCTATTAAGAATTTTTTCAGTCATCATGTTTGACGCAACGCAAATCATGAAAAATACAATTCTTTAGAAATCGCATTTGAAGTTTTTAACTTGATGTTATTTCTGGATATGCGTCTATTGCAAAAACTGTCATATCTCAGCTTTTAATCAGCATATCAAGAAAAAATGGAAACAGAAGAAAAAAGTGTTTTCTTCTTCTGTTCTGGCTTTTATATTCATCTCTAAAATTTCATAATAATTTATTTCAACGTATTTATACTGTTTCCGCAACTTATGTATATTCTACAATTTTCTCAAAAGTTTTTCATGTAATTTAACCTCTTCTGATGATGATTCGCACAGCTCGAATCGAAACGTAAAGTTTTAGCAATAAATAATCTTTTTGCTATACAGCTGACTACCTGAAAATTTGTTGTTGATTATTATAATGCGCTGTGAAAGTCTACGTGAAACTACAAAATAAATCTTAATTTTTAAAAATAAAATATTCCTTTTAACTGCTGATATACTGTTCGTTCACGAAAAGAAGTTCAATAGAACATTTAGAAATAACAGGAGGTGACGTCACAAACAGGCTAGTTTATTACTGCAGAGGAGGACTACAATTTCAGAACTTGTTTTTGGTGAACGTTTGTCGGCGCCAAAATCAAGTTCTGAAATTGGAGCCCTCCTCTACTGTAATGGGATAGGCCGTTTATGACGTCACCTCCCGTTATTTCCGACTGTACCATTGGACTTCTTTTCGTGAACGAACAGTACACTGAAATTTCGGTACCTTTTATAAATCGATGTGAAGATTAACTAGTCTTCATTATATTTTTTACTATTATTTTATTGTATTCCGTGCTTAATTTCCACCCCGCCCCCTGTCTTCCCCAAAGGTACAACCCAAGTAGGATCATTACACACTTGTAATAGGCTATGGCGAAGCAATTTTTAAAATTAAAAATATTCCTTTTAATCTTAACAAATCTAATATTTCATTACACCATACTATATGGATCAGGAATTTGCTATTGCTATTACCATTACTATTCTAATTAAGGCTGTGCTCAAGTGGGGGTGTTAAAGTACATCCCCCATTTACGCAATATTATTAGCTTTTCTTCATGAGAGTAAATTTGGGGCTTTTATCATAACCCAATTTTCTTACATCACCTCCCATTTTGAAATCCTGCACACGGTCCTGATTTCAATTATCTTTTTTTTTACGAATCGATGTACAACAATTTACACATCGGTGTAAATAAATAAATAAATAAATAAATGTCCAACAACTTAAAGTTAAAAAAACAAAACATTTTTTTTTTTTCGAGGGCGGGGGCATGTTATTCTACGACTATGTGAAAATCCCAAGACAGATGCGAACAGGGCCAGCTTAAGAAAACTTCATCAGTGAACAAATCTGGCGATGATGGCACATTCATTAAAAAGAAATGTTTTCACGATATCACAGAGAAGAATATTTTTCTTCATCGCGGTTTTTTCCCCCGGCTGTTCCAATTTTCACACGTGGGCATGAAGCTACGTTTGCAAATGGATGAACAAAATCAAAAAATCGCCGCTGCGGGAACAGACAGGGTTGATAAACCTGTCAGAAGGTCTAGACCGGCTGGATCCGTTGTGGTTAGTTGCTTGACCTAGACCTAGAGACCTCGAACGCCTTCAGGGGGCCCCAAAACACAGCACACACATTTCTTTTCTGCTTTTAGCATGGCTTCCTGCTATTTCGACAGCCGTTATATTAGATTACAAATCTAGTTCGAAAATTCGGTAATTCTCAGTTTCAGAAGAGAGGGATGTGGCATTGGCTACTGTCTTCCTTGACCTACTAATACGTAACGTGTTCATTTTTTTAAGAAATAGCCCTGCTTTTTACGAATCAAACATTTTAACGACGAAATGTCGTTTCGGGGTTAACACCCTGCTTGCATATCCCTAATGTTTACATGCAAGCGCGGACACGGGGGGAGGGGGGAGTCAAAGGGGTCACGACCTACCACAAAAATATATTTTTTCACTGTAAAAAATTCCAACTTTCATGATAAATGAAGGGTGTTATTCCAAGACCATGGCAAATTCTGTCCTTGACCCCCCAAATGAAAGTCTATGTTCTCCCCTGTTTATATTTACGTATTACTATTATTTGTAATTTTTTATGTCACCGGCCGGCACCAAAGTCCTATGGAACGAGAATTCCGAGCCATGGTAGCAGACCTAATAAAGGCCTCTAAAGGGGCCCCAGTTTGTTCGGCCCCAAAATATTTTCCAGTTGTCAATTTGCCCTTCCCTAAGAGGGAGTGATGAGCAATAAATAAATAAATAAATAAATAAATAAATGTAAAACATAGTTGAGGGTGAAATACATAACGCATTCGAAAATGTATTAATTTTTACTCTTCATGTTTGTTTGTTTTTATGTCGCTGTAAGATGTCGGCTGGTTTTGTTGGATTTGTATTTTATGGAGCAAGGATTTTTTATGGGTAAGGATTTTTATGGAACAAGGACACAACAAGGGTCATTCTGCGCCAAAGATGGTTGTTAATATGTCATGAATCTTATTTAGAAGGAAGTATGCTGGTACCTTCCTTCTACATAAGAAAAAGTGTACTAATGAGAAGTATACTTACTTTAGTTCACCAACACAAATACAGTGTTATAATAATTATTAATTAATTACAATAAATGGAATTTCTTCATTTTGTAGCAGTCTACTAAGTCTAAGCATTCGCTTCTCAATAAAGACGCTATAAGGGTAGGAGCACCGATGCTTATAATACGTGCTTACGTTGCAGACCGGAGCCATGCGCCATCGAGCTATATATATATATATATATAAACAATCCTAGTGTGCCGCCCCATATGTCCTTTGCCTTGCTCCAGTTGGCACTTCTTCATGCCTATAGGCAAGGGCGTCGTTAAAGCAAATTACAGGAGGGGGCCATTTTTTTGCTAGTTAACTCGAAGCAAATACCCTGTTTGACCTTTTAATGTATTAAAATTATTGTATGTCTTTCAATTCTAGGGGGCAACTGACCCCTACCTCCCAAACGACGCCCATGCCTACAGACCTGGCCCACATATTTATTGCTTTTTCGTTGTAGGAAGTGAATCAATCATGGAAGTATGATCGATCCACTTCCTTACAACGAAGTCAATCCATCATGTTGCCATAGTGACGTAGTTATACTATTATCTTCAAAGTGACAAATACGGACGTCCTGCTCCAGTTTTCAGCTAAATTATCAATTGATTGATTGAACTGGGTTATTAAGAGTGGACTGAAATGTATAGAGTTGTGTTTGTTTGGATTTTTATGGCGCAAGAGCATCTGGGCTATACTGCGCCAAACATGGTAAAATCAAAGACTGTTGTAACTATTGAGTTGTGCGTCGCAATAGCTTTTGTGTGTGTGTGTACTGAGCAGGCTTGGTAAACTTCTTGTAAACACATTGTAAGCTTCTTGTAAGCTAGTTCTTTGTAAGCTTGGTTATTCATGACATGCGGTGCTAAATCGGAAGTCACGTAGTCGTTGATACAGTCCCGGTTGGTCCTGTATATGCATAGTTCGTTCGCGGAAAGTTGACCGATGGTACCGTTAGAATTCACGGGAGCTGACGTCACAAACGGGCTAGTTCATTACAGCAGAGGGGAGGGCGTCATTTCAGAACTGGTTTTTGGCGCAGACAAACGTTCACTAAAAAACAGTTCTGAAATGATGTCCTCTCCTCTGAGGAATGAACTAGCCCGTTTGTGACGTCAGCTCCCGTGAATTCTCACGGTACCATCCGTCAACTTTCCCTGAACGAACTATAATCCTAAAACATAAGAATACAGATGCGTAATGGCTTCTTAATAGCGTTATTGCATTCTAGCCTTATGTATCCCCGGACTCGAATTCTGATCCGAATAGCACATGGCTGTTTATGCATAATGGTGATGATGGTTCGATTAATCGGTCTTAAACAGTTTCGTTCCGAGAAGAGGAGATATAAGGAGTCAATTTTTAAATGAACCAACTGAGCAATCATTTTTTTAAACCATTAATTAGCACTGATATATATATACACATGCTAAGACACTTACATATATATTGGATTAATATTTTTTAGGATTATATTAATTTTATTAGATTATATTTAACATACTTGCATATCCTTTTAATTGACATCACTTATCATATTCTAACACTTCAAGATGCAATTATTTTCGCAGCTTACCCCGAGATTTAGGAAGGGCTGTAACTCTCCTCCCAAATTGAGGTTTTCTAACCTACTCAGATATTTTATTTAATTGTAATTACTTATATTATAATCATTTTCTGAGGGCCCACCCCCTCTTAACCCCTACTTAAGTATGAAACAAAAAGTACAAATCAAAACATGCAACTACATCTTAAAAAATTAACCCGCGAGCAGGCGTGGGGTGTGTTTCACACCCCACAACTTACAATTTGTGAAAAAAAAACGCCCACCCTTGCTTCTGAAACTGGCCAAACTCTTTCCTGTTGCCTTCAAAGTCACAATCTTTGGGGTAGGGTGACAAAGAGAAAATTCCACTTATTGTTCCCTGTAAAATTGGACGTTTTTAATGAAATAATGCTATATAATCAGATGGGGTGCAAAGCACCCTGCACACGTTCCTCTAATCCGCCACCAACTCGCGGGTTAAAACGACCATTTTAGCTGCATTTGAAACAGACTATTTAAGTTAAAACGATTTTATCAGATTGTCAGTTGATTGCATTTCCCCATGTTTAAGTAATCGTTGCCTCCATTACATATTTGAAACGTTTTAGTTTTATTCAGAAAAGAATGTTAAAAAAAATTATTTAAAAAAACAAAACAAAAAAAAACACTAGCTCTTTGGATTAATGTACATTAATTAGTGGTAGTAATATTAATTAATTAATGATTTGTTATTTTGTGGCGAAGGACAAGGAGTACGAGCAGCCAATGTGTGTATGCACTTAAGTATTATGTAAGGCAGTGTGTAGGTATACGGCTTTTAGAACTATTTGCTAAACGGGCGGGTTTGATAGCTCTTGGTCGTAATGTGTGTCATCGTCTTTTTGTTCATTTGTTGACCCTGCAAGTCATACAGGGTCCTCTAAGTATCGGTACTCTAAGCGAAGGCGTTACCGCCGCAGGACTTCTTATATCGGTAAATGTTAGCCAAAAAAACTGTCTTGTATCATATCAAATATTCTGTCACATTTCTTGTATCTAGTTTTTTATGTCACAAAATTTCTAAATATGTCATCGAAGACGCTGCTAATAGCTTAACGTTACGTCCAAGCTAAAAAACGTCTCAACCTGGTAGGATTGAAACCAATCCTAGTGAAAGCAATTAGGATAATTTTAACCAATGTAGCTGTATTTCATTATGTTCAGCTTAAGTCAATTCTGTGTTACTTATATTAATTTAACGAAAGTAAACAATGGGAATGATTAGAACATACACTAGACGTTTATGGCAATATGCCAAGAATATACCAAGTATATAGTACACCAAGATGGGGATGGATATAATCTAAAAAATAAAACCCTTCTTATGCACAACCTTGATACCAAGGCATTTTGATACTACTTTATGTAAAATGCTATGTACGACGGCTGACGACACACCGTATTATGATAGACGCTAGCGGATGCTTCCATGTGCCGCATCTGCCGCAAGGGCAATCCTTCTGCGCATGTGCGTGGGTATTTCCATCCGATAATATTTACTTGGCTAGAAAAACAGGAGAAAATAGCTACTCCTTCCGCATTTTTGTGCATGCTCGTGGATTTCACGTATGTTTATTGGCAAAAGGATGTGGTGTGGATTAGATTTTGCGTGTGTTTACATTTCATTAAGGGGGTGTATAAATCATATAATATAAAATTATAATATATATACTTATAAACATACTGATTCAGCCAGCGCACATCGAATGTAATCAAAACGGCACGAGTCGCGAAGCGACGAGCGGAGGAAGTCTGGGGGGTCTCCTCCCCAGTTCGGTCTCTGTGATTCAGGTAAGTACTGATTTATTTAAAACAAATGCTAATTCATAATCAAAATACTATATTAGCGGGGATACAAATACGGAGCTATACCAGTGCCAGTATATCTAGCCAGATGCTAGTACATTTAGCTATATTATAGCGTGTTTTGGCATTACTAGTACCTAGGCGAAGTGCTTGCATTTTTGTCTACGCGCACATGCGCAAAGGGATTGCCTCTTGGGCAGATGGCGTGGATGCGGCACATGGGAGCGCTCGCTAGCGTCTAGTTGTGTTATGCGTCCAGCATGCTGGCAGATGCGGAGCCTTATCTCGACCACTTCTGTGGGACCCTATTTTATGAGTCTCGTATATATATATATACGACACTCATAAAATAGGGTCATAAAATATCTCGTATATATATATATATACGAGATATTTGACAAAACAACAGTTTTCACTACGAAAAGGCATGCACTTTTATTTAAGAAATCTCAACAATTGTCTACAGAGGAACTAAGCAGTAGAATTATTCAAATATCTTCTGATTTTAAAACTACCTTCAATTTGTTAAGTCCTAAAAAATTTATTTTTACACTTAACAAACCCACTTGTAAAAAATGATATCATTTGCTATTTGATGATAAGCCAGATACTGATTTGTTTAGATATTATCTTTTGATTAATTATTTAATTCATAGAATTTCTAAATCAAATTGGAATCCATATATTGTGGCCAAGGCTATGAATTCTTCAAAAAAACAGAAAATTTATTGTGTTTTTGGCTTTCTCAATATTGAATTTAACAATATTAATTTCAAAAAATCTCTTAGTAACTCTAAAGAGTTTCCCCCCCCAAAAAACACTAAGAGTGAAGTGAGCTATAAATACAATACTACTACAGGTTGACAACTTTTCAACTATAACTCTGTTTCTAAAAAAACTAATGAGGCTGCTGATGCACCATGCATATGTGAAAGATACACTGAATTTGTTTACAGTAATCATCAACATGTCATTACAGGTGATATAAATTTCTTCAGTAATAGTGATTTAAAAAACTTTCGTCAAAAAGAACTAAGTTTAGATTATAAAAATATATGTCAAACACTCACACACACACACAAAAAGAATATCATCAGAAAAATTGACGATTTTGTTTACAATGTGGCTACTAGACATACAATACCAATCAAATCATTTGACATTTGAAGCAATAAATGCATTTGTGAAATTTTCTTACACGCTGTCTGGTATAAAAAATGGGATAGAACACATAAAAATTTCAAGAGCGTTGCAGAATACAAAAGAGATTTGAAGGATTTTTATAGACATTTATATGTTATGTTAAATGGAATGTTAAAAATGCTGTGCTTTATAACTATTCCATTTACATCATTTAAAATGGGTACATATTGGGCTTTGGTTAATGGTATTGATATGGGATTTAAATACCTGGTACTACAAATTTATTATGTTGGTGTGATATTGGTATATTTAATGATAACACTATTCAAAAATCTTTACTATTTTTGTATAATTTGTTCTGAGTACATATTGTAAAATATTTTTTAATTGTTTTCAAACCTACACACACACACACACACACACACACACATATATATATACAGCTGGTCAGAAAAGTATTCGGCCACCTAGAATTTTTTGTAACTTTATATGCTTAAAAGTATTAAATGTAGTCAATAACCAAAATATCTTTTTATGTGACATTTGATATTCATTCTCTAACATTATATTCAAAAATAAAAATAAACAGACAAAATTTACTCGACTACAGTGACTTTAAGCAACACAGCGCACTAAATTACACGAAAGTATTCGTCCACCTACCGGGAAGTGAAAATATAAGGTGAAAATAAAAACATGAAAACCATCTCTCTAATATTTAGTTGAGTTTCTCTTCGCAAGTATAATTGTTTTAAGTGTCGAAGGTATTCAATTAATCAATTTTTGGGTTGAATCAGAGTCAATTTTGTCCCACTCTCTTTGAAGATGCAATTTCAGTTCATTTTTATTTTTTATGGCAATTCTATAAACTGTTTTTTTCAATTCCTCGCATAAACGTTCTATAGGATTCAAATCAGGCGACTGAGGGGGGGGTTTCAAGACGTTTGAGTACATGATATAGCAACCACAGCTTTGTATTGAAAGTAGCATGTTTAGGATCACTATCTTGTTGGTATACGAACCTGTCTTTGATTTATAGACGAATAAATTACAAACATTGTGCACAGATAGTAAAAGGTTTATTTAACAATGTTTTTTAGCACAATACAATTAAAAAATTATAAAATCGACGATCGTTTCGGACGATTAGTGGTCGTCCTTCTTCTAGGACTGTAAAATGTCGAATAATTTTTATATTACTTATTTTACTTGCATTACTTATTATTCTTATTAATTCTTGTAACACCTATTCGACATTTTACAATCTTAGAAGAAGAACGACCATTGATCGTCCGAAACTATCGTCGATTTTATAATTTTTTAATTGTATTGTGCTAAAAAACGATGCTAAATTGACCTTTTACTGTCTTTGATTCCCAATTTATCGGATTTTTTAAGTACCAATGTATGATTTTTAAAATTTGTATCAATTTGTAATGCCTTAAGATATTTTTATTTTTTTTAGTATGAATCAAATTACAAAGAGCTAATTCTTTTGTAAAAAAGGAATCCTCCGAGCACCATAAAACCAACCACAAAAAGAAGCAAAAGATCTTATTTTACTTCTTTTAGTATTCAAAATTTATTCATGCATACATGGTTTATTTTGTCGCAAGGAAAGTAGCTAATTGGACTAAGCTAGATTTACAAATTTTAGTTATCTGTGCATGCCGCAAAAATAGTCTTAATTTGGATTAAAAAAATACCCTTTCATAAACCGCGGAACTCCCTCCAGGTACGGCTTCCCCCAAACCAACCACTTTGGTTAAATCGGCATAAGGTCGGCTTTGCCCATCGTCAACACGATGCTAAACTAAAGAATATGCATATTTGGCAATTTTTACCTACGAACAGTTTCGAGGTCATTAATTGGTCACCTAATGTTCCGACGGAAACGCGAAGGTGTTTTGTTAGAGGATCACAGTGCTGCTTATGGCGGCCATCTTTCCCAACACTCCATCTTGCCCATGTCAAGTCAAGGAGATGTTTAGTTAACCTAAATGATTGCAAACCTTATATGTGCGTTCATCTCTACGTGTTAAAGCATACAAGCAAGTAAATGTTTAAATGTGATTTCCCCGAAATTGAAATTTCGTAGATCTGTTAGTTCAGACTGGTGCCGACGACATCGTTACATTTATAGCAACACAATACAAACTTGTGTACAAAACATTTGTTTTCTTTTATTAAATTTAAATAGCGCACTAATAAATATAAATAAGAACGTGTTATTAAAACATGCAGCACATAACCATCAGTACATCATAATATATTATTTTAAATGCATTTCTTAGAATGAGAACCAGCTCCAAAAGAGATATGCCAAAGTTCTTTAAAAGTTTTATTTCATTTGTAGTCCACGTATTACCTTGGCCTACCTTCCAATTTTTTATATCAACAGATGCATATATATAATTTTATTTGGTGAGATTGATAGCCTCACGCCCCAGAAGACAGGCATTCAGTTTAAAGAAGGATTCCAACTTCGGCCAACACATTCTATCACAGGAATCGAAGCTGGGGCTGTTGAAAAACGTCCAGCGTCTTACAATACGTCAGTACTAAAATCTGGATTTCTCGTTGCAGAAGAACAATTTGATTTTACGTCACTGCAGAAGTTTTTACTAATAGCTCGCGGAATTTTTAATAATTTCCATGAGGACACTTTTCCGTTTCCTGTTGTACTCAGTGCTGCTCCGATCTCGATAGAAATCTGTATGTTTAACATGACCCAGCCGTTGATGGCCGAAGTTCTTGAATATTTTTTATTTAAAAGTTGTCTAGGGGGACATTCAAGCAGTTTTAACACTATACTGAAACCTCTCAGACACAATGCAGTGAATATTTTTTCTACATACCCACTTTTCATTAAAAAATCCACTAAGGTTTATTGCATGGCCCATTCAATTCTTATTTATGCAGCAATACTGTAATCTCCACATATCAAACACTGCGGGATAGACTAAATCCTCAACGGGAAATAATAGAATCGTAAAGACATTGGTGATTAAATGTCTTGAGAAATGGTTCCCACCAAAATTTACAAATAAAACAGTAAAAAATTAAAAAAACTCCAAAGTAAAATTTACACAGTGGAACTTTGATTATACGTGATTTAGATTTACGTTTTCCTTAAATTTACACCGTAAATTTCCCTGTCACTTTTTTTACGGAACCATATCAATTTTTTCATGAATCCTGCCCTTTTTTTTACAAAACCCTGCCATTTATAGATGTGCCATTCCGGGAAAGGAAGCAAATACGGCAGAGTAGGGCTTATGGCCCTCTAGTAGCAAATATTCTCCTTCACCCGTAAAATTCGTATTAATGTTATATTAACCAAAAACTAGTACTTTTAATTAAAATAAAATATACACATCCCCTTTGTTCCCGCAAAAGAAGTTTCTACAGACGCCAATGGTAACAAGGAAGTATAACATTCAGTTCTTAATATAAGACCGCTTTAATACGGTCGTAGATGGCCAGCATCTTTCTTCTGTCCACCTAAACCAACACCTTTGTCCAGAACCACACCGAAGACAACTCTAGCGTTCATGTTTATTTTGGGTTTTGGCAGGAAGGGTAAGAAGAAACTCTTTATCACACTAACAGGTTCTGCAGAAATGTGACTTTTCTCTGGACTGCTGATGCTTAACGATATTCCTTCAGGTGGCTTTGGTATGTGTAATGATGGTGGCAGTGGAGGATGGAACGAAACCGCTCCCCAACGATTAGATTCTTCAGCAACCATAGGACTATCATGATGATGGTGGAGGGAATGATGTTGCTGGATCGGTTTAAGACCAAATGTACCATGAGGAGGAGGAAGCGGACGATTGGAGTTATGAATGAAAGACGGTGGGTCGTTAAAGATAGTATGCTTTTGCTCAAACATTGGTGGGTCTCTTGGCGAGTTTAAAAATCCATTTTGGGGATTTCTGGTTTTGAAAGGTCCAGTGGCTACAAAGCCTGGAACTTGAGGTGGCGAAGGTCCTGCAACAACGGATGAACCGCCTAGAAGCGTTTCTGGTGACATAAATGGTTCGAATCCGGACATATCAATTGGTGAATTGAAATTACGTCGCTTGTTGTTATTATTATTAGTTGAAAGATCTATAACGAAAGATGGTTGTTGCTCTGTCCTGCGGTGATTGGTTGGTTTGTTGTTATTGGCTAATCCCACTCTATTGGTGATATTGTTAGGTGGTTGGTGGAAAGAAGGCGGTGCTTGAGCACTCGACTGATATCTTTGATGAGAGGCAGATGCCACCAAGTCATGCCCATTATCTTCATTTCTTGTGGGCTTCCATGACGACTCTTCAAATTTCGCAGTTGGGCGATGGTCAGATCTCGATATTCCGATGAGGTCAACGTTATCTTTATCGTCTGGTGAGATAACTTTGGCATGGTCAGGAAGTGGAGCTACGACAACGAACCTTGGACCACTGTTACCTGAGGCAGCATTGGAGGCTGATATTAACTTGGATAAAATCTTGCTGACATCGTCACTGCTTGGAGATGGTGCTGCAGTTGTCTTCCGAACTGTTCGCTCAGAAGATTGCCTTTCGGGAATAACATCTCGAACTCTCTGCTCGTGATCCCGATTAATGTGGTTATCTTGAAAGATGTCGCGCCGTCCGTCATCTCTACGATCTTCAGAAATTCCCTACAAAAGATTTTGAGGAATTAAATTAACAATTGAGAATCATATTAAGGTCATTTTATTTTTATTGCAGCGAAGTAACTTTTACTCGAGCCTTCGTGTAAAACAAAGAACTCAAAATTGAAGCAAACAAGAACAGAAAAATTGAAAGAACTGTTTGTTGAAGGTTGCAAAAAATCGCCCCCGTTCGGTTGTCAACAACGACCAAAACTTAACAGCTATTAAATAAAAATATCTGTTACCAGTTAAAACTTTTCTCACAAAAAGTTATTTATTTATTTATTTTTTGTTCGCAATGAAAGAAGTTTTACTTTATTTTTAAAGGGACTAGTATATAACCTTATGATTAAATGAAACTTTGGTGTTAATTTTGATAAAAAAAAACCAGAGAGTTAGTTTTCAAAGATTGCAGAGTTTTGGTTCATGATCTTTAATCGATTAAAAATATCGTAATTCACCCAAAAATTTTAAGGAAGAGGAAGAACATTTCGGAATTTTTTTACTAGAAAATGATAATGGTTTTAATGTTTTTTTTAGCTTTTTGGAGCTAGTTCATTTTTTGGTGAAAGGCAAGCAGTGTCTGAAATGTCCATGGAAAAGAAAAGAAATTTTTCCCAAAGTTTGAAAAATAAATTGTAACTATTATTATTCCCCCTCTATTATTTTCAATCTGATTGATTGACAGACAGACAGACTTAAAAATATCTTATACTTTAAACAATGACCCCAATATATCGTACATTTCTATGAATTCGCAATGTTTTTGTTGATATATTTTACGTTATTATAAAAGACAAGTTACGGTTTGAAATATGCAACTATGGAAGCACATCAAGATACGCTATGTAAGTGTAATGTAAAAAAACATACGCAATGCAAATATTGTGTACGTTAAGATCCACACAAATAATACAAACAATAATTATTACTGTGTGAGTTATCAATAGCCTGATTTTTTTTTAAACTTTTTTTTTACGTTTTTTTCTCTGCCAGAAACGGGGAGGAAAATCGAAGATATGGTTCATTAGGACAGCGCAGGCTTTGTTAGTCCTGAAGTCATTTCATTGCTGCCCAGGCAAATCAAATCCATTCTTAATACATTGTTACGTGGCATTCCTTTTCCCCCACCAGGTGGAAAAATGTAACATTGTTCGGATACTTCTCATGCGAGGCGTCACGTTATTTTATTTAGTATTTTCAGTGAACGAGATCTGGAGTTGGGAGAATGGAAGTTTAATATTCGAAAGACTTTAATTGAAACAGTAGTTATGAGTTTTCGATTCTGTAATAGCTTTTTGACTTTTCGTTTTCATTATTTTTTTCGTTTAACTTGATATAGTAAAGTGTTTAATTTTTCTAAAGAAATCGTTTCTCCTTTCTTGTTCATTTTACAATAAGAAGTGCTGTCCTCATCTATACTGAAGCAGATGGTTGTTAAAAGTACATTGATGTCTACAAGAGTTAATACCCTTTGACGCCCCAAAACTTTGAAGATTCAGTAAGATGTTACACATGATGCAAATAATATCTGAGATGAGGGTGTTACTATTCATATAATGTAAGATATTATTGCCCCTCTTAGGGCTAATACAATTTTCAAATAATGGACGATACACAAAGCCACCGGGGCGAGTCTTTAGGCATTTAAAAAGCATGATGGTTACAATTTCAAATAAAAATCCAAGGAAAATCTAAAATGCCAAAACTACTCAATCTCACTCTTTTTACCAAAAATAAATTATACACTTATCAGAAAGGTTTATGACGCGTACACTTCGGACGTAACATGCGCATGCGCCCCCAATTCGCGCAAATATTTTCCTTCTTGTGATTTTCGAAGAACATTTCGTCGAATTTCAGTACTTCTTCCACGTCGTAAACTCATTTCGTAATTTAATTACATGCTGGGAGAAAAAAAAACTTACATTGTGATAACGTAACTAGATGTTAGTAAAATTAATAATAAGCATCCACCACGACGTATAGTAATAGTGGCGTGAAGAGGTTTTCTATTGGTGTATACGTTACTTAATTTTGAAATTTCTAATACTATACGTTTAGCATTACAATATATATTTCTAAAATACTACTGTTAATTCTGAATTATATATTGGCTTAATATATATTTTAATGTGTAATTTACAATTTCTATCAAAATTAAATTCTGATTATAATTTCATAAAGGTTTTTAGGATGCCAAAAAAAATCTGTTTGGTGTATACTCAATTTTGGGAGCCGCTGTATGTTAAGATGCTTTTCTTATAACACCGATTAAATGCTCAGGACCCTGTCTGTCGCTTTAACTCGAATATGTGATTTCAAATGCTACTTTTTATAAAGTTAATTGACAATTGTTTCGCCTTCTGTTCCGATACTTGGCGCCGGTTTATCTTACATTGGGTTGCAATATTTAAAAACGTCTGACGACGCTTTCTGTTACATCACTGCATTTTGCACACGCGTTACTTTTCTTTCAAGCTGAACTCTTCCAATAAAAAAGGCTGTTCATTCTAAGGCGGGGCCGACTAAAATTTGGGCCCTAAATTTAAATAGCACGTGACCAAGAAATTCTTTACAATAGCGAGTTAAATCCTTTTTATTCTGGAAGCGGGGAAACCAAGGGGTGCAGCTTTCGTCATTGGCTGAAACGACGTAGAAGCACGCTCTCTTGAAGCACTATTGGCTCTCAGATAGAAATTTTGAAGTGCTTATTATTCATAAACGAATCCGTCAATCAAAAATCATCACTCTTGACTTTCGTCTCAGAATTTATCATAGAATCGCGTGCCAGAGAGTTTATGCGGTAGTTACGGAACACCCTGTATATAGATGTGCGCCCCCTCCCCCCCCCTCTAGAAAACAAAGATGCACTCACATCAAATTAGATCTGGAACAATATAATGGGGCCATAGGCGTAGAGATATACGGGTCAGGGCACCTCCAATAATTTACAACGAATTGTAATTTCCCACGCATATACATCTAATGTAAAAATACATATAATCTATACCTGTCCCCTCCCTAATAATTTTGAAAATTCTACATTGGTGTATTGGGGAAAGTACGTAGATTACTGTTGATTTTTATATTTCTAAGTTTTTATATTGAGATGTATTTTAAAATAACAAGAAACGTTCGTCCTATGGACGTGTTTTTTATTTATTTGCTCATTTATTTATCTGACAACCCCTCCGGGGCTAATATTGCGATGGTCCGCTCCTAAATCCAACACAGTTCTTCTCGATATGACTATTTACATCCATCGAATGATACCCAGAATGCTTTGTTCACTGGGGTGATTAGATTGCCCTGTCTCCGGGCCCATAGGTGTGGTCACAAAAAGAAACATGCTTTGAATATCACAAATTCAGCTGTGAAAAAAAGCAATCAGAAAAAAAAAATCGTTTGCATATATAACCTCATCAGTCTTTTGTCACCATGTGTTCGTTTCTTCTTCTTCTTCTTGGGCCTTATTGAACTTGAAGGCCACAGGAAACTTTATTTAAAAAAAACAACAACAAACAGGAGTACGAAAAAAAAGGGCGATGTCCAGAAAAAAAAAATTACCTTCAGTAGTTGGTTGTCCGCTTTGTTGACCCGGTTTCCATTGGCGTTCATAACAACATCAGCGCTTATTGCCCATGCAGCAACCCCTGAAATAGAGAACTTTATTAGATATGTAAGCAGTCTTCTTTCCTGAAAGTTTCGGACGAATGAAATATCTCATTCGAGTAGCCATGCAAGATGGTGACCCGGATGGGCAACCTTCTATCTCTCTTTCTTGTTGCCTTAGAATTTGTTTTATGAATTTGAAAATGTAAAGTGGGTTGTTTGAAGATACACCCTAATATCCCGCAAGGATTAAAAGAATTTGAATAAATGACAGAAGATTTAGTGTCCGCGGTTGCAGACCTTTGACTTCTCATTGAGCAGCCCACTCTTTAATGTACAGGGTGGCTGTAATTTAATGTGAGGAGTTTAGAGTCCTGTAGTGAAAAATCTATTGAGCCGAATTGAAACACATTCGGTGCGCATACTCCTAGAAACATAGATTTTTGTTTAAAGAAAAAACTTAAGAAATTTTCAAAGTGTGGAACGAATATTTCGATAACAAGATTTTTTGAAAAGTTTTTATTTGCAATTTTACTTGCAAAGCACGATTGCGTTGAGTTAGCACAGCACATTAGTTTTATTAAACTTACGAGAAGCATATTTTTAGCTTTTCTTATATTCACCAATTTACTATTTAGCTCAAGGTAGCCCAACCTGTCCTTGGCTATATTCAAGAAAAATATATTAATAAGTCTTAAAAATCTGTCTCTTTGTTAATATGTTTATAATTAGTTACATAAGTTTTCATAGAATTAAAGGTCTCATTCCGAATGTATACAGTGAGAATCGGTTATAACGACCCCTCAAGGGAACTTGCAAATTTGGTAGTTAAAACCCATAGTCGTTATAAACGATATCGTTTTAAAACCATTGTAGCCTATAGTATAATACACTATAGAGTTTTATAAATTATTTTGATAGTAAAAAGTATAAACTTTTTGGTTTCAAAATTAAATAAAAACATATTTAATTATACAGTGAAAATCGGTTATAACGACCTTCAAGGGAACCGTGCAAATTCGGTCGCTATAACCGATCGTCATTGTCAGCGATATCTTTTTAAAATCACAGTAGCCTATAGTATCATACACTGTAGAGTTTTATAAATTATTTTGGTAGCAAAATGTATTAAACTTTTTGGTTTCAAAATTAAATAAAAATATATTTAATTATAATAATATAATTTCTTTGTATTAAGCATATTTATAGCCATACTAAATACATAGCACTTTTTTAAATTGAAAAAATTCTAGATAAAGCTGCATATATAATGTAGAAAAAAATCTAATGAATATAATATCATTATATTATACTATTGCCGGTTTAAGAGTTGTATGGGTCCTACGCTAATAAAATACGGGCCTCTAAAGAATATGACCTTCATTTCAATCAATAAATCACTTTTTTGTTTAAAAAATTACTTATCTTCAATATTCAGGTTTAGCAGTAATAAAAATTTCTCGGATTGTAAATAAACAAGATTAGAATAACGCTAAAATTTTGATAACTAACCTACTTGGTTCCGATTTATGACTGTCAAATCACGTCGTTATATTCCGATACGAATTTCCCTACTTACAATCTACCTAGACTATAAAATCGCAAATATATGATATAATAATAATAAATAATAATAAAATATCACGAAAAAAATACTGAAATCAACAATTATAAGAAATATATATACAGTGAAAATCGTTTATAACGACCAACCGCATATAACGACGGAATTTTTACAAGAAGTTTGGTTTGCTATTCTACTCCATACTAAATATATCGGTTATAACGACATCGTATATAACGACGAAACCTGCTTTAACGACAGCGATTTTGTAGTCTACGTAGATTCTAAGTAGGGAAATTCGTATCGGATATAACGACATGACTTGACAGCCATTAATCGGAACCACGTGGATTAGTTACCAAAATTTAAGCGTTATTTTAATCTTGTTTATTTACAACTGTCCGAGAAATTTGTATTACTGTTAAACATGAATATTGAATATAAGCAATTTTTTATCAAAAAAGTTATTTATTGATTGAATGTCACGAGGGTCATATTCCTTAGGGACCGGTATTTTTTCAGCGTAGGGCCCATAAAACTCTTAAACCGGCCATAGTATAATATAATAGATATTATTCATTACATTTGTTTTCTATATTATATATATATGCTTTAGTGTTTTATAGAATTTTTTCAATTTAAAAAAAAAAAGTGTTATGTAGTTAGTGTGGCTATAAATATAATTTAATATAAACGGAAATTAAATTCATTAGAATTAAATATATTTTTATTTAATTTTGAAACCAAAAAGTTTAATACTTCTTACTATCAAAATAATTTATAAAACTCTAGAGTGTATTATTATAGGCCACTATGATTTTAAAAAGATATCGTTTATAACGACCGAATTTTCACGGTCCCTTGAAGGTCGTTATAACCGATTTTCACTGTACAAAAATATTTGAAATACTTTTGAGTACGAGTATCAAAAACAATAGCCGTTAACACTAAAGCCTATATATTTGCTTTTATATTAAATTTTTTTAATAATTAAATATTTTAATTATGTATTTTTACACATTTAATTAAATAGAACAATCTTGTATATTAAATATATTGCGAACACTTTAATTACCAATACTGAAATTTAATTCGATGCCTGGCCCGCGAGTTGTGTTTTGAAGAGTACTCGTGCGGCCCACTAGGCACGGAAAGTGTTTTTGTGTGAAAATATGCACAGTTAAACTATTATGCACAGTTGTACGATTTCAGTGCCAATTTTCTTTGTGGTGGAAACATTTTGAGATTTTTTAAAATTTTATTCATTACTATTATCATTATTGTAGAAATCAAGATCTCATGGTCATAGGAGTAACTACGCGAAAGAAGGACTATCAAAAGAGATTAGCGTGTGACGGCTACAGCGCGAAGACGTACGTCTGAAGTGATCTGAATTTGTTTAGCATACGTTAACAGGAGTGCCGTCACGCATGATTAATAATTTAAACGCTGTGGCTTTTTAGTTTGAACAAAGGTATTTTTTCATGGTGAATTTCGGGAATGTTATCGAGTGTGAAGGATTCCTTTTCAACGTACGATGGGTAGAACACGACACTTTGCTTGTAAAATTATGGTGAATTTTCCTTCTAAGATATCAATTGAGCGACACATATCAATGGAGCAACACTTATCCTCCTACTCGCACGCCTAAAAAAAATAGGCTATTTTACTCTTTTGTTGAACCTGTGTTTTCCTTTAAGGATAAAAAAATATTGTTTCAAGAGCAGTCACTCATTTCTACTGTTTTTTAACTGCCTTCATCTGAATAAAACCGCAATGCATTGGCTTGCGATAGCTCTACAAGACTATGCAAGCATCTTCTTTTCCACTTTGCTGATCATCTAAAGAGATAAGAACAAAAGAAAGCGTCAGCAACGATATTCATTTTCAGCTTCGGTGGTTATTGGACGATGATTTCATTCGATGAAGGAAAATTGTCATCGATTTAGGACTATTTTGATCGATAGAGAAATGATGCAACACTAAGTTATTGCTCCACGGTATGTGCGACTGACAGCGTTTCAATTGTCGGCCCGCAGCAGATGATTCGCTTTCTAATTTTACAGCGAGATTTCCTTGTTCTCACATATTTATGTTAAAATACTTTTGCTTGAAATGCATGGATCATAGCATTTTTGAGCTGTTATTTCTAAACTGGAATCTCTAAAGAAACAGAGGAAGAGATAGACCCACAAGTAATGCATGGAGAAGAACATCAATAAACGAACTTAATTTAAGATGTTAAAACAAACATGGGGCGAAATTACGAGATTTACGAAACATCGAGGAAAATAGAAGAAAAGTTTGTGAAAGCCCCATATCCCATTGGTATTGAATTGAAACAAACGACACGGGAGGTAAAAAAAGGACAGATATTTTAAAATTTTCAATTTTACTTTCCGACTCTATAGTTTAAGTGCCAAATTCAATAAACGTCTCTAAAATAACAATTTGATTACACCTATACTAAAATAAATTTTTATTAAATACGGTTGAATATCGTTAACATGAACACTTAGCAGGGCCGTAGAAAAGGGGGGGAGTTCAGGGGATCACACTGTTCTCTTTATTAAGGGAACTACATACATGATT
>QLNU02015003.1:149573012-149588071 GCA_006491805.2 Dysdera silvatica
CTCGGAGGGTAACAATACATTAACTTCTTTACATACGGAGAAAGAGAGCGTTGTTTCCTGTCCTCATTCGTCTAGCGGTCCAAGACACTCCGGGCTAAACGGAGGGACCCTGGTTCGAATCCAGGATGGGGAAAGCGTCTCTTTTTCTCCAAAATTACACAAGCTCTAGTTTGAGCTGTAATTGAAACGTGGGTGGCAAAAATTATAGTATAAGAGATGTCAAGTTCCCAGCTGGAACAGAAAGAGACAATGCAGTTCGTTGCATCTTGACGACTCTGCTGAAGATTAGAAAAGTTATGAAAAGCGACCCAGTTGGCGTGGTAATCTGCGTAGATTAAGAAATTAACTGAAGCAAGTAGTGTAGGGATGAAGGAAGGTATGTAAAGTGAACATTGAATAGGAGCGGAAACATATTTTCTTGTAAACAGACTTTCATAATATACATTCTTGTCAACGGACTTTCTCATACCTCTTATACCTCTCTTAACAGACCATATTACAGTTTTATTTAGGATTTGGTTTTTTTCTTTGAAATCACTTAGCGTGTTATGAAAATTTGGTCTTCGTGCCCTCATTGCATGCGTGCCATGGGTTGCCGACCCTTCTCTACATCATTCCATGATTTTACTTCCGAGAAGCTCCGGATCAAAATCTTTTACCATCCGTCGTCGGTATAGCAGAAGGGTATATTTTGTGACCTTTTAAACCGAAGAAAGTAATGTTTACATGTGCTTTGGACTAATAGTGAATTAAAATATTATAATAATATTAATAACTTTATAATAATAATATCTATTTAATTGTTCACCAATGCAACGAACAGCGACGCGTATTGCAAATCATTTTCGAACAAAATTGAATTTAGCATGTCCGAAATTACATCAAACAGCTGGGTATAGGAAGCCCGTTCCAGCTTTCTTACGGTACAATTTCGATTTTTTAAATTCTGGTGTATTTTTTACATAAGCATTAATTCGAATTAATTGTTGAATTTTTGTACGTGGATCTTACCACGTGCTTGTCTTGGAAATTCCAAAAATTTCTGATGGAAATATTAACTGAAGAACAGAGCTGTCTGAACACATTCCGGGGTGGGGGCTGTTTAATTTTTTGAGGCTCGGTTTATACCAACTTCCAAATTGCCAAATATTTGCAATATGCAAAATATATAATAAATACACTTTGGTAATATGGATCCCGGACTCCGTCTGCCCAACCGTTTAGACGGTTCTGCTCACGATATATTTCTTCGATAACGGTAACTTCTATTTAAAATTAAGAGCTGTGGTATCTTAGTAAAGGTTTTTTTCAGGAAGGGAGGGAGGGTTCAAGTACAACACGAAAAGTAATGGACATACAGCTAGGCAGAAAGTTAGTGTGTGTCGGTGGAGGAGTTTCACAGCTACAACTCCATATGTATGTAAAATTTTATCCTACTGGGGGCTACAACCCCCATTAACACCCTCCTGTGTACACTAGTTTTAATAAAGTCTAAAAAATTACTGTTAAGTTTGTATATTGTCAGCAATATAGAGTTTGTTTCAAAATTATTGGGGGACATAAGCAGGAGTGGCTTAAGGGCCGGGTGACCTGGGCAGTCACCTAGGGCCCTGTTTGGATGAGAGTGTCAACTGAAGTCATTAAAAGTTCTTTTAATGAACCCATCAGTAGAAATTTTGGCGCTAGTACACATACTGTTCCATTTCGTTTTTAGTGAGAAGTGTTTCCAATACACTTGGCAACTTTGTCTTGGCTTGCCGCCATGTTGCTTACGTCTCAATACAGGCTCCGCCCCTTTCCTTCCTCCATCCTACACCCAGCCTTCATCCCATACCCTCTCCCCTTCTAACTTCTCTCTCTCTTCATCACTCCTACCCCTCTGACCTCTCTCTCCTCCACCCCCTAACTTCTTCCTCCTCCCAACCCCTGTTTTCTTGGCGGTCTCTTCCTACTCCCCCCTAACCCTCTAATCCCTTTCTCCTGTTCCCTTTCCACTCCCAACCTCCACCCCCTTCACCTCTTAACCTTTCCCGCTGTTGGCTTTCCTCTCTTTTCCTCCATCCATTCCCCTCCCCCTGCTCCTTTTTCTCAGTGCAGCGAACAAAATAAAAACGGCATACTAACTTTTATTCCTTTTTATCTGTCAGATAACTTCGCCTCTTTAACTACACAGTCATCCACGTTAGGCCTAGCGCACCTTGCAAAACGGGCCCTTCTACTCCAAACCAAATAAACCTTCTCCCACAAACCAATCCAACAACATTCCTCTTCCCTTTCAACCGCAATTGAAGAAAAAAATCCATATTGAAATGTTCCGACATCTTTCCAATCGCTACAACACTTGTATAACATTTAAAAGAACGACGAAGTAGTTTCAAAACGTCTTACCACCGCCACAGAGAAACACTGTATGATGCCCCACCCTGTGTGACATCACATGTTAAAATTTCTGACGTCAAAACCCGGCCTACAGCGACTTTCCTTCATGTTTCTAGGGGAAAATTGATCTTGTGGGATGGTAACTGTACTACCACCAAAATTTTGGCGCTACTGCACGAGACGTTACCTCCCTAAATCTAGTCGGTGCTTCCAAAAACTGGAAATCGGCACAAGGTGACTAGCCGCCATGTTGTTTACACTTTTTTTTTTGTGATTTTCATCCTCCTCTTTCCTTTCTTTTTCCCTTCTTAAATTCACACATATCTTACCTTGCATACCTAATCTATAAAAAAAAAAAATCAGATATTTTCACTACAAGGAACACAACCAGACTAGAGAGCAGCGTGAATCAATCACTAAATGGCATCTCAAACCAGTTATCGCTGCATGACACATTGTATGTGACTCTGGACTTTGTTCTAATAATGCTGAAACATGCTATAAATTAGCTAGATCTGTTAAAAAAAGCTAGATTTTCTAAAATATTAGCTAGATCTAATAAAATACCTACTTTAAAATACCTTTTCTAAAATACCTCTTCCAAGATACCTCTTCTAAGATACCTCTTCTAACATACCTCCTCTAAAATACCTCTTTTAAAATGCCTTCTCTAAAATTCCTTTTCTAAAATACTTCTAAAATACCTCCTCTAAAATACCTTCTTTAACATACTTTTTCCAAAATACCTATTTTAAAATACTTTTCTAAAATATCTCCTCCAAAATAATGCTTCTAAAATATCTCCTCTAAAGTACCTCTTCTAAAATACCTCATCTTAAATAACTCATCTTAAATAACTCTTCTAAAATACTTCCTCTAAAATACCTCCTTTAACATACCTTCTATACAGTACTTCTTCTAAAATACCTTTCCAAAATTTCGTCCTCCATAATACTGTCTGTAAAATACCTTTTCTATAATACTTTCTCTAAAATACCTTCTCTAAAATACCTCCTCTAGAAAATCTCTAAAATACCTTTCCTGAAAATTGTCCTCTAGAGTACCTTTTCTAAAATACTATCTCCAAAATACCTCCTCTAAAATATTGCCTCCAAAATATTCCTTCTAAAATATCTTCTCTGAGCTATTTTCTCTTCTGGTCAGATGTTAGTTTTCTAGCCAAGTACGTATTATTATTGTGGAGAAACACTGAGACCAATTTTGGCCAAGTCCATGCACATGCGCAGAAGGATCGCTCTCCAGCCGATCTGCTTTCCCGTTACGGGCTAGTAACTCTGTTGCGTTACAAATCCATCTAGTGCAATTTTTAGTGATTTCTAACGTAAAGTGATTTACGTCAAAAATTCATCTAGTGCAATTTTTAGTGATTTCTAGCGAAAAGTGAAGTAAGTGGGTGATGTCTCGTGCAACGACCCCATTTTTTTTAAAAAAAAAGTAACGAGTTTAGAGAAATTTGTAGGAACATGTTTAGAGAAATTCTTTAGGAGACTTTTGGCCACTTTTATGGGGTATATGGCCCACTGTGCATGTGTGAAAAATTTCCTTTCTTCGCTGGAGGAGAGGGCGTGCCAAAAAGCAATCCATGCCAGGCCACCTTGGTTCAAAATCAACCTTGGGCCACCCCTGGACATAAACGCATTATGTGCATTTATACATTACAATATATGTAACATTTCAACTTATTTTAAATTATTGGCATGAGGCCCACAGGATCATATAACTCAGCCATGTGCATTGTTATGGATACATTTTAATTAAACAGTGCACTTGCTGTCCTAAAAACAGTAGTGGGCAGTGGATAATTCTTATTTAAGACAATGATTGTTGTAATAAAATGATATGGAATTGTTTAAATTTTTTATCTCTTTACTGTAAAATGAAAAGCTGCAATTTAACTAAAAATGCTATGGAGTTTTCGTTGTTGTGAAAGCTGGGTCACTGCCAATCTAAACACACCGTCAACGTGGAGAACATTGGTATAGCTTGTTTTGGAGTCTAGATAAGGGCTACGTATATGTAGCTGCTCACCTAGGCATAACTTAGGGGTTAAATATAGTGTAGACCGGAGGGGCAAAAAACCTAAAATTATATGTGAAAAAGTATGATTTTGTGTCTTTTCTAAAAAAACTAAGTGGGGGAAGTGTTCCCCCTCCCCCGCCTCCACTGGATTATGCGTATGGTTATTCTCCACAACCCCTTTACTGATTTACGAAAATTACAAAAAACATCATAAACAACAAAGTGGCTGGTCACTTTACTGGTTGCTAGTCATTTTTTGGCAACATTAACAAAAATTCAGTGGGTAACGTGTTATGCAGTGGCACCCAAATTACTCCTAGGGCAGTCTTCAGTTGTAACATACACAATAATACCTTATACTTTGATTAACAGAACGATTTATCATGCTATTGAGGTATGCCAAAATGGTGGAAGTGTTTCAGCAGAGATATGCACATCCATATTCGAAGAAACATAATGGAATCATGTACTCGTTGTTGTTCAACCAGAGGTTTTCTATATCATCATTCTAATTTATGGTAAGATGCATTATATAAGCTTGTTATGACGGTGTATGGCTGTATTGTTTTGAGCATAATTTGTCATTTCTGTAGTTAAAAGTGGGATTTTTCAGTTTTTTGCCTTTCTTTTATAGTAGTATTGTGTATTATGTTATTTTAAAATTAATAAAATTGTGCTATTTTATCTATTGTAGGTTATTAGTTCAAAATCATGTTTATAAGGAAAACTGCGTTCAGATCTGGAGGAGAGATCCGGGGAAGGTTGAAAGATGTTTTAGTTCAGGTTTGTATTTGACTTTTGTTGTGCATAATTTTTGAATCCAAATACAGTGGAATCTCGATAATTCGAAATTCAAAGCAGACAGGTTTTAATTCAAGTTACCTATGTTTTGATTTCAAATGTAGCGAGAATCACTTCAGTTTACCAAGAATTTTGAGCTATCAAGGTTTCGTCGTATAGTCTTTTAGAACATAATTTATGTATTGAATGCTGTACTGAGGATTTAAGCAACTTTTTTTTTCTTAATAAGAGTCCGAAAATGGAAGATGTAAGAGCAGGGTGGAACATGGACAAAACAATGTATAAGTGTTGATAGTGTAAAACAAATGTATGTAGTGATTAGGATATCGTGTCTGCTGTTCTGTGGTGACTGGAATGTCTTATTGCAATTAAGGTATACATCTTTGTGTAGTGAGTAGGGGAGACTGAGGACATTTCATCCCTAAGGCGATTTGATCCCTAGTATTAAAAACAACAGTAAAGAGTTAAATCTTGTAAACTGGCAATGCTGGTACAATTATTCTTAGTCAACAAATCTGGCAACAGAATTTCTTTCAGCCATGTTTGTTTTTACTGTAAGAAGAGATTGTTTGGTTTCCCGAATTTGGACTTTTTTTTTATGGTAACTGGTTTAAGTTTTTTTATCTTTAACTAATTATAATTAAAGTAATTATATGTAATATTTCATACTGCTTTTTTTTTACCTTGTAAATAAGCTACTATTTATATGTAATACAGTTTTTTTCCAACAGTATTTTCATAACGCATGTGCATTGGAGATACATGATCCCCCAGATTAAGTATCCCCAATGTCTCTCTCTCTCTCTCTCATCATCATCATCAACTATTATCTATCCACTGCTGGATGAAGGTCTCTCCAAATGCTTTCCACACAAGTCTATCCTGGGCCAGTCGTTTCCACGTCACCCCAACCTGTTTTCTTATTTCATCCACCCATCTAGTTTGAGGACGTTTTCTAGGTCTTTGGTGGTCTCTTGAAATCCAGTCCAGAATTTCTGTTGTCCAACGTTGATCAGTTCTTCTTGCAATATGCCCAGCCCATCTCCATTTCAGCCTTTTCACTTTAACGATGATGTTCTCAACTCTACTTTGCTCTCTCACCCAAGTGTTTCTTTTTCGATCTCTCCTAGTTATTCCAGGCATACACCTCTCCATGCTCCTTCGCGTTGTCTGTAACTTTCAGATTGCTCCAACTGTTAGACTCCATGTCTCTGAGCCATAAGAGAGGACGGGCAATAGGCACTGGTTAAAGATCTTTCTTTTTAGGCATAAAGGCAATTTCCCCTTCAGGATAAAACTGTTTCTTCCAAATGCACTCCAGCCAAGTTTAATACGTCTGTTGAGTTCTTTCATAATGTTGCCATCCATTGAAATCAGCTGGCCAAGGTAAATATATGAATCAGCAATTTCTAGCTCAATGTTGTCAACTTGTATTTTTGTTTCCTCTACGAAATTATTGAACATGATCTTAGTTTTTTGTAGGTTCATCTTGAGTCCAACTTCTTCACTTCTAGTTGAGAGCTCTTGTACCATGTCTTGGAGTTCCAATGGGTCCGTTGAAAAAATAACAATGTCATCAGCAAACCGCAGATGATTTAAATATTCACCATTTATTTTTATTCCCTTGTTATTCCAATTTATCTGCTGAAAAATCATCTGTAAAGCTGAAGTAAAAAGTTTTGGAGAAATGGTATCTCCCTGCCTCACACCTTTGCCAAGTTTGATAGTTTTGGTATCTTTATGTAACCGAAATTTTGCACTTGCATTTTTATACACACGTTTCACCATGTCAATGTACACATCCTCAATGTCTGTTGATCTTAAAGAGTTGATGACTGCTGATGTTTTAATAGAGTCAAAGGCCTTCTCATAGTCAATAAATGCCACACACAATGGAAGTTCATATTCATGTGTTCTTTCAATTAATTCTCTTAATACTTGAATATGGTCCACTGTACTGAATCCACTTCGAAATCCAGCTTGTTCTCTTGGTTGAGCTGCATCTAATTTTTTCTGCAGGCGATGTGTTAGAACTTTTGTGAAGATTTTATAAATAGCAGGTAACAAGCTAATTGGTCGGTAATTTTTCAAATCCTCTTTATCACCTTTTTTATGCAAAAGAATTACTGTTGCAGAATCCCATTGGTTTGGTATGTTACCGCTGTTAAGACATTTGGTAAAGAATTTTGCAAGTATGTCTTCTACATATTCTCCAGCTTCTTTTAGGATATCTAATGTAATACCATCATCACCAGGGGCTCTTCCTTTCTTCATGCTTTTTATTGCAAATGAAACTTCTTCTTTTAAGATTTTAGGAGCTGTTCCTTCGACTATTTCGGCGTCTTCGTTTAATCCACTGTTACTTTCATATAGTTTTTTGTAGAATTCTTCAACTCTTCTAAGTATTTCTTCCCTATTTCTTGTTACGGTGCCATCCTCTCCTTTTAATGCAATGATGTGTTTCTTCCCAACAGATAAACTTCCTTTAACAACCCTAAGGCTCTTGTTATTTTCAATGGCTTTCCTTACTAGCTCACAGTTGAATTTTCTTATGTCTTCTTTCATGCTTTTGCGCAGAGTTTTACAAAGTTCTATGTACTCAATCCTGGAACTGGTATTTCGATTGTCCACCTTCATATCTCTTCGCCTTTTCATGAGCTGTTTCGTCTTCTCAGATAATTTGCTATTGTGCTTTTTACAGGTTACACCACCAATTTCCCCAGCAGTTTCAACTATTGTCTTAACAATGTTTTCATTTGCTTCTGAGATATCACTTTCATCAATAAGTCCTTCCAGTGCAGAAAAGCGATTTTTTAATTCCAACTTGAATGCCTCGGTATTTACTTTCAGTTTCATTAGATCCACCCTCTTACTTACTTGTTTCCTAATGAGCTTCTGTCGTTCTAATTTAGTATTTAAGTGCACTTTACATCTCACCATTCGATGATCACTTCCAGTATTAAATCTGTTCAGTACACTGCAATCTTCAATAATTGATTTCTTGTTTGCCAGGATATAGTCAATTTCACTAGTTCCCCCATTTGGGTGTTTCCATGTCCATTTTCTTTGCGGTTTCTTCTTAAAAAATGAATTCATGATGCTAAGATTTTCAGCTTCTGCAAATTCGATGAGTTGATCGCCACGTTCATTCCTTTCCCCATATCCGTATTTACCAACCGATGTCTCTCCTTGTTCCTGTTGTCCAATTCTTGCATTGAAATCCCCCATGATGAGCTTGATATGTTGTTTCCCTTTGGTGTGTAACTCTTTGATTTCTTCATAAAATTCTTCAACCTCCTCGTCGGTATGGCTTGATGTTGGTGCATATGCCTGTACTATCTGAAGTTGGTATCGCTGGGTTAGTTGAACAACGAGCCTCGCTGCTCGATCTGACGTGCTTTCGACTTCAAGAAGGTAGTCTTTAATTCTTTTGTTGATTAAGAAGCCAACACCACTTGTTCTTCCAGTTTCCGTTCCTCTATAATAAAACAAATGTCCACTTTTAAGTTCCACCAACTCTTCACCTTTTCTTCTAACTTCACTGAGTCCTACAATGTCCCATTTGATCTTGTCAAGTTCTTCTTCCAATTCCTGAAGTTTTGCTTCAGAAGCAAGGGATCGTCCATTATACGTTGCCAAGGTCAATAACAAACGGCAGCCTGGGCCATTCCAGTGATTCTTAGCACCCCCTGCTTTCATGCCACGCTGACCGCTGCCTTGATCAGGAGCACTCCAGCACCTGGAGACTAGGGGCCATGGTTTCTGGTGTGTCAACATAATGGAGGAATTAGCCATAATTTCACCACGCTGGCTAAACGGGTTGGTGAATTAGCCCTCCCCTTCCGCCTTTCTATCCGTGTAGCAAATATTAATTTGCCACATAAATAGAAAGCTCAGCCTGCACCACTTGAAGGCGGGGTAGGACACTAGGTTACTGGCCTGGCCGGTTCCACACATCGTCACATACGTTCAGCGTGTGGGTCTCCTTCCAGTTAGATACCAGCAACCCTTTTGCAGGCCATATATATATATATATAAAAGTTTTCCTCGCCCATTCTTGGCGGAAACAGGCTTTGGGACGGGCAGAGCGCCATGTTCCCAAGCCTCTTTTTACATCACTTCTTAATGTGCCATGTCTAGAAACTTCCTGACAATGTGACACGTGTTTAGGATTGTGGCTTTTTGTATTTCAATGTAGGTGTTTGGGTCAATGTTGAGTATCTCCAAATTCGTCGCAAGCGTTTTTGGTACTATCCCTGTTGCTGAGATGACTAACGGGATGATGAGGATCTTTTCCATACCCCATATATCTCGTACTTCATGTCTGAGATCTTGGTACTTGGTGATTTTCGTTGTGTAGGTTGTCTGTATGTTATTGGTGTTGGGTACTGCTATGTCGATTAAGTACGTGGTCTTATTCGATTTATCGACGAGGGTTATGTCAGGACGGTTATGTGGGACTGTCTTGTCTGTTATGATTGCTCTATCCCAGTAAAGCTTGTGTGTTTCGTTCTCATGCACGGTCTCTGGCTCATATTTGTAGTACGGGCATTTTTCTGTCAGAAAGCCAGCATTCGCTGCCAATTTCTGGTGGACTATTTTCGCTACTTGATCGTGTCTATGTTTGTAGTCTGACTGCGCAAGGATCTTGCATCCTGCCATCACGTGTTGGATTGTCTCCGATGCCGCATGACAGTGTCTGCATTTGTCGCTTTCTATGTCTTTTCTCTGGATGAATTTCTGATTGTTCCTTGTTGCGATCACTTGGTCTTGGATGGCTAGCATGAATCCTTCTGTCTCTGGCTGGAGAGTGCCTTTGGCCAGCCAAGAATTTGATGCCTTTTTGTCAACGTGTGGTTGTTGCAGGTCATTGTAGTGCCTGCCATGTAATGGTTTTCCGGCCCAAGTTCTCAGTTTCTGTTCGTTGGCTGTTTCCAGGACACGCTCTTCGGTACTACACAGGTTTAGTGGCGTGTAATTTGCATCTGCTTGTATTATGGCTTGGATGAGTGGCGATCGGGGACTCTTCAACTGGAAGTATTGCCTCATGCTCTGGATCTGCTTGTCATGTAAGTCTTTGAGGTCCGCTTGTCCGCGTCCTCCTTCTTCCCGGGGTAGTGTTTGCCGTTCAATTGCCGTTGCAGGGTGTAGTTGTCCGGCTCTTCTCTGGATGGTTCTCATTTTCCGCTGGAGTTGTTCTAGTTCAGTGTTGGACCATTTGATGATCCCGAAGGAGTAGGTGAGCACTGGTACCGCATATGCGTTAATTGCTTGCGTGGTGTTCTTCCCGCTCAGTTTCGTCTTCACAATGCTTCTAAGTCTTTCTTGGAATGCTTGCGTGAGCTGGACTTTGACTTTCTTGTGCTCCTGCTGCCGTTTTTGCATTATCCCTAGGTATTTGTAGGTTTCGCCCTCGTCCAAGGTCTTCAGTAGTCTCCCGTCTTCGAGTTCGATGCCTGGTAAATCTTCTTTGCTATTCTTCTGTATTTTGCACTTATCGAGGCCGAATTCCATTCCTATGTCCTTGGAGAATGTCTCTGTTATACTGATGAGTTGTCGGAGTTGGGTGATTGTTGGCGCGTATAGCTTGATGTCATCTACGTACATGAGGTGGGAGACTTTATGTAGGTTTCTCTTGTCTTTCTTCAGCATGTATCCGTATTTACTTGTGTTCAGCATCCTTGACAAGGGGTTTAACGCCAAGCAGAACCACTGGGGGCTTAGTGCGTCTCCTTGAAAGATTCCGCGGCGGATGGGGATCTCGGCCGTTTCTATTTTACTGTCTGGCGTGTTTAGCTGTAACCGGGTTCTCCATTGTTTCATGCTGCTCTGTAGGAATCGGATGATTGAGGGATGCACTTTGTATATGCTGAGTATTTCAAGGAGCCACGAGTGCGGAACAGAGTCGAAAGCCTTCTTGTAGTCTATGTATGCGGTGTTGAGTTTTCGCTTTTGTTTTCTTGCTTGTTCCAGGATAACTGAGTCGATGGTAAGCTGCTCTTTACATCCCAGAGTCCCTTTCTGGCATCCCTTTTGTTCTTCCGTCATTAAGTTGTTGCTTTCGCTGTGCCGGCTTATTTTTTCAGAGATGCACCCCGTGAGTATCTTGTACAGGGTGTTAAGGCACGTAATGGGTCGGTATTTCGCTGGGTTACTGGTATCCTGGTCCTTCGGTAGGAGGTAAGTTATTCCCTTGCAGAGGAATTCAGGCATTTTGCTGGGGTCTTCAATTATCGCCGTAAGTTCCTTGGCTAATGGGCCATGGGCGCTGGTAAATTTCTTGTACCAGAAGTTGTGTATGCCGTCAATACCGGGTGCTTTCCAGTTGTGCGTACGTTGGATTACCTGCTGGAGTTCCTCTATCGTGATGCCCGTGTACTCCATCTCCTCTATTCCTCTCGTAGCCTCCATTTCTTGCTGAATCCAGGGGGCGCTTTTGTGCTGTACTTCATTGGACCATAGTGTCTTCCAGAAGGTCTCTATTTCTGCTGGCTTTGGGGCTTCGTACTTGTCTTTGTTCGCTGGGGTCTCTCGAAGCTTCCTGTAGAAGGCCTTCTGGTTTGCTTGGAATTGCATGTTCTGTTGTTTTCTGTTGGTATAGTCTTTGTATCTTCGGAGTCTTCTGGCGTATACACCCAGTTTTTGTTTGAGGGTATCCAGATATTCGCTGATGTGTTTATTGGGCTCTTCGTGTCTTGTATGAATCCTATTTCTCTTAAGGGCCATCTTCACTTTCCTCACTAATTTCTTACTCCTATTTCCCTGCATGTACTGGGTTATTCGCCCTATGCTGCTGCGGAGCTCTTCTATTCTTTTCTCCAGTCTCACTTGCCATGGTGGTTGGGCTTTGTTTCCTCTGTTACTTCGGCCTTCGTTCCTTACTTCGTACCCATTGGCGCGTGATGCCGCTACTGCTGCACAGTATATGGCGGTGTGTATTTCCTGTAGGGAGTTGTGGTTCTGTAGGTGTAGTGGTAGAGTATGTTCATTGAGGATCTTGGTTGCTTTGCAGAGTTTCCAAGATGCCGGTTGGCGTGGTATTCTTGGCCTTGTTGCGGCATCCGAGCCTTCATATTCCGCCAGGGCACATTGGAAACCTTCTTCCATTTTCTCCACGTCCCTCCTCTCTTCTTCTTCTATGCTTGGTTGGAGCGGTTCTCTTGCGCTACTAGCTGGTGCTTCAGGGTTGGCCACACTGGTTGAAGTGTTTGCCAGGTCATTGGCGACTTCATCTCTTAACCTTTGTAGTATGGGCTCTGCTAAGAGATTTCTGGTTATTATGTTCCTGCGTTGGGTTGTTATCCTTTCTATACTGATGTCCAGGTGTGGGTACTGTTGTGCGAATTTGGCGTGAAGTGTGGGTCTGTAATTTGTCATGTCTGTTTCCAGCTTTGTAATCGTATAGTAGGTGCGCATGATGTAGGTGTTCATATCTATTGTCCATGACATGCGCTGGCGTGGTCTTTCAGCCCTAGTGGTTGCACCTATACTAGGCTGCAAAGCACTTTGGGCTGTGTTGGTACTATATATATATATATATATATTGTAATTATGTGTTAAAAAAGGATTTATTCTGCATGTATATATGCACACGTACAGTGAAAACCGTTTATAACGACTAACTGGATTTAATGATAAAATTAATATAACAAGCTGAATTTCTTACCCTTTCCTTTGTTAAATATACCTTTTATGACTGCTGTCTTCAAACCATCTCTTTCCGCATTTGTTATCCTTCCTCCCCCATTCCAATCTGTTGTCTAACATCCGCTCCTCAAATGCAAAGGGAAATTCCGTGGGTGGGAAGAGGAGGGGCATTTATAATCAACTTATGCTCTTACTATTATTGCAAGATAACAAAAAAATATGTCTCTGCGAATAAATTAATTTTATTTGACGACGATTGTTGGGATTTTTTTGGATATTGGGGAAAGGGGGGAAAAGACAGGATGCAGAACAAAATTTCAGTGAGGGCGCAAAGCTTGAAAATTCCACTTGTAAGTTTAGTTTTATTTCTTAGTTGCAGATAATTATTTTTAATGTAAATTTATTATTCTCAGGGGGGAGCAGGCCCCCTGCTTGGATTCGTCCTTGGGGGAGCAGGGGGTTGTTTCAGGCAATTTTTCAGAATTTCAGATTTAGAAAAAAGGTGGAGGGCGCCTTCTCGGGGAGAGCTGATCGACAGAATTCTACGGTAAATAAATTGCAATTAAAAAAAAAATCCGCTGCCTTTTGCGTCCCTAGAAATTTGACACCCTGGGCTAGTGCCCAGCGTGCCCATTTATAAATACGGCACTGCTCGTACTGCTGATATGTAACAAAAAACAATGCCATATGCCTATGCCCGTATCCAGGGGGGCTTAAGGACCGGTCCCCCCCCCCCGAAATTAAATCCTAACTACGGTCTTGCATTACACATGCTTGCCTTGCCACTTGAATGACATTGTCATAAAATAACTGACACGAAACTAGTTCAATAACAAACAAAAATCGTGAATTTTCGCACTATGACAGGGATTCAACTGGCGGATATAAAGGACTGAATAGTGAATGCGGCGGAAACGAACGAACTCTATTCGTTAACATTTTTCACTGAGCCTTCATTCTGGGTGAATCATTGGTTCAAGGAACGACTCTTTCATCGAAAGTTAGTAGGAGGTTAACTTCTTTCACCTTATATCTTGAATGTACACTTTGGATGAAACAAAAATGAGCCTTGACACGCGTATGAATGTGTCCAGGGACTTAAAATTTTGTACTTCGACGCATATGTTTTTCTCATTGATCATTCTTTCACACGTCGTTCTTTCACGCACTGCAATTCAAATGCTTATATCAATGGAGGATATCTAAGTAGGCACACAGGACTCACGCATAGGAGCGAGACTTGCTGGGGGCGTCAACTGTGAACCAAAAAATAACTTTATGAAACTAATTTATGAAATTGTCAGTTAAAATATTTGTCTTAATAATTTCGTGAAAAAAAATCGCATTAACATATAAAAATAAAGAGTGGAAATATTCGTTGTTTATGTTTTTACAAAAGTGTTTTTTATCAGCAGAAAGTGAGGACCGCTGTATAGTATGTGCCTAGGGACCGCCGCAATTTAATAGGATATACCTAGGGGCGACAATTTCCTAAATTCGCCGCTGAATTATATAAGTTATTCATTAAATTTTAAACAAATTCGAAATCGAATAATGTTGTATTCATATAACCTGCACGTGTGTTACCTCTATGGGCTTTATTTTCAAAGTTTGAAATTTTAAATTCAAAAAGGGATTTAGCGAGGATCTGATATAACGAGGATTTTGTTGGTTCCTAACTCCCCGTTATATACGGGTCCTACTATATACTATATAAATTCTAATTATATATAATTATTAATGCCATTAACTCGGCTATTATTTTTTTCTCATATAGTTTGATGTGGCGAATATATAGAAAACGTAATATATATATATATATATATATCATCATCATCATATTCAACCATTATCTATCCACTGCTGGATGAAGGTCTCTCCAAATGCTTTCCACACAAGTCTATCCTGAGCAATTCGCTTCCACGTCACCCCAACCTGTTTTCTTATTTCATCCACCCATCTAGTTTGAGGACGTTTTCTAGGTCTTCGGTGGTCTCTTGGAATCCAGTTCAGAATTTCTGTTGTCCATCGTTGATCAGTTCTTCTTGCAATATGCCCAGCCCATCGCCATTTCAGCCCTTTTACTTTAACAATGATGTCCTCTACTCTAGTTTGCTCTCTCACCCAAGTGTTCCTTTTTCGATCTCTCCTAGTTATTCCAAGCATGCACCTCTCCATGCTCCTTTGCGTTG
>QLNU02015003.1:149593835-149616367 GCA_006491805.2 Dysdera silvatica
CCTTCTCTAAAGTACCTCTCCCAAAATACCACTTCTAAAGTACCTCCTCTAAAATACCTTCTTTAACATACTTTTTCCAAAATACCTATTTTAAAATACTTTTCTAAAATATCTCCTCCAAAATAATGCTTCTAAAATAACTCCTCTAAAGTACCTCTTCTGAAATACCTGCTCTAAAATACTTCTTCTGAAATACTTTCTCCAAAATACCTTGTCTAAAATACCTCCTTTAACATACCTTCTCTACAATACCTCTTCTAACATACCTTTCCACAAATTTGTCCTCTACAATACCGTCTCTAAAATACCTTTTCTAAAATACTTTCTCTAAAATACCTTTTCTAATATACCTCCTCTAGAAAATCTCTAAAATACCTTTCCTGAAAATTGTCCTCTAGAGTACCTTTTCTAAAATACTATCTCCAAAATACCTCCTCTAAAATATTGCCTCCAAAATATTCCTTCTAAAATACCTCCTTTGAGCTATTTTCTCTTCTCGTCAGATTTCTAGCCAAGTACATATTATTATTGTGGGAAAACACTGATACCAATTTTGTCAAATCCATGTACATGCACAGGATGATTGCTCTCCGGTCGATCTGCTTTCCCACTACGGGCTAGTGACTCTGTTACGTTGCAAATCCATCTAGTGCAATTTTTAGCGATTTCTAGCATAAAGTGATTTACGTTAAAAATTCATATAGTGCAATTTTTAGTGATTTCTAGCGGAAAATGAAGTAAGTGGATGACGTCTCGTGCAACGACCCCATTTTTTTTAAAAAAAAAGTAACGAGTTTAGAGAAATTTGTAGGAACATGTTTAGAGAAATTCTTTAGGAGACTTTTGGCCACTTTTATGGGGTATATGGCCCACTGTGCATGTGTGAAAAATTTCCTTTCTTCGCTGGAGGAGAGGGCATGCCAAAAAGCAATCCATGCCAGGCCACCTTGGTTCAAAATCAACCTTGGGCCACCCCTGGACATAAACGCATTATGTGCATTTATACATTACAATATATGTAACATTTCAACTTATTTTAAATTATTGGCATGAGGCCCACAGGATCATATAACTCAGCCATGTGCATTGTTATGGATACATTTTAATTAAACAGTGCACTTGCTGTCCTAAAAACAGTAGTGGGCAGTGGATAATTCTTATTTAAGACAATGATTGTTGTAATAAAATGATATGGAATTGTTTAAATTTTTTATCTCTTTACTGTAAAATGAAAAGCTGCAATTTAACTAAAAATGCTATGGAGTTTTCGTTGTTGTGAAAGCTGGGTCACTGCCAATCTAAACACACCGTCAACGTGGAGAACATTGGCATAGCTTGTTTTGGAGTCTAGATAAGGGCTACGTATATGTAGCTTCTCACCTAGGCATAACTTAGGGGTTAAATATAGTGTAGACCGGAGGGGCAAAAAACCTAAAATTATATGTGAAAAAGTATGATTTTGTGTCTTTTCTAAAAAAACTAAGTGGGGGAAGTGTTCCCCCTCCCCTGCCTCCACTGGATTATGCGTATGGTTATTCTCCACAACCCCTTTACTGATTTACGAAAATTACAAAAAACATCATAAACAACAAAGTGGCTGGTCACTTTACTGGTTGCTAGTCATTTTTTGGCAACATTAACAAAAATTCAGTGGGTAACGTGTTATGCAGTGGCACCCAAATTACTCCTAGGGCAGTCTTCAGTTGTAACATACACAATAATACCTTATACTTTGATTAACAGAACGATTTATCATGCTATTGAGGTATGCCAAAATGGTGGAAGTGTTTCAGCAGAGATATGCACATCCATATTCGAAGAAACATAATGGAATCATGTACTCGTTGTTGTTCAACCAGAGGTTTTCTATATCATCATTCTAATTTATGGTAAGATGCATTATATAAGCTTGTTATGACGGTGTATGGCTGTATTGTTTTGAGCATAATTTGTCATTTCTGTAGTTAAAAGTGGGATTTTTCAGTTTTTTGCCTTTCTTTTATAGTAGTATTGTGTATTATGTTATTTTAAAATTAATAAAATTGTGCTATTTTATCTATTGTAGGTTATTAGTTCAAAATCATGTTTATAAGGAAAACTGCGTTCAGATCTGGAGGAGAGATCCGGGGAAGGTTGAAAGATGTTTTAGTTCAGGTTTGTATTTGACTTTTGTTGTGCATAATTTTTGAATCCAAATACAGTGGAATCTCGATAATTCGAAATTCAAAGCAGACAGGTTTTAATTCAAGTTACCTATGTTTTGATTTCAAATGTAGCGAGAATCACTTCAGTTTACCAAGAATTTTGAGCTATCAAGGTTTCGTCGTATAGTCTTTTAGAACATAATTTATGTATTGAATGCTGTACTGAGGATTTAAGCAACTTTTTTTTTCTTAATAAGAGTCCGAAAATGGAAGATGTAAGAGCAGGGTGGAACATGGACAAAACAATGTATAAGTGTTGATAGTGTAAAACAAATGTATGTAGTGATTAGGATATCGTGTCTGCTGTTCTGTGGTGACTGGAATGTCTTATTGCAATTAAGGTATACATCTTTGTGTAGTGAGTAGGGGAGACTGAGGACATTTCATCCCTAAGGCGATTTGATCCCTAGTATTAAAAACAACAGTAAAGAGTTAAATCTTGTAAACTGGCAATGCTGGTACAATTATTCTTAGTCAACAAATCTGGCAACAGAATTTCTTTCAGCCATGTTTGTTTTTACTGTAAGAAGAGATTGTTTGGTTTCCCGAATTTGGACTTTTTTTTTATGGTAACTGGTTTAAGTTTTTTTATCTTTAACTAATTATAATTAAAGTAATTATATGTAATATTTCATACTGCTTTTTTTTTACCTTGTAAATAAGCTACTATTTATATGTAATACAGTTTTTTTCCAACAGTATTTTCATAACGCATGTGCATTGGAGATACATGATCCCCCAGATTAAGTATCCCCAATGTCTCTCTCTCTCTCTCTCATCATCATATTCAACCATTATCTATCCACTGCTGGATGAAGGTCTCTCCAAATGCTTTCCACACAAGTCTATCCTGAGCAATTCGCTTCCACGTCACCCCAACCTGTTTTCTTATTTCATCCACCCATCTAGTTTGAGGACGTTTTCTAGGTCTTCGGTGGTCTCTTGGAATCCAGTTCAGAATTTCTGTTGTCCATCGTTGATCAGTTCTTCTTGCAATATGCCCAGCCCATCGCCATTTCAGTCCTTTTACTTTAACAATGATGTCCTCTACTCTAGTTTGCTCTCTCACCCAAGTGTTTCTTTTTCGATCTCTCCTAGTTATTCCAAGCATGCACCTCTCCATGCTCCTTTGCGTTGTCTGTAACTTTCGTATTGCTCCAACTGTTAGACTCCATGTCTCTGATCCATAAGAGAGGACTGGCAATACACACTGGTTGAAGACTTTTCTTTTTAGACACAAAGGCAATTTCCCCTTCAGGATAAAACTGTTTCTTCCAAATGCACTCCAGCCAAGTTTAATACGTCTGTTGAGTTCTTTCATAATGTTGCCATCCATTGAAATCAGCTGGCCAAGGTAAATATATGAATCAGCAATTTCTAGCTCAGTGTTGTCAACTTGTATTTTTGTTTCCTCTACAAAATTATTGAACATGATCTTAGTTTTTTGTAGGTTCATCTTGAGTCCAACTTCTTCACTTCTAGTTGAGAGCTCCTGTACCATGTCTTGGAGTTCTAATGGGTTCGTTGAAAAAATAACAATGTCATCAGCAAACCGCAGATGATTTAAATATTCACCATTTATTTTTATTCCCTTGTTATTCCAATTTATCAGCTGAAAAATCATCTGTAAAGCAGAAGTAAAAAGTTTTGGAGAAATGGTATCTCCCTGCCTCACCCCTTTGCCAAGTTTGATAGTTTTGGTATCTTTATGTAACCGAAATTTTGCACTTGCATTTTTATACACACGTTTCACCATGTCAATGTACACATCCTCAATGTCTGTTGATCTTAAAGAGTTGATGACTGCTGATGTTTTTATAGAGTCAAAGGCCTTCTCATAGTCAATAAATGCAACACACAATGGAAGTTCATATTCATGTGTTCTTTCAATTAATTCTCTTAATACTTGAATATGGTCCACTGTACTGAATCCACTTCGAAATCCAGCTTGTTCTCTTGGTTGAGCTGCATCTAATTTTTTCTGCAGGCGATGTGTTAGAACTTTTGTGAAGATTTTATAAATAGCAGGTAACAAGCTAATTGGTCGGTAATTTTTCAAATCCTCTTTATCACCTTTTTTATGCAAAAGAATTACTGTTGCAGAATCCCATTGGTTTGGTATGTTACCGCTGTTAAGACATTTGGTAAAGAATTTTGCAAGTATGTCTTCTACATATTCTCCAGCTTCTTTTAGGATATCTAATGTAATACCATCATCACCAGGGGCTCTTCCTTTCTTCATATTTTTTATTGCAAATGAAACTTCTTCTTTTAAGATTTTAGGAGCTGTTCCTTCGACTATTTCAATGTCTTCGTTTAATTCACTGTTACTTTCGTATAGATTTTTGTAGAATTCTTCAACTCTTCTAAGTATTTCTTCCCTATTTCTTGTTACGGTGCCATCCTCTCCTTTTAATGCAATGATGTGTTTCTTCCCAACAGATAAACTTCCTTTAACAACCCTAAGGCTCTTGTTATTTTCAATGGCTTTCCTTACTAGCTCACAGTTGAATTTTCTTATGTCTTCTTTCATGCTTTTGCGCAGAGTTTTACAAAGTTCTATGTACTCAATCCTGGAACTGGTATTTCGATTGTCCACCTTCATATCTCTTCGCCTTTTCATGAGCTGTTTCGTCTTCTCAGATAATTTGCTATTGTGCTTTTTACAGGTTACACCACCAATTTCCCCAGCAGTTTCAACTATTGTCTTAACAATGTTTTCATTTGCTTCTGAGATATCACTTTCATCAATAAGTCCTTCCAGTGCAGAAAAGCGATTTTTTAATTCCAACTTGAATGCCTCGGTATTTACTTTCAGTTTCATTAAATCCACCCTCTTACTTACTTGTTTCCTAATGAGCTTCTGTCTTTCTAATTTAGTATTTAAGCGCACTTTACATCTCACCATTCGATGATCACTTCCAGTATTAAATCTGTTCAGTACGCTGCAATCTTCAATAATTGATTTCTTGTTTGCCAGGATATAGTCAATTTCGCTGGTTCCTCCATTGGGGTGTTTCCATGTCCATTTTCTTTGCGGTTTCTTCTTAAAAAATGAATTCATGATGCTAAGGTTTTCAGCTTCTGCAAATTCGATGAGTTGATCGCCACGTTCATTCCTTTCCCCATATCCGTATTTACCAACCGATGTCTCTCCTTGTTCCTGTTGTCCAATTCTTGCATTGAAATCCCCCATGATGAGCTTGATATGTTGTTTCCCTTTGGTGTGTAACTCTTTGATTTCTTCATAAAATTCTTCAACCTCTTCGTCGGTATGGCTTGATGTTGGTGCATATACCTGTACTATTTGAAGTTGGTATCGCTGGGTTAGTTGAACAACAAGCCTCGCTGCTCGATCTGATGTACTTTCAACTTCCAGAAGACAGTCTTTAATTCTTTTGTTGATTAAGAAGCCAACACCACTTGTTCTTCCAGTTTCCGTTCCTCTATAGTAAAACAAATGTCCGCTTTTCAGTTCCACCAACTCTTCACCTTTTCTTCTAATTTCACTGAGTCCTACAATGTCCCATTTGATCTTGTCTAGTTCCTCTTCCAATTCCTGAAGTTTTGCTTCAGAAGCAAGGGATCGTCCATTAAACGTAGCCAAGGTCAATAACAAACGGCAGCCTGGGCCATTCCAGTGATTCTTAGCACCCCCTGCTTTCATGCCACACTGACCGCTGCCTTGATCAGGAGCACTCCAGCACCTGGAGACTAGGGGCCATGGTTTCTGGTGTGTCAACATAATGGAGGAATTAGCCATAATTTCACCACGCTGGCTAGACGGGTTGGTGAATTAGCCCTCCCCTTCCGCCTTTCTATCCGTGCAGCAAATATTAATTTGCCTCATAAATAGAAAGCCCAGCCTGCACCACTTGAAGGCGGGGTAGGACACTAGGTTACTGGCCTGGCCGGTTCCACACATCGTCACATACGTTCAGCGTGTGGGTCTCCTTCCAGTTAGATACCAGCAACCCTTTTGCAGGCCATATCTATCTATCTATCTATCTGTCAGTCAATCTTTGTTTCTTTCTTATTTTTTTGTTTTTGTTTCTTTATCTTTTGTACTTAAAGTCATGAAATGCTTTTATAAATGTAAAGGTGGTGTTAAGCCCTGGAAGAATGTCAATGTGAAAGATATGCAGGCAGCAGTAAAGGCTGTATTAGATGGTGGCAGTATAAAGGGTACTGCAAGATCATTTGGCATTAATGTAATGACATTAAAACATTGTGTGAGAAAACAAAAATTGCAGGAGGGTGATATTATTTATGAACCTAACTACAAACAATCTCAATTGTTTTCTGTTAAAGAAGATCCCTTATGTGAATATTTGAAAACATCAAGTAAATTACATCATGGACTTAGCCCTATGAAATTATAGCATTCCAGTATGTTGTAAAAAATGAAAGAAAGATCCATGAATCATGGGGAAAAAGAAGAATGTGCAGGGTATGAATAGTACAGAGGGTTTATGAATCGTAATACTTCATTGTTTCTTCGAACACTGGAGGCAACCAGCCTTAATCGTGATATTAGTTTCAACCAACACAACATTAATATGTTTTTTGAAAATCTGGAATTGATATATATCAAAGAAAAGTTAGACCTGCAAAAAATATGGAACGTTGATGAAAGTGGTTTTACCATTGTGCATAAACCACCAAAAGTAGTTGCTACCAAAGGGGAAAAAAACGGATTGGGAATGTTACATCAGGTGAGCGAGGTGAATTGGTCATAGTTTGTACAGCGATAAATGGAGCTGATAGTCATATACCACCATTTATGATATTCTCTAGAGTGAATTGGCAAGAGAGGATGATCAATGGGTCCCCACCAGGAACGATTGGTGTAACGCATGCAAGTGGCTGGATGGCAGGACCCAATTTTTTGAAAATTTTGCAACATTTTGTAAAAAATGTAAAGTCATCTGAAAGTAACAAAGTGTTATAATGGACAATCACGAAAGCCAATATAAGTATTGATAGTTTGAATTTTGGGAAAGAAAATGGAGTAATATTGTTAACGATACCTCCACATATATCACACAAATTGCAGACACTGGATCGTGCTGTATTTGCACCATTGAAAAGATATTTTAATATAGCTGCTCAAGACTGGATGACTAATCATCCTGCTCACAGAATTACCATCTATCAAATTGTAGAGTTAATTGGAATTGCTTTTCCGAAAGCTATGGCTCCAAACAACATCATAAATGGGTTTAAGGTTACTGGCATTTGTCCCTTTAAGAGAAATGTTTTTTTTCAGAAGATGAATTCCTATCATCTTATATCACTGACAAACCTTTAACACCATAATAAACAAGCATGGATACGTCATTCACCGAAACACCAATCATTTTTTCACCAGAAGACATTCAACCATATTCAAAAGCTTCAATATCTAAAGCAGGGAATTCACAAAAAGGAAGGAAAAGGGGCTCAACAAAAAACTTGAAAGATGCACCTGTAAAGAGACAGAAGAAATACATGAATGAGAAATGAAAAAAAAAAAAAAAAATAAGAAAAAACTTCCCTTTACTTCAAATTTGAATAGCAATAAGGTGAAAAGTAATTACATTAACAATTCACCAGAAAGTGATAGCAACTACAGTGTTGATTCAGCAGGAACAAAAATCACTTTATGAATTTTCTGATGAAAATGAAGACACACAAGATGTATCTTTTGATGAGAATGATTTTGCTATTGTGAAATTTCCAGGGAAAAAAAATAAACCACTTTGTTGGAAAAGTCGAGAAAAAAATTTCTATTTCTAAATTCGAAACGAACTTCTTGAGAAAAAAAAGGATCAAGTGGTAATTAGTCTGTATATCCTGAAAAAGTTGACAAAAGTATTGTTGCTAAAGAGGATTGTATTAAAAAGTTGCCCAAACCGACTATGTTAGGTGAAGCACTCCAAACGGCAACAGTTTTGACATTTATGTTTGACTTTTCACATTTTGAAAATATTCACTGATTTTTTACTTTTCACGTTTTGAAAATATTCACTGATTTTTTACTTTTCACGTTTTGAAAATATTCACCGATTTTTTACTTTTCACATTTTGAAAATATTCACTAATTTTTTTAGCTTTTTTTTTTTTAATACAAAGTAAGCTTGGTCTTTTTATTTATAGTAAATGTATTTTTTCTAATGTTTCATTTGACATGAAAATGCAAATTTGATTTCTGTTTGCTTTGAATTTTTTAAATGTATTTGTTTCAAGGATCAAGTCTCCCCTGGTGGAGGATCAAGTGTTCCCATATGTTAAATGCTTCATTTTTTCCCCCCATTGTTGAAATAAATTTACATAAAATTTAAGAATTCATTTATAAAAATAAAATAAATGTTATATCAAAGAATACAGTTATGCAATTTATAGTGATTCAAAACATTTAAAAAATAACAATATTTTATCACGATAAAAATTTAAAACTACAAAAAAAGGGACCAATTCTCCACAGTCTCCCTCCCCTACAGCATTTTGCTTTATGAATAAACTGTGTTTGTGTTGTCTTGTGTTCAGTAGAGTATATTGCCTTGTAGCGTAAAAAAAATTGTAGTGATACATTGAAAATTTCTATGAAATACAGACCATTCTTCACTTGAAGCATCAGGGTAATTTATATTGTTTATTTCAGATACTAGTTTACCAGCACATTTTAAAGTTCCCTTACCAGCATTATCGCCAACCATGGAAATGGGGACAATAGTGTCATGGGAGAAGAAGGAAGGTGATAAACTAGATGAAGGGGACTTGTTGGCCGAAATTGAAACAGATAAAGCAACGATGGGGTTTGAGACTCCAGAAGAAGGATACTTGGCTAAAATCCTTGTGCCCGCTGGTTCGAAAGACGTGCCACTTGGCAAGCTTCTTTGTATCATTGTTTCTAATGAGGAAGACATAGCAGCTTTTAAAGACTATGTAGATACTGGAGAGGCCGTTGCACCAGTCACCGCTAAGCCTCCAAGTCCTGCTGCAAAGCCACCGCCACCTCCATCTCCACCTAAACCATCTCCTGTATCTGCACCACATTCACCACCATCAACTCCCATATCTACTGGTGTTGCTGGCCGTATTTTTGCTAGTCCTTTTGCTAAGAAATTAGCTTCAGAAAAATCTATTGACTTATCAGTATGTATTTAAAAATTATTCACTCACCTAATCTATCTCGTCAAAAGAGAAACTTCCAGTTAAAGGTGGGCGGCTATGAAGAAATTAATTTGGAAGTCAATTTCTGACGATGTGTATTTTAGATTTAAGCTATAATATATATATAATTGTTTTAAAATTGTTTTTGGATTCTCATAAGAATCCAAAGAATCTCACGAATTAAAGTTGTCGTAAATCTCAGAAATTGTTTTCCATAATTAGTTTCTACCCTACAACCTCTCTTTTGTAGATGGAAAAATTCCTGTTTTACAATTATAAGTAGAAAAAGTTCCATATTGCACTGTACTCATTCATCTCCCCCCCCTCCTATATTGAAAATTGGCTAAGATTTATTTCTGTGGCAAATGAAAAGTGCAGACAGCAGTGGAAGGAACAATTGGCACCCAAATTATGTAATATAATACTATGGGACACCGTTTGTCTTTCAAGAAACCGAAAGACATAAAAACAGCAACGGTATTAAGAAAATATATAAACACCAAATTAGTGCATGAGAATGATTTAGGATCACTGATACATGTATTCTCATGACCAGGGCTGCAGAGAGGGGGGGGAGCAGCCCGGGGGCATGCATGAAGTCTAGGGGCTTGTCCTGTCAAAGGTATAAATTATATTCTATATATACAAAGAAATAAGATTATGTACTTTTTTAATTATTCTTCATTAGCCTGTCTCTGATTACATTGGTCGGCAAAAAAATCTTTTCTCCTCCCTCCCAAAATTTTGCCTGATTTGTATGTTTTTCAGAGTGCTGAATCCGAATCTGGTGTCGAAGTGTTTCCAGCAGATATCGTTTTTGCGTGGGGGGGAGGGTCTGTGGAGGAAATACATTTTTCATAAATATGGACAATTTAATCATTTAAAACTATGTCAGCTTTAGTTTATTTTTTAGGTTTACTTTTTAAAGTTCCAGGCAATGATGTAGCGTGGGGGCCCAACGGGAAGATTTTTAACCACCAAAATTAAATTTCAAAAGCGACAGCTGAACTTCCAACTGCATGAAAAAAGCTTACATATAGTTTTGATGTAAGTATCGTGAAAGCGTTTAAAATCCCAAATCCCTCTATTATTAGCAAGGAGCCATCTGGATAATTTCACTGTCAACAAAGCACATGATAGTTCAAAAACATATGGCGCTACCACATCCACAGTTCACTCTTTCTATTCAAATCCTTCGCATGCATTTGTTTCCTACATTCGTTACATTAACCTCAAGTACAGAAAGTCACTTTGTAGTGCTTTATTTTACGTAGTTTCACAGTGTAATGTCATGGTCATCTCATCGTTGTAAAAATAATCCTAACAATTTTTGCTACATATGGGGATAAGTTACTTTAAAAGCACAAAAAAAAAAAAATATCACACCACTTGTGAAGAAAGCTTATCATCTTTATTTTGGCTGCAAGGTTGGAGGTCAAGTTAAGTCTTGGGCTTCAAAAATTTGCTGTAATACATGTTCAAGAACTATGACTGGTTGGTTAAATCGTACGCATATTTCGATGCCTTTCGCCGTGCCCATGGTCTGGCACAAGCCTCAAAATGATGTGAATGATTGTTACTTTTGTATGACAAACATCGAAGGCTCCACTGCGAAATCAAAGCAAAAGATACACTACCCTAACACAGCATCCGCATGGCGACCTGTTCCACACGAGAACTCTTTGCCTGTACCGATATCACCTAAAGAATATGATTTGTCTTCAGAATCAGAGCTTGAAGAAACATCTCCAAAAACTGTTCCCAGAAAAATGGAAGGCGAGTGTTCATCATTTGTAAATCCAATGACGGAGCCATACCTAATAACCCAGGCAGAACTGAATGATCTAGTACGAGATTTAGACCTTCCAAAAACCAAAGCTCAGCTACTTGGTTCATATCTGAAGCAATGGAACCTTTTGGAAAGAAATGTGAAATACTCATTTTTCGAAAGAAGCAGTTTACATTTGTGAATTTTTTTGCGAAAACCGGTGATCTGGTATACTGAAAAAGTATCGAAGATCTGTTAATAGAACTGAAATTTCCGAATTCTCCTGAAGAATGGAGGCTCTTCATTGACTCTTCCAAGATGAGCTTAAAAGCAGTTCTATTACACAACAAGAATGAACACCCTTCAATCGGGTACGCCATCCATATGAAAGAAAAGTATGAGAACATGGTGAGCCTGCTTCAAAAAAATTCAATACGGGAAATACAGATGAAAAATATGCCCAGATTTGAAAGTTATTGCGTTATTGACTGGACTGCAAGGAGGGTATACGAAATATTGCTGTTTTTTTTATGCTGCTGGACAGCCAAGCTAAAACCCTTCACTATATGGTAAAAACATGATCTGATAGAATCAAAAATATCCCTGGTGAAAAGAATATAGTACATTCATCACTAATCGAAAAAACAGAAGTCTTGTTACCTCCTCTCCATATCGAACTGGGATTAATCAAAAATTTTGTGAAAGCAATGAATACAGACGGCGATGGATTTACTTATTTAAGGCAAAAATTCCCACGGGTAGGCGATGCTAAAATAAAAGAGGGTATTTTCATTGGTCCTCAAATCAGACAATTTTTCAAAGATTCTGTGTTTGAAAATAAATTAAACTAATGAAAAAAAGGGCCTGGAATGTATTTAGAACTGTTCCTAGTAAATTTCTAGGAAACATAAGGGCGACTAACTACGAAGAAATTGTTGAATTAATTTCTTCATATAGAGAATTAGGGTGTAATATGTCACTGAAGATGCGTTTTTTACACTCACACCTTGATTTTTTTCCACAATTGATGTGAGCGGTTTCAGATGAGCATGGAAAAAGGTTCCATGAGGACATTTCTGAAATGGAAAAACGATATAGCGGCAAATGGAATGAAAATACGTTAGCAGACTACTGTTGGACTCTACAGTGAGAAGCTCCAGAGATAAAGTATAAGCGACAGAAGACAACAAATAATTTTGGGGTAAATATTTACATATACAAAAATTTATTTTTATTAGAAGTAATGGAACATTGATTTTAAATATATAGTACAATAATTTTTGCCACCCACGTACAGGTTATAGCTCAAACTAGAGTTTTATTCTTGCTGGAGGCTTTTTTGTGTTGACCATATTTGGCAATTGTGTTATCCCTGCGGAGGGTAATAATACCTTAACACCTTTACATACGGAGAAAGAGAGCGTTGTTTCCTGTCCTCATTCGTCTAGCGGTCCAAGACACTCCGGGCTAAACGGAGGGACCCTGGTTCGAATCCAGGATGGGGAAAGCGTCTCTTTTTCTCCAAAATTACACAAGCTCTAGTTTGAGCTGTAATTAAAACGTGGGTGGCAAAAATTATTGTATAATAAATTCCCCCACGAAAACTCACAAAAATCTCGCCCCGGAGGCTTTCTTGTGTTGACCATATTTGGCAATTGTGTTATCCCTGCGGAGGGTAATAATACCTTAACAGTAATTTTAAAGTTTCAAACCTTAAATACATATCTAATTAAAAAATTGAGGTTTTCAGAGTTTAAAAATAAATTATATATGTCTACGAAAAACGTCATTTTCTCATAGAGCACCCTCTCGCGGAAATGGTGCCTGATGGAGACGTTTGGATGCCAGATTCGGATTCAGCAACCTGATATCTATGAAGTTCACTTACTTCTTGTCGAGTGAAGATTTTGATGCTGACCAATGTTATTGAAAAAAAAAATAGTTGTAGCTTCCATTAGTTCTTTTTCAGTTGTGATCTTGTGAAATAAGTAAGTACAAAAAAAAAGCGTTCTTATTTCATACTTTTTGTTCATTTGGGGTTCAACCCCCTCCCCCAAAAAGAAAAAATATCTTTGCCACTGTCCAGGGAAGGGGTTATGGGGGCCCCATCGAAGTGAGTTTGGTGGCCCACATTAATTCTTGGCACCCCTGCTCATGACACATAAACCTTTGGACTGTATAAATTTAAAAGACATATAAATGGTGCTAAATTTTATTAATATAAACATAAGAATTCTGTCGGCAACTGAAAAGTTTGACTGTAATAAATTCCCTGTAATATTAATTTTCTGGTTGGATTAAGTATGTTTTTTTCTATAGCGAATTGGAGGTTCTGGTCCTGGAGGACGTATCGTAGCTGCTGATCTGGAAGGAGCAGCAGCCGGTGCTATGCCAATTTCTCACATGGCTCCATCTGGGCAGTATGTCGACATCCCCCTGACATCCATGAGACAGGTAAATATTTCCAAGTTATAATCTTGTTTTTAATTTCATTTTAAGTAGATTATTAATGATATTATTGTTTAAGCCATGTGTACAGTGATATAAAGGTGATGCATATGTGGCCATGGTTGGGCATCTGCTCCCCTCTCTAACCGTCGCCAAACTAGTAATACTTTCCAAGCTTGTAACCTTACCAAACTTGAGGGAGGGACTAAACTTCTTAGGGGGGGGGGATTAACTGTCTTGTAACAAGTGGATTTTCTGGTATTTTATATAATATGTATATTTCTAGACAAGTAGTATTTCTTTTTTTATAATTCAAAACTAGCTATGTATTATATATGAGGATTGTGTGTTTATATGAAAATTCACGCAAAAATATTATGTTATATTTAAATTAGTTACGTTTGAATTAGCAGTAGACGTAACATTAGGTTTCGAAATATCTGGTAACGTGCTACGTTGGAAAATCGGGATTATTTGGAATAAAAGAATTGACAACGTATGCACGTGGTTTACATGTACGTATTAATATAAAATATGCAGAAAAGATAATTGATATGTTTAATTTGCCCTTTATAAACAGCAAAGACTTTGAAACATATTTGCATGGTGAAAATTTTAAAAGCGCATTTAATCTCTTAGTAGCATATGTATGTGTTACCAGCAAAGTGTGAACTGCAGACATTGTATAGAATGACTAGACGTTTTTAGGCAAAGTATGAAATATCTATTTTATTTTAATATTTTACGATTAATGGCATTTCTATTGTCACCTGACAAGGCACGTGACATTCGACGCTTGTTAATATAAAACTTATTACTTATTATTCTCATTACTGTTACTCACTATCAAGGGCAGAACTAGAATTTTTCAAATAGAGGTCATTTGTTTCTGATTCTTATTTTCAGCCAAGTGTCTGGTATTTTTCGCTTCTTTTCCATGCCATAATCCCGGATCAAGGAGGGGGGGTGGGGTGATAGCCCTTGGCTCCACCAGTGACTTTTATTATTACTTCTTATTACTATTACTACTACCATATTTATTAATTACTATTATTTATTTACTATTAATTTATGGGCATTATATAGAATGCGTAAACGTTTTCAGGCGAAGTATAAAATATCCATTTTATTTTAATATTTTACATTAATAAATAGTAATTATAAGTAGTAATAATAAGTAACAAGAATAATAAGTAACAGTAATAATAATAAATAATAGTAATAGTAATAATAAGCACTGGTGAATCAAAGGGGGGGGGGTGCTATGGGGCGATCCCTCCTCCCTTGATCTGGGATTATATCATGGAAAATAAAATGAAAAGTACCAAACACTTGACTAAAAATAGGAATTGGAAACAAATCACCCCGCCCCCTGAAACACCTGGGCACTCTATACAATGCCTGCATTTCACACTTTGCTCCGTAACATGTATAATAAAACCGTACCTAATTAATTTGCTAGTAAAATGATTTAAATCTTGTAATTCATCTACATTCTTACATTTTTATATCATTAAAATCGGAAACTAGAGTCGATTGAACAAAGGATCTCTAACTAATCAGTGAAAGGAAAATTGTCGTGTTTCCATTGTAACGGTCGAGAAAGCCATGTTTGCAATGAAACGAAACTGGACTCTATTTACCTTTTCAGGTAAAACTGTGACTATAAAATGGATAAAAACAGCTTTGCCTTTTTCACTTCTATGTGACATAACTGGTATTGTATAGTTTATAAAAAAATGCTGTTTAAAGCTAGATATTTTAAAAAACATATACATATTTAATAAATCACATATTCATGTATTATCTAGAATGGTGAATTAAGAGCTGGGAATGAACTTCATAGTATATTCAATAATTTTATGGGATATTATAATCATTTACATACAGGAATAAGCGCAACATATAGGAGAATAAGCGCAACATATAGGAGAATAAGTGCAACATATAAGAGAATAAGCGCAACAAATTATAGCTCTTAAATGATTTCAATACTTTAATAGATATTTCTGTAGCCACATACAGGGTTTGTCCCAGAAGTTCCCGGAATGATTTTTTGTAGTTGGCAACGCTGGCTGGCGGGGCGGAGCTTCGGGCGGAGAAGTTGGTGGGGGATCTGAGCTTGGAAACGAGACCGGTATCAGTCGCCTGCGGGCAGTTGTTGAGGCAGGGTCACGCTCCGCGCAGAGGTATCTACTGCACCCTCGTCGATCAAAAAATGGACCAGTTTTTGGAGCAGCGTTATGCAATCAAATTTTGTGTGAAACTGGGTAAAAACGGGGCGGAGACACTCGAAATGCTTCGGAAAGCCTACGGTGACGGGGCGATGAAAAAAAGCCAAACTTTCATGTGGCACAAGCGGTTCCGGGAAGGTCGGGAGTCCGTCAACGACGACGACCGCTCTGGACGCCCGTCGACATCACAAACGGACGACTCGGTGCAAAAAGTGCGTCAAGTTTTGGACAATGACCGACGATTAAGTGTTCGGGTGATTGCAGAGGAGTGTGGAATACCCAAAACAATCGTTCATCGCATTTTAACGGAGGATCTTCAAATGAGGAAAGTCTGCTCGAAAATGGTGCCAAAAGTCCTGACGAGTGAGATGAAGGAGCAGCGTTTGTTGAAGTGCCAGGAATTGCATGAACGCTACGAAACGGACCCAGAATTTTTGGACAGAGTGATCACAGGGGACGAGACGTGGATTTTTCAGTACGATCCCGAATCAAAGCGCCAGAGCAGCGAGTGGCACACCAAGGAGTCTCCTCGCCCGAAAAAAGCAAGGATGAGCAAATCGCGAATCAAGGCAATGCTCATTGTGTTTTTTGACAGAAAAGGTGTAGTTCACAGTGAATTCGTGCCACAAGGACAAACAGTCAACAAGGAGTTTTACTGTGAAGTGCTCAAACGGTTGCGCAACAGGGTTCGACGCGTCCGAAACGAAATTCGCGACAATTGGATCTTGCACCATGACAACGCGTCAACCCACACCGCGCTCATTGTCTCCGAGTTGCTGGCCAAAATGGGTGTGGCAACGCTGCCCCAGCCGCCGTACAGCCCCGATCTGGCACCAGCGGATTTCTTTTTGTTCCCAAGGATCAAAAGAACCCTGAAAGGAACTCGGCATGGGACGCTGGAGGCGGTAAAAGCAGCCGCGACGACCTCACTGAAGGAGATTCCCGTTGACGACTTCCAGGGCGCCTTCAATGATTGGGTGAAGCGTTGGCAACGGTGCATCGAAGCAGGGGGAGAATACTTTGAAAAGTTCTGAAAAGATTGTAAACTGATATTGAATAAATGATTTTAAAAAAATCATTTCGGGAACTTTTGGGACAAACCCTGTATTACCTTCTTCAGAACGAAATTGACTCTTTTCCACACGATGCCAGACAATATTGTAATCTCGCTCGTCACATATCCATTTGTTGGGAGAACGAAGAAATTTATGCATCTTTTGTAAATTGAAGAAAGATTTTCCAAACAGATGAAATGTTACTGACTGGTAGCTGGTCATCAACTGTGATATCAACATTTTCTTATTTTATTTATTTATTAGGTCAAGATTATACGAAAGGCCTTAGGGAAGCCCTGAAGAAAGCCCATGTATCGATATCTTTATTTTACATCAACATATATACAATAAGGAAATCATTGGAGCAAAGTAACCATTACAATGCATTATTGAAAGAAATCGAAACTATTAAATAAATAATAATAGCACTGCAATTATAGAAAATAAAATATGCTGATGAGGGAAACATCCAAAAAAAAAAAGGTCTGGCAAGTCAGATACATCCTTGTAAAAAAAAAAATTATAAATATTTATACCAATTATACTAATATTACCCATTTTAATATCAGAAAAGGCGGTCTGTAGTTCAAATAAAAAGAAATAAGCCAGGGAGCAACAATTCTAGGAGTTGGTGTTTACTTGCTTGATCGCCCCTCCCTTGAATGAAAATTTAACATTGAAAAGGTACAAGGTAAAGGTCCAATGAGGTATCATTTTCAAAAATCAAGTCATTAATTGTTCCCCCCTTGCATAACCTCTAAATCCGCTCCTGATCGGGACACATCAGGATTAGGACATTTTGACCCAATTAAACAGCTGCCCCAAATAGGCGAATTTCACATAAAATGAAACGATGAAAGGTTTTTTTCGATACTGCATACCAGTGGTGGCTCGTGTATCCAGAAACAGGGTGTTGCACACATATTTTTGCCCTTAGAAATACATTTCGAGAGTGCTGTTTTCCTTTTCATCTTTTCCCTTGTATTTGAAGGGAAGTTTGTAGAGAGAGATCCAGGAGTAAGGAACCATTCAAGTATTCCGTAAGCACAATTCTGACCATTTTATCCCCTTTGTAAGAAAAAATAAGCAAATGTTTCCCCTTTCCCCCACCCTCACGTTAACATAAGATTTTGGTTCTGTAATTTTTTTGTATATATAAGTTTTTGAAATAAGAATGCAACGTGTGATGCAAATTATAATACTTATTTACATTTTTATTGTAATATTGAGCATTTATTTATAAGTTTGTTATAATATTAAATGCTTATTAATAAATAGAGAGTAATCACAACAAATTATCGCATTTAAAAAGTTTTAATCCGCTGTTAATAGCTATTGGTGGCTATATGCCACCACTATCAGAAATCGTACATCAGTTTATAATAGCGTATTAAAACTTATATTGTAAGCAAATAGTGTATAATAAATAAAGTGGATGATCATACGCACGCACACACTCATACACACACAGAGAGGTTAGAGTAATTTAATAGAAAAAATCTAAAACTAGATTTAAATAAGTCATAACTTTGAATATCTCTACTATTGTATGGTATATCATTCCAAACCCTATATCCCGTAGAATCAGTGTAATTGAAAAGCTAACTGTTATTAGCAAGAATGGGAACCAAACAATCATCTCTAGAAGTTATAGTTAGTTGTTGGCTCCTTCTCAATTGAACCAAAACTGCTATAGTAATCAAATTGGATGGAAAGGATATAAAACTCCACAACCATAAATTACATGGATTTAGATTCTGAGAATGTGGTTGCCAAGAAATCGGAAACAAACGACACTTCAGTGATCAGTGAAATGGTTAAAAAAAACCTTTACATATATTGCTTTCAATATATAGGGAGCACCATTCTGCATGCAAGTTGTGCAATGAACTCTATGTTTTATAACCCAATGCTTTGATCCTTAAAAGTATTCCATAGAAAAATGTTAATTTCCATTTATGGACTTTTTTCGGGTCTGTAGGAGTTTGTAAAATTGGGAGTCCAGTGTATAGTGCTATAATGAAAGCTGTGAAATTGCAATCAATATTAATATTGTCTTATTTTACTTTGTGTTATAGGTGATTGCTAAGCGATTACTACAATCCAAACAGACCATACCCCACTATTATCTCTCTGTAGATGTTAATATGGATGAAGTATTACAGTACGTTTTTTCATTGTTTTGTGACTCTTGTAGCAACAATTCAGTATTTTTTTCTAAAGCTTTATTAAACGTAGTCTACTCAGTATTAGAATTTGCAACGTTATTACATAGTTGTAACGCATTTAGCGACCATGTGAATAATCCTGGGTTGGATTCCTCGGTCGGCTCAATATAGATCGGCAGTTGAGCATTTGATTCAATAGGTTAATGGTTTCCAAACTTTTTGGATTCTCAGTGCCTCGGTTAAGTGCAAGTTTTCCCAAAGGCATCCTTTGTCAATTTCTAACGAGTGCACATCGACGTGGAGTTTTCAGCGGGGAGGGGGCTCAGGCTCCACAGGCCTATATAGCTCTGCACCTATGCAAGTACACTCAGGTAAAAATAAATAAAACATGTATTGAAGGTCACAAAAAAATGTATGGCGTATTGCGGACTGATTTACACCAGGTACACTAGATCTAGTGTCCCATTACATTGAATTCAAAATGGAATTAAAATTATGAGAATTTTATATTATTTTACGGCACCCCTGTGAGTAAGCCGTGGCACACAGTTTGGAAACCATTGTCCTAGGCTAAAGAGGTTTATATTCATTGAAAAACTGTAAGTCACGCTACACCATGATTTTAGCTATCCTTGCATCATGAGATGAATAAGAGTGGAATTTGTGATGGAGTGCTGTCAGAGCTGCCATGTGGTTAAGAGGTGGTTTTGTGCAAAATTTGATTTCAGTGCTCCCATAGAATGGAATTTACAAATTGGAATGAAATTAGTTTAAAGAAATTTTTATTTTTTTAATAGACAAATGCAATATATATGTGTACCTACTCATGCCATTTAAAATATTTTTTTTTTCAGATTTGAAATTTTTAAAATATTTATACAGTTAATAATTTATTTTAATGCATTGTACACAAAAGGGTTCGTACGCTTCTGGAAAACTGGGAATCGTCAATGAAAATGGGGTTCATTATAAATATCACCTTGATTGGTGCAGAATAACCCTTGCTGTCCTTGTACCATAAAAATACAACTAACCAACTATCATTATAAATGTCAGGGAGAAGTCAGCGGAAATCTCGATTTTTTTTTTTTTTTCCTTCCAAAACCTGGAATTGTCAGGGTATTTCTTATTTGTTAGCGTGCCACTCTGCTGGTTATGCGAATTTTCCCTACAAGAATGTGTGGTCTCCCAGTCTGACGTTAGTCACGGGCATTGCTATTTTTTATATATCTATGTTAAATATGATGTTATTTACCCCTTTTTTAATATTTTTTCTTTGTGTTAAATCATGTTTTCTCTGGTGTTTCTTTTTTGTCGCCCACACCCTGTCATTTTTAATTCCCCAGATTTCTTTTCTTTCTTCCTTTTTGTTTCTTCCTTCTCCTTCCTGTCCTTCGGTTTCCACTTCACTTTTTATAATCTTCTTTCCTTTTCCCTTTCCTGTTTTATTTTAATGGGATTTCTATTTTCCATCACTTTCCTTTGCTGGAAAATGGCGTTCTGCTGTCATTAGAAATGCCAAATGGAAATATGGAAAAAGTTGTAAAGGGTCTGTAATATAGTCCCAAAAATAGTAAAATATGTCTATATATATAAGGTACAGAGGCTATGGTAGGTGCACCAACTTCACCAAACATAAATAACTCTTGACAACTCACGCCCTGGTATTCAGAAGTATGGCAGCGCAGTTCTGCCATTTTGAAAAGGCAATTTATTTTTGGTACAGAAAAACGTTGAAAAAATGCAACGGGATAAGTGGCGGGATAAATAATCTTTTCGTCAATAAAAACGTAATTTTATATAAACTATTTCTTTTGTGAGGAGTCCTTCATATTATGGCGACAAATAAATCAATAGATCTGGAATCAATATTATGTTGCAGTGGTATTTTTTTATTTTTCGCATAGTAGTATACTTCCTGATAGAGACGAGTGGAAGCCCTTCGCGACTCGTGATCGTTCAGATCACATTTGATGTGTGCTGAATCAGTAAAAGGCTGATTTAATATTAAAATAAACAGTGCACCAATAAAGTTTTTTTCCATATAAATGTTTTTTATTTATTCTCCTTCCCTAAACGTACTAGAAATAAAATTTTTTAAAAATGGCGGAATCATTGGCGAAATTCAGCATTATTGCCATATTTCTGAGAAACGGGATGAGGTTGGTGAAGTTTGCAGAAGTTGACGCACTTACCGTATTCTGTACTATACTTATATATAGATTTGTTTTTCCCGGTTGTAAAAACTTTTAATGTTTTCGCCATTAAAAAATAGCCAAGAAATATCATCAGCGATAACCAGTAAATACCATAAAAGGTAATACTGGAATTTTATGTGAAATCACGTGGGAAACCTGGAAAAGTCAGGGAAAAAATTCTGCTCTGAGTATGAACCCTGATAAAAAATGAGTACCTGTCGTCCTGAACTGGCATTCCTCCTATCAGGTGCCTAATAGGGCATAACTTGCACACCTACATGTGATGTCTAAGTGATATATACTTCATACAGTTTGTACATTTCTTATCCCAAAAGTCTAGGACAGAGATTTTATCAGTACTGCTCTACGACAATGTAGTGGTAATGTGTTTGTCTGTCATGTGTCATGCACCCAGGTTCGATTGCAATGGTGCTAATAAAGCTTTTTTTTTCCTGCACATTGTAGTCCTGTGTTTGGGTGCTACACTACAGAAGTTCAGATTCCAGGAGGAAGTCATAGGCCCTAGCACAATGTAACCTTAGTTACTCATATACTGTAAAATACAAATTAATTAGTCAAATTTAATGAAATTTTCCCTGTCCGAGATAATTCTCATTAACAAGGGGATTTTTAAATGGTTTAATAAGAAGAAATTTAGGGGTAATTATAACAAAATTTTTTTTGTAATTTTCAAATTTTTTATTAACATTTGATTTTTTGTGTTGAACATTTTCCTTGTTGAACTCTTAGAGGAATTTTGATCTCCCATGTTAAACCTTTAATAGTGTGATGGGTAATTTCACGTTTTCTATATGACTCTGCCTTTAATTCATACATTTACCATACAAAACTATTACACTACTGTTATATACATATTTATTAATATGCATTTACTTGATTATGGCTTTTTTTTAGGTTAAGAAAGAATTTAAATGACCTTTTAAGTAAAGAAGGCACTAAGTTATCCGTTAATGATTTCGTTGTGAAAGCATCAGCATTGGCATTTCGTTGTGAAAGCATCAGCATTGGCAAGTAAAAAAGTTCCAGAAGTGAATTCGTCTTGGCAAGATACATTTATTCGTCAGTAAGTTATTAGCACAGCTGACACTTTCTTTGTCCATATTTTCAAAAAAAAATTTTTTTTACCAAAACTACCATATTTTCTAAATTATATTTTAAAACAAATATGGTAAAGTATTTTGTAGACGGACTTTTTTATTAAATGTTAATATTGGCGCAGTATAGCCCAGATGCTCTTGCGCCATAAAAAATCCAAACAAACAATATTAAATGTATTAAATA
>QLNU02015003.1:149617367-149641293 GCA_006491805.2 Dysdera silvatica
ATTTAAATCTTGTAATTCATCTACATTCTTACATTTTTATATCATTAAAATCGGAAACTAGAGTCGATTGAACAAAGGATCTCTAACTAATCAGTGAAAGGAAAATTGTCGTGTTTCCATTGTAACGGTCGAGAAAGCCATGTTTGCAATGAAACGAAACTGGACTCTATTTACCTTTTCAGGTAAAACTGTGACTATAAAATGGATAAAAACAGCTTTGCCTTTTTCACTTCTATGTGACATAACTGGTATTGTATAGTTTATAAAAAAATGCTGTTTAAAGCTAGATATTTTAAAAAACATATACATATTTAATAAATCACATATTCATGTATTATCTAGAATGGTGAATTAAGAGCTGGGAATGAACTTCATAGTATATTCAATAATTTTATGGGATATTATAATCATTTACATACAGGAATAAGCGCAACAAATTATAGCTCTTAAATGATTTCAATACTTTAATAGATATTTCTGTAGCCACATACAGGGTTTGTCCCAGAAGTTCCCGGAATGATTTTTTGTAGTTATCAACGCTGGCTGACGGGACGGAGCTTCGGGCGGAGAAGTTGGTGGGGGATCTGAGCTTGGAAACGAGACCGGTATCAGTCGCCTGCGGGCAGTTGTTGAGGCAGGGTCACGTTCCACGCAGAGGTATCTACTGCACCCTCGTCTATCAAAAAATGGACCAGTTTTTGGAGCAGCATTATGCAATCAAATTTTGTGTGGAACTGGGTAAAAACGGGGCGGAGACGCTCAAAATGCTTCGGAAAGCCTACGGTGACAGGGCAATGAAAAAAAGCCAAACTTTCATGTGGCACAAGCGGTTCCGGGAAGGTCGGGAGTCCGTCAACGACGACGACCGCTCTGGACGCCCGTCGACATCACAAACGGACGACTCGGTGCAAAAAGTGCATCAAGTTTTGGACAATGACCGACAATTAAGTGTTCGGATGATTGCAGAAGAGTGTGGAATACCCAAAACAATCGTTTATCGTATTTTAACGGAGGATCTTCATATGAGGAAAGTCTGAGCGAAAATGGTGCCAAAAGTCCTGACGAGTGAGATGAAGGAGCAGCGTTTGTTGAAGTGCCAGGAATTGCATGAACGCTACGAAACAAGCATATAATACTAATAAATAGCAGAGCAATAAACAGCGGATGATCGTCGACACACGCACACACTCATACACACACACAGAGGTTAGAGTAATTTAATAGAAAAAATCTAAACCTAGATTTAAATAAGTCATAACTTTGAATATCTCTACTATTGTATGGTATATCATTCCAAACCCTATATCTCGTAGAATCAGTGTAATTGAAAAGGTAACTGTTATTAGCAAGAATGGGAACCAAACAATCATCTCTAGAAGTTATAGTTAGTTGTTGGCTCCTTCTCAATTGAACCAAAACTGCTATAGTAACCAAATTGGAAAGGATATAAAACTCCACAACCATAAATTACATGGATTTAGATTCTGAGAATGTGGTTGCCAAGAAATCGGAAACAAACGACACTTCAGTGATCAGTGAAATGGTTAAAAAAAACCTTTACATATATTGCTTTCAATATATAGGGAGCACCATTCTGCATGCAAGTTGTGCAATGAACTCTATGTTTTATAACCCAATGCTTTGATCCTTAAAAGTATTCCATAGAAAAATGTTAATTTCCATTTATGGACTTTTTTCGGGTCTGTAGGAGTTTGTAAAATTGGGAGTCCAGTGTATAGTGCTATAATGAAAGCTGTGAAATTGCAATCAATATTAATATTGTCTTATTTTACTTTGTGTTATAGGTGATTGCTAAGCGATTACTACAATCCAAACAGACCATACCCCACTATTATCTCTCTGTAGATGTTAATATGGATGAAGTATTACAGTACGTTTTTTCATTGTTTTGTGACTCTTGTAGCAACAATTCAGTATTTTTTTCTAAAGCTTTATTAAACGTAGTCTACTCAGTATTAGAATTTGCAACGTTATTACATAGTTGTAACGCATTTAGCGACCATGTGAATAATCCTGGGTTGGATTCCTCGGTCGGCTCAATATAGATCGGCAGTTGAGCATTTGATTCAATAGGTTAATGGTTTCCAAACTTTTTGGATTCTCAGTGCCTCGGTTAAGTGCAAGTTTTCCCAAAGGCATCCTTTGTCAATTTCTAACGAGTGCACATCGACGTGGAGTTTTCAGCGGGGAGGGGGCTCAGGCTCCACAGGCCTATATAGCTCTGCACCTATGCAAGTACACTCAGGTAAAAATAAATAAAACATGTATTGAAGGTCACAAAAAAATGTATGGCATATTGCGGACTGATTTACACCAGGTACACTAGATCTAGTGTCCCATTACATTGAATTCAAAATGGAATTAAAATTATGAGAATTTTATATTATTTTACGGCACCCCGTGTGAGTAAGCTGTGGCACACAGTTTGGGAACCATTGCCTTAGGCTAAAGAGGTTTATATTCATTGAAAAACTGTAAGTCACGCTACACCATGATTTTAGCTATCCTTGCATCATGAGATGAACAAGACTGGAATTTGTGATGGAGTGCTGTCAGAGCCGCCATGTGGTTAAGAGGTGGTTTTGTGCAAAATTTTGATTTCAGTGCTCCCATAGAATGGAATTTACAAATTGGAATGAAATTAGTTTAAAGAAATTTTTATTTTTTTAATAGACAAATGCAATATATATGTGTACCTACTCATGCCATTTAAAATATTTTTTTTTTCAGATTTGAAATTTTTAAAATATTTATACAGTTAATAATTTATTTTAATGCATTGTACACAAAAGGGTTCGTACGCTTCTGGAAAACTGGGAATCGTCAATGAAAATGGGGTTCATTATAAATATCACCTTGATTGGTGCAGAATAACCCTTGCTGTCCTTGTACCATAAAAATACAACTAACCAACTATCATTATAAATGTCAGGGAGAAGTCAGCGGAAATCTCGATTTTTTTTTTTTTTTTTTTCCTTCCAAAACCTGGAATTGTCAGGGTATTTCTTATTTGTTAGCGTGCCACTCTGCTGGTTATGCGAATTTTCCCTACAAGAATGTGTGGTCTCCCAGTCTGACGTTAGTCACGGGCATTGCTATTTTTTATATATCTATGTTAAATATGATATTTACCCCTTTTTTAATATTTTTTCTTTGTGTTAAATCACGTTTTCTCTGGTGTTTCTTTTTTGTCGCCCACACCCTGTCGTTTTTAATTCCCCAGATTTCTTTTCTTCCTTCCTTTTGTTTCTTCCTTCTCCTTCCTGTCCTTCGGTTTCCACTTCACTTTTTATAATCTTCTTTCCTTTTCCCTTTCTTGTTTTATTTTAATGGGATTTCTATTTTCCATCACTTTCTTTTGCTGGAAAATGGCGTTCTGCTGTCATTAGAAATGGTGAAAATTTAGGCCCTTCGCGACTCGTGATCGTTCAGATCACATTTGATGTGTGCTGAATCAGTAAAAAGCTGATTTAATATTAAAATAACAAGTGCACCAATAATGTTTTTTTTCCATATAAAAACGTTGTTTATTGATTTCTCTTCCCTAAACATACTAGAAATAAAATTTTTTAAAAATGGCGGAATCATTGGCGAAATTCAGCATTATTGCCATATTTCTGAGAAACGGGATGAGGTTGGTGAAGTTTGCAGAAGTTGACGCACTTACCGTATTCTGTACTATACTTATATATAGATTTGTTTTTCCCGGTTGTAAAAACTTTTAATGTTTTCGCCATTAAAAAATAGCCAAGAAATATCATCAGCGATAACCAGTAAATACCATAAAAGGTAATACTGGAATTTTATGTGAAATCACGTGGGAAACCTGGAAAAGTCAGGGAAAAAATTCTGCTCTGAGTATGAACCCTGATAAAAAATGAGTACCTGTCGTCCTGAACTGGCATTCCTCCTATCAGGTGCCTAATAGGGCATAACTTGCACACCTACATGTGATGTCTAAGTGATATATACTTCATACAGTTTGTACATTTCTTATCCCAAAAGTCTAGGACAGAGATTTTATCAGTACTGCTCTACGACAATGTAGTGGTAATGTGTTTGTCTGTCATGTGTCATGCACCCAGGTTCGATTGCAATGGTGCTAATAAAGCTTTTTTTTTCCTGCACATTGTAGTCCTGTGTTTGGGTGCTACACTACAGAAGTTCAGATTCCAGGAGGAAGTCATAGGCCCTAGCACAATGTAACCTTAGTTACTCATATACTGTAAAATACAAATTAATTAGTCAAATTTAATGAAATTTTCCCTGTCCGAGATAATTCTCATTAACAAGGGGATTTTTAAATGGTTTAATAAGAAGAAATTTAGGGGTAATTATAACAAAATTTTTTTTTGTAATTTTCAAATTTTTTATTAACATCTGATTTTTTGTGTTAAACATTTTCCTTGTTGAACTCTTAGAGGAATTTTGATCTCCCATGTTAAACCTTTAATAGTGTGATGGGTAATTTCACGTTTTCTATATGACTCTCTGCCTTTAATTCATACATTTACCATACAAAACTATTACACTACTGTTATATACATATTTATTAATATGCATTTACTTGATTATGGCTTTTTTTTAGGTTAAGAAAGAATTTAAATGACCTTTTAAGTAAAGAAGGCACTAAGTTATCCGTTAATGATTTCGTTGTGAAAGCATCAGCATTGGCAAGTAAAAAAGTTCCAGAAGTGAATTCGTCTTGGCAAGATACGTTTATTCGTCAGTAAGTTATTAGCACAGCTGACACTTTCTTCGTCCATATTTTCAAAAAAATTTTTTTTTTACCAAAACTACCATATTTTCTAAATTATATTTTAAAACAAATATGGTAAAGTATTTTGTAGGCAGACTTTTTTATTAAATGTTAGTATTGGCACAGTATAGCCCAGATGCTCTTGTATCATAAAAAATCCAAATAAACAATATTAAATGTATTAAATATTAATAGTATTATGAATTAATAAATAAATATAATAGTATAGTGAAAATTATATTATTAAATATAATAATAAAAATAATAAATATAATATTATTAAATATAATAATAAAATAATAAATAATATTATTAAATATAATAATATTATTAAATATAATAATAAAATAATAAATATAATATTATTAAAATATAATTATATATAATTTAAATAAATAGCGAATTATGCACATATGATTTTTCAGGTACAACAGTGTGGACGTGTGTGTGGCTGTTAGCACTGATGCTGGACTTATTACGCCGATCGTATTTCGTGCAGATCAAAAGGCAAGCTGTGCTTTGTGTTATTTATTTAAATTTTGTATTTGGAAGTTGGCGACCAGTATAAACTACATTTTTCTACCTCTGCTCACATGAATAGCGTCTTCTGTGCTTTTTCTAGTCCAGTGGTTCGCAACCTGGGGGTCGCAAACAGATTTCTGGGGGGGGCGAGTTGCTGCAACTATTTTTAGTTGAAATTATTTTAATAAAGAATTCCATACCAAATGTTTCCAATGCTTTTATATTTCAACATGGCTACACATTGCAATATTCTACTAATCGTTGTTAACTTTATATCTATAATATACATTAATATCTATTATATTGCCTCTTATAATATATATTAATATAATATACATAATGTAACATATGTATAATTAATATAATTTTGTATTTAATGTGTTTTCTTTACTCTGTTAAAAATGCTTTTATTATGCAAACGTGGCTGTGGCAGACAAAGAGGGGTCTCATATACGTGGCTACAATAAGTGTGTCACGGTTTGAAAAACGTTGGGAACCACTGATCTAGTCTAAGCTTTTAAATCATCCATCCGTTCTCCCTCTAGATCTCTTTCGTATGATATTTCCTTTCAATGCCAATCGAGGTAGCCTGTATTTCTCTCCTCCTCACTATATATCCCCAATATGCTAGCCTTTTCCTCCAAATTGCAATTAGAGAAGAAAGCATATTATGTACAACAAGGTGGAGATACCATTGTAGAGAATACTCTGTTATTTACTCAAATTAAACACTTTGTATTATTTATTCAAGTTAGACATTTTGTGTTATTTGCTCAAATTAGACATTTTGATGCCTCATGTTTCCAAAATTTAAACCAATTTCTTATAAATCAGATGTGGGTGTGGAAAACAGGATTTATTTATTTTTTTTAAAATAAATATGTCATGCTTTTGAAAGCACCTTTGGTTATTATACACCTTAGCCTCTTTTTATGCACCAAGTACGTACCATGTAAAAATGGTTTTTAATTTAATTTGCGTAGTGTTAGACTTGTCTAAATGGTACATTTAAGTTTTCAATGAAAAATTTCTGTTAAAAATTTATCCGTGTGTTAAATATATTGGTCTGCATAGATATTTAATATTATATTAACATAGTACATCTAAACATTAACAAATTTTGAATCCCCTGTAGCTTTCTAAGCCACCCCTGTAATTTTCAGAGCCCTCCCTGTGAAGCTATCAAGCTTCAGCCTTGTAGACCCCAGTAACCCTTTCATAGGATGAAATACACATGGAGTAGTTATCCAGAAGTGGATAAGCAATGGTTAAATATGATGATATATATTTTTTCCAGGGCCTTTCGACTATAAGTTCCGAAACTAAAATGTTAGCAACAAAAGCCCGCGAAGGAAAACTTAGACCCGAAGAATTCCAAGTAAGTTTCTGTTTACAGAGTCCTATTTTATTATCATAAATAGTGATAATAGTAATATCGGTACTGAGTGGACATTTTAACATAATGACTTTGCCCACACTGACCAATTAAAGAGATGAAATACATTTCTTGTAATGACTTCGTTTTACGGAAATTACTTGCGATATAATGGTATTTTGGCATGGAATGGCCCTTGCTGTCCTTGGCGCGATAAAAATACAACCAACTATAATGGTATTTTATATGCCCATGGGAGAAAAAAATGTGGTTTTCGTGCGTTTGCATTGATTTTCCAGTGTTCATGATTAACGTCCTTGACTTCTGGTGGTGGCGCAGTGATATGTTTTCTTAGCATGTTGTCAATCTGGATTCAATCTCCAGTGATGCCAGCAACAACAACAAAAAGAATGAATGAATAAATGCTTACGGGCTGACTGCTCACCCATAGTCCAGGGTTTGGTTCCCTAGGCCTTGAGAAGTTCGGAATCCTTGAAGAAATGTAGATTCTGTGGCCGTGTAGTGGCAACGCATTTGTCTATCATGCCATTAACCTGGATTTGATTCCCAGTGATATCGTAGAATGTGTGTCATTTCTCTGACTACCCAGTGTGTCTGCTAGTTCACAGAAGTCAAGAAATAAGGAAAAGGTCACAGAAGTCAAGAAATAAGGAAAAGGTCACAGAAGTCAAGAAATAAGGAAAGGGTCACAGAAGTCAAGAAATAAGGAAAGGGTCACAGAAGTAAAAAAATAAGGAAAAGGTCACGGAAGTCAAGAAAAGGTTATTAAGTCGATATTGTAGGTCAAGGATACAACTATTTTATAAATTTACACGCGTACTGAAGTGCAATATTCATACAATATTTTAACAATTCGTTTGCTAGTTTGGTGATTTCCAGGTATTTTTTGTCATAACTTCGCATTTTTTAGCAATGTTTGGCTATTTTTTATCATATTTTAGCAATATTTAGGGATTTTCAGTTATTTTGTGAATCAAAAAAAGGGTTTAGGAATTTTTTTTAAGGACAAGGAATATTCAAATAAAGGTCAAGGAAAAGTCGTGGAATCAGTTTTCTTATTTTTAGTAGACTCCTTGCTACTGCATTCTGCGATTTGGTTCTCTTAGCAGTAAAGGTTTGGCTTTCTCTGAAAACTGTAGGTCCTGTGACCTTCGCTGACCTTTTGCTTTTGCCGTAAGAAAAACATGGTTTGCGATCTCTTGTATAACGACACTTCAGTGTAATGTACAGTATACATTTGTACCTGCATAATACAGCATGATTTCTTACATAATTGTTTGGACCAGGGATAGAAAACATTTACATGTTGGAAGGATGCATGTTTTAATTGTAGGCTCTGCAGTGCTAACTTGTTCACTTATTGCTCCATTATACTGGGGTTAACTCCCAGTGGGGCCCTAAGAAAACCCGTTTACAGATTAATTGCCGTCTGTAGCCTGAGAGTTGCTTTCCTTGGTCATAATGGTTGATTGATTGTTTGGCTTTTTTATGGCGCAAGAGCATCTGGGCTATACTGCGCCAAACACGGTAAAAAGGTCATAATGGGTTCTGTAGGTCCCATACTGTGATTATAGGTCCCGGTACACCATGACCCTTGCTGTTCTTGCATCGTAAAACTCACAAATAATATTTTAATTGTGTTGGTCAATCAGAAAGGCTTGTTTTGTTGAATCTGCTTTTACTCTTTTGTATTCTAAATACTTTTGTTTTAAGGTTATAATAAAAATAAGAAAAAGACACTAATATAAATAAAATAATTTTTACTGCAAAATTTGTGTTCATTCGAAAGGTCTCTAGTTCTCCACCCTTGGTTTAGGTCATCTGACCTGATTTCACATTAATTCAACTTGATCGAATCATTAATTTGAATCAAATCATTAATTCAATGTAGTCAAAGCAACTCAAAAACTAGCCATGAGCTGGTTAATTAAGACCAAAGGTAGTGGTCATTCACATTAATTCAGCTTGATCGAATCATTAATTTAAATGAATTCAAATCGAATCATTAATTCAATGCAGTCGAAGCAACTCAAAAACTAGTTAACCAGCCAGTGAATTAGACCAGAGGTATTGGCCATTCACATTAATTCAACTTGATGGAATCATTAATTTAAATTAATTCGAATCGAATCGTTAACTCAATGCAGTCGAAGCAACTCAAAAACTAGTCATGAGCCAGTGAATTAGACGAGAGGTATTGGTCAAAACTGTTGGGTCAACATGACTGAAAAGTCAATTCTTGAGCTATGGACTGTGTACAGATGTGTCATTTTAAGATTTTCATAATTAGTAACTCGTTATTTGTTTTAGGGTGGCACGTTTACGATATCTAACCTTGGCATGTTTGGAATTAAGAATTTCTCGGCTGTCATCAATCCTCCGCAGGTTTGTATCCATTTTTTTTTTATCATAATTATGAAAACAAGTAAAATCCAGTCAATATCCCAGTTAAAATGCAACCACAACCAATCAGCAACTGGACTTGGTCCTGGGTTATCTTCAACTTGCGATCAGTATCTGGCTGTGTTCAAAAGTTTCACACTTTTGAGCACAGCTTAAGCTGCCAGTCTCTTTATTCAGATTTACGATATAAAACTTAGACCACATAGTGTGATATGAAAAAGATCTGAAATTAATAGTGTGATATGAAAAGATCTGAAATTAATAGTGTGATATGAAAAAATCTGAAATTAATAATGTGATATGAAAAAATCTGAAAAATCTGAAATTAATAGTGTGATATGAAAAAGATCTGAAATTAATAGTGTGATATGAAAAGATCTGAAATTAATAGTGTGATATGAAAAAATCTGAAATTAATAATGTGATATGAAAAAATCTGAAATTAATAGTGTGATATGAAAAGATCTGAAATTAATAGTGTGATATGAAAAAGATCTGAAATTAATAGTGTGATATGAAAAAGATCTGTAATTCATAAAATTAATTAAACTTGAGATTAAACAGCATCCAATTCTACCAGAGTCAGTTTATATGACCATTTAGGAACATTGCATGTTTTTAGTTTTAAAAGCTTTGAAGTTACATTTGTGAGTTGACACATCTTGCTATTTGGTTTTCTTACTTTCTCATGCCCTTTTTTTCCCACACCCCTAGCAACATGTAATTGTGAATTGACTTACCGTTAGGCACACTCAGTGGCGGACTAGGCCACACGCCAACAGACCATTGCACCCTTATGTGCAATGGTCTGTTGCACCCTTATGTGCGATAGGACTGGTGCCGTCCAAAAATCCAAGGTATGCATGCACCCATTGGGAGGACCCAATCCACCCCTGGGCACACTGGCATAGGAAAGGGGGCTGGTCTTACAGGGCTCAAAGCCCTCTCATTGAAGCGAGACATTTTTTCTAAGGCCACATTGTGTTGTAAAGATAATTGAGCCCCATCTATAAGTTTTGAATTTCTTCGCCCCTGTTTAGGTATTTTCAACGTTGTCAGGGATATGCACATGTATATCGGTATGTAACTAGTAAAATTCTTTCTGTGGTCGGAATGCAAACGATAATGAAAGAGCATGGAAAACAGGTGAAAACAAAAGCAGAATGATGTTAAGGATAATAGAAATTAATGAGATGTGGAAGTTAAAATTAAAGTTAGGAAGATAATGGAAAAATGGAAATTTGATAAAGGGCAAATGTATGGAAAGTTATGAAAAACAAAACAAAACAAAAAAAAACCAATTGTATAAACATCTGCAACTTTTTATGAACTACTGTTTTCTCAACTACTTTATATTTAACTACTTGTGCCTTTACTCTTTATCTACCTTTTATTTTTCCTTTATCTGTTCTTAATTTTACATTTCGTTTTATTCTTCTCTCATCAACTCTGTTATTCTTAACTCAATTTTTGTCTTTTTACATGTCTATTCTTTTCATTATTTTGGGATCCGCATTTATATTTGAATTTTCAGAATATCCTATGTCATAGATCTTCCCCAAAACTAATTCCTCTTTTAAGTTCTCCCTATGGTACCTGACAATGGCATCAAGGTATCACTTCTTGTCTTACCCCTGGGTTTTATACCAATGATGCAATCAAACACATGCCACTTTTTCTACCCGCCATAATGCCATGTTTAGATTCCTATGCAAATAAAGTTTGAGTTTCTCGGAAAACTGTAGTTCCTGGCACAGTATAGCTTTTGCTGTCCTTGTGCTATATAAAACAAGCAAATCTCCCGATAGTTGGATCCGGTTTTCACCAAATTATCTTTTCCTGGTTTCTTCATCTTATAAAAAAAACCCAAAAAACGGTAAGGTTCAGCCATCGGCTTTGAAGCGTTAATGGTCTTACTATACATTTTGAAAATCTCTTGAGACTCTGGAAAAAGTCTTCAGTAGCGAGAAGTAACACAGTTTATGAAGAACTTTTGCCATGTTCCAGTCGGGAGCATACCCACTTTCCTAAACTTGCTTTGCTAGAAGATTTCTTTCGTCTTTCTTCATAGCACTGTTCTTCTTTTTTCACTTTTTCACTTACAATTCTTTATATCTCAGAAATGTTATCTTTATTAGTCTTTACATAGTATCTGGTAAAGACTTTCAATTAATTCAACTTTTCGTGGCCCCCGTGGTGGTGCAGTCGTAATGTTTTTGCCTAGTATGCCATTATAACATATTCGATTCCCAACAGCTTCCCCCCCCACCCCCCAAAAAAACCAAAAACGAAAACGTTTATCATGTGACTGCTCACTGCAGTAAGGAGGTTAGATCCTTAGACTATTAGAGGTAATCTACAGGTCCCACAAGGTAGAAGCAGAGCCGATGAGGGGGTCAGCAGGAGCTTCAGCCTGAGGGCCCACGTTGGCTCTCAATACCCCTGGGTAGAAGCAGATTTGTGATTGGTCTTGAGATCAACTTTCCTTAAAGTATGCGCAATCTCTTGAACATGCAATATATCCAAACAATGTATACATGTCACAATTCTTAATGTTCTTCAATGGCTTCCCCCCATTCCTCCGCCGTGATTCTAAATGGTGGGAAAAAAAAAAAAACTGCTTACTATAGTCTGGGGATTGGCTCCCTAGGCCTTAATAGGTTCGGATTCCAGGGATAACTGTAAGTCCCAGTGAGGTATGACCCTTGCTATCCGCACAAACTAATAACTAAATAACTCACAAACAGATCACGTGTTGTTTTCTAAACTTAATCTTAGGCAGACAAAAGTTTTATTGTGCAACAAAGTACATCTGAATACAATGATTACGACATAAAGAAAACAAGAACGGAAATATATAACCACACAGAATTAATTATAGTCAACATACAATAGGTATCCCAGCATTGATATACTGACAATGCAATAACAGCTTGTCCACATAAGCAGCCATGGGTAAAGACAAAGGCTGACAAGCCCATATTGCCCAGGTTAAAATAAATGAACAAAAAAAATTATGATTAGAATCACATGAAAGTATCAGATTTACGGTACCTTATAATAGTATTATATGACATACACATAGATTGGCATGATTATTTGTTAGGATTATCTTGTAAAAAAAGTAAGCTATTCACCAAACCAAATGTTTAGTTAAAACTTAATTAAATCCGGCTAGAGATGTGATACACTGTGTTGACATAGTATGTGTTGACATGGTGGGAAATTAATAGGCAAAGTGTTCCAAAAACCCCGTCCGCCACATTTCTAAATCGTCTGAATCTTATGCTTATTCTGGAACATCGAATCTTCAGTCTGCTGATTGAAGTGGTTAGATAATGATTAACTATGATGAAATTGGGAAAGATGGCAATATTCGTTTTTTGGCTAAATATGAATGAATGAAGAACGTGTAAGGTTCAGTAAATGAGAAAAAGTAATGATCCTTAATCCATTGATCTTGTTTTAACTTCTTTTTAAACTGTTTATTGTAGCTTTAGTACTTTATGGACAACCCTATCTTTTAATATAATGTATTAGAGTGTAATAAGTATGTACGTGAAGTGATTTTAATGAATCTTTAAATGGTATTAGCATGGTAGATATGGAAATGTGTTAGGTTGATGGGTACATTTTCTTTTTATTCAGTCACTTGTTGACAGGGCGTAACATCAATAAAAATTATGGGCGAATGGATGCAAGTTGCTTCATGACAGATCATGTCGTATGGCATTAAACAAAACGTGTCTTTTTATTCAGTAGGGGGGGGGGGTCTTGAGCCCCCTTTCCTATACCACTGGTTGTGCATAATGCTTGCAAAATAGCACTTTATGTTAATTTTTGTTTATTTTTCAGGCATGCATATTAGCTGTTGGTGGCACAGAAGACACAGTAGTGCCAGATCCGGAAAAGGATATTGGGTATGTCTTTTAAAGAACTATTTCCCTTTAAACCATTTCCCCCCACCATTAAGTAAGCTTTTGAAAATAATGGTCTTACCCCAGCCATTGTTATCTATTTTTTAAGGTTTATTTTATGGTGTTTCACAGGCTATGGGTGTGCCATTTATTATCTATGATCGATCATCCAGGACAGTGGTTCCTAAACTTTCTGAATCACAGGGTACTTTTCATGGGAGAAATTTAGCATGGAATGCTATCATCGCAGTGATTCCAAAGCCATATATGTGCATTTTTGGCTGTTCTTACCTGACTACATTTTTCCAAGTCCTTAGTTTATATTTTATCATATACCAAAGCAAAAATTATTTTTTAACGTCCAAATAGCGTAATTTTATTTAAACTTGAATTTTTCTATTGAGATCTCGTCACGCATATCTTACTTTTCTTTTGAATATGATCATGGAGCACTTAGAGGTGCTTCACAAAACGTCAACTGCTTGACGTAGCATAGTTTGTGAACTGCTGATGCTGACTTAGAATTGTCTATAATTAATGAATGCTTGAGTAAGCTGTGAATGAATTTCATGAAATGGAAATTATCAACGTTTCCTGTAGTGGTGGTGGTCTGTGTAATGCACAAGACTTTTATGGAAACATTATTTTCAAATGCATAAGAACTCTGCAGTGATGTGGTGGTAATGCATTTGTTCATCATATCGAAGCCCAGGTTTGAATCTTAATGGTGTCTAATTCTCGCTTGCTTTGTTCTGCTGATCCATAGTGAGGGGTTTGGATTAGGAGGATGTTCTTGAGCCCTAAGGAACATTATCTGAACTGCAGGCCTATATATGGTTTAAAATGGGAATTGCACAATAGACTTTTGGTCGCAGTGCATGGATTGTCCACTCCCATAATAAGAATAAGGGACTGAATTTGGGTTGCCTGCCAATAAGAGACACCCAGAGAACCAGACATTTTTGCCTCTTAAATAGAAGTGTCCCTTCTTTGGAGGTACATGTGTTACTATTCAAAGGGACTGGGGAACAAAGGAATTGTCCCTTAAATGGAGGTGTTCCTTGTAGGAGATAACGTCACGTGTTCTTATTCATTCTAGGGAGTGCATTTCTTTGAGCCAGCACAGGTGTAAGATTAGGAGTTTGACAGGATGGGCGAGTGACTATATAGTCTGGTTGAGATTAGCCATTGGTTGATTCCTGTTGATTGTGCAATGATGGGCTTAAAAGCATTTACCTAAGCACAATAGGCTATTTATCAACTCATTTAAGCTTTGTAATGTATGTTTGGTTAAAAGCAATATTTCCATACACTAGTTGAATATATATATTTGATTAGCAAACTAATGCCTAATTCCAAGTGATGGTAGACATACTGTCTGTTCGTAAGAGTAAGGTCGTGAAAGTGATGTAACCTTTATGACATCACATTCATAATTTTGGGTCATTCATGTAATTGTACAAAGGTCATTTAATGTTACCTAGACCACTTTTGCATGGGGAAGAAGTGTAATGTAAATGAAATAAACCCATATTTACATACTTTCGGAGTATTTTCCCCCAATACCTGAAAGCACTGGTGCCATCTTTCAATCTACCTCCAGTTGGTGTGTTCAAAGCCCTTCTTCAGCATGATTATTCAGGGCACTGATCACAGTATCCAGTTCAATATCTGATGCAGACTGGTTTTCACAAATTTTGTTTTTACTTCAGGGAATAGATGGAAATCACATGGTACCCATTCCGGTAAGTATGGAGGATGTGCCATCATTTTGATGTATAGATCTTCAATAACCCGCTGGATAAACAAATCGTGGTATACAGAGTTGTTAGCCTGATACAAAATCCAATCAGTTTTCATATTCTGGACATTTCGGAGATTTTTTTTTTCTTTAGAGGACCTCCCAGAACTTCAAAGTTATAGACACGGGTTGCAGTTTTTTTCTTGTGGATCAATGTTGACTTCCATGGTTAATGTAACAACTTACTCGAGTATGATATACTCTTAAAATCTTTTCACCATTTGAAATTTTCTATTGTCGTCCAAAATCTCTTGCGTGAGACAAAACATCTTCCTTATATATTATTTTAATCATTTCACTTGTTTCCGTATTGGTTTTATTGAAATACATGCAAAATTTTCTCTAGTTTTAAATCTGTACTGGGTTACAGAATACATCCGAACTTAATGTTTGATAACCCCCAAAAAAACTAGCAGAGCATGATAAAGATGTGTTGTCATGTGAACAGAGTTGCAGGTGTTCCGACAGAAGCAGCTGTAGTTTTCCAACTGTTTTAAAAAATTTTTTTTGGTGCTGTGACGTTAATCTTGTTACTTTTTGACCACCCTTTGTATATCAGAACAGTTTATTCACATTCATGGGAATTGGCATAAAGTCAAATTTAGAACCTTGCAAATCATTTCTGCCATATTTCTGTTACGAGCCTATCAAAACTTGAATGCTTTTAAAACCGACTGTGTTGAATATAATTAACGACATTGTGTAGAATGCACCTCAGAAATTTAATCATCCATTCATTTTTTAAAAATAGCGTAACATCAATTTTTATGTGATTTCCATTTATTTCAGGTACTCCGTCTCCAAAGTCATGAGCGTCACTTTAAGCTGTGACCATCGTGTGGTTGACGGAGCTGTCGGTGCACAGTGGCTATCGCATTTTAAGAAATTGTTAGAACACCCACAAACTATGTTACTGTGAATAGAGCGTTTAATTTATATGTAAAGAGTAATATATGTTTGTCTCATCCAAGCTGCCTATTGTCCCGCTGATCCACAAATGAAATACAGCCTTACCGTTAAACAGTTTTTCTTCTAATGACTTCTTATTATATCAAACTTATTTTCGATTAGTTAAGTTTACTTTTAAATATACTGTAATTAATATCCAGCTAATATATTTGCATATTCAAACTAATTCCAAATTGTCACTCCATTTTATTTTTGTTATACAATTTCGTTGCCATTTTTTTTCCTTTCCCGCTCTAGCTGTTTTGTTTATTGCTTAGATACAAATGCATGTGTATATGACACGAGTATGAAAAATGATTATTTATTATTGTTCAAAATTTTACATGTCAGTTGAATAGTAATAAAAATATGTATTTATTGACTTGGAAGTACAAATTCTATATTTCAAAAGAAATCAATTTTTATGGGAAAAGATTTTTAAGGAAAAGAAAGGTAAGTAAATTTGCACATTGGCGCTATCTGCATGTAATTCGTTGCCAAAGGAGTTTCTACATTTATTAAAATTCTACAAATATCTGTGTAAAAAAAAAATGTCTATTATGTTTTAAATAATGTACTTTTTACAGTTCTAACAAATTTAATGGTTGATTACGATTTAAAAATTAACAATAACGAATGTCAGCAATCTTACATCATAACAATAAATACAAGTTGGTGATGAAGCATAAACACAAGGTCATTGCGATTTCTTCCTTCTTCTCAGATGCATCACCAATCTTGTTTCTTCATAATACTTTGGAAATATCCTCCATAGCAGTTTTGATACGCAGTAGAATTCCAATTATCCAATTAACCAGATCTCAATCCCTCACCAAGAAGGTAATGACTTTGAGTAACCAAAGTGATACCTACTTACTCTTTGAAACATGATTATCCAATTAGACAGATAATTGGAATTCTATTGTACTTAACTCAATCTGTTTATGTAAATATTTCCATAGTAAATCTCCATAGTTATATGCTTTCCATGTAAGGTATGTTTTGAAGGCTATGTGGTAGTATTTATCAATACCCATATTTGGAAATTTATATCTTAAATAACATATGCATTAACATATGTAATTATATAATGATATGCACTGAAAGGACAAGTTGTTTGTTACATGCACTTAACGGTTCTTTTCATCACCCACATACAACAGACAAACGTCGTGGTTAAGGACAAGGGCAGAGGTCACAGGGGTCATGACCCCCAAAATATATTTTTTCACTGTAAAAAATTCCAACTTTCATGATAAATGAAGGGTGTTATTCCAAGACTATGCCAAACTGAAAGTCTGCATCCGCACCTGGTTATGGATCCTGTGAGGTTTTGAAACGTACACAGTTGTCACGGCTCAACAATCTAGAGTGGGCATAGATGTAAGAGGGAGTTGGTAATTATGAATATCGTTCTTCCATACACTACGTAGATTCTCTGGAGTTGATGTTCAGTGATGGAGGTAGAATTCGGGTATGGTACAGTTAATGGCCTGCTTCTGGAGCCAGTTGGTTATCAGTCAAGACCAGTGGTGCGACAGATGCATTATTTTGTTGAAAAATGGCATTCAGATCTGAAAAGAAGACAAGTGATGATCAACAAGGAGCTGTGTATAGATTGAGCTAGTGATGGAGGTGTCACGGGGGTACAAGAAGTCTCAAAGCAAACCATGTAAAAGCCGCCCTGATAGACGACCACTACGTGCTTGCAGTACTCCCATTTGGCACAATGGATCCATAGTTTTGTGGTGTTTAGAACACACAATCTTCCATTAGCATGATGTGACTTGTGATTGTTCTGACCAGATGGTAATTTCCAGTCATCTACACTTCAGCTTTGGTATGTTTTCACAAAGTGGATCTGAACTTGTGGTTATCCACTGCCAAAGTCTACACTACAGTACAACAAAGTTTCTTTAAGCAGGGGCTTGTGTATGCATTATTAATGGATGGTCATTAAATTGTGACATTATCTGCTACAAACTGAACATTGATGCAAGCCAATCTATGCTGATCTCGAACGTTTATTGCATGTTTATGACCACTTTTTATGATTGTTAACGATTTTGCTGAATTTTACATAGTCCTGGTACACATTGGCGACATTTTGTTCTGTAAATTTTGAAGTTTGATGGTTGCATACATTGAACGGTCTTTCAGATATTGCCAGCTTTCCTAATATCTATAATTTGGTTTCAGTCGGATTCTCTTATGGCTTTGCCTTGACCTTGTAGCCCATACCATAGTCTATGAGCATTGTGATTTTCTGTGATAATGTTACTTTGCATTTTGTTACCAGGATGTGTAATTTAATAATAATTTGTCCTTTCAGCGTATGTATATACATACACACATATTATATATGATCATATTTTTAAAGGATTTGTTTCCATTATACATTTCATATCATATAAATTCTACTGAAATTAGTTTTAACTTTTTGTTTCATTTAGAAAATAAAAGGAGGCATTTTGAAGTTTAAAATGTTATGCAGTCTCATTTTACGTAACAGAATTTGAAAAATGGCAGTTAGTGATAATTTTACATTACAGACATCTTCCAAAAAGGAATAGTATATGTATTTGTTAAAGAAAAAAAAATATCCAATGATATACACTGAGTGACCAAATTATTATGACCAACTGGTTAGTACTTTGTTATTATGGACTTGATAGACAGAGATATTAAATAACCTTGGCTTATAAGACTTTGTTCCGTAAGAATCAGCAGGCTCAGATCGTAACATTTCCTATGCCAGTATAAAAGGTCACCTTTACATATACCTTTGCCCTTCTGTTCTTATGCAAACTCATGTGTCTTGCATCAGCATGACTATATGTAGATCAGCTAGCTACTTCGTATAAAAACCACCACGTGGTCATAAGAATTTGGCCACTCTTATGTAGTAGCACATTTCTATATCAAGATTTTGTCAATGTTATATATTTTGATTTGTTGGCACATGCTATTCCATAAAAAGCTTAAAAATTAAATTACGCTTTCATTTTACATGCCAGATGTGTTCACATTCTAACAAAAATAACAACATGCTTTCCGATAAATCCCTTCCAATGAATTGTATTTGAAAGACCTTTCATAAACTAAATTTTTTATAGCCCTAAATCTTAATAATGGGGTAATATAGTAAAGTATAGCCATTTCTTCTATAACGTGGTGTACGTTCGTAAAACCGTTAAATGCATTGCCGGAATTCGTAGAGTAAAATGGACCCCCATTTAGCTCTACCCTATAGGCCCCTTCTAACCTAAAGCTCATAACAACTCGAATCCGACACAGATTATCCCCATAGCTTGCATAGGGGGCGGGGGGGTCACTGGCTTCAAGATAGATTTCCCCACTCTTGGAAAGTCCACTGTTATGAAACAAAAAATGAAACCTTAGTTCCTCAAGGCACTGCACTACTTAGGCATGGTATTAATTGATTTACAAATGTGTCTGTTATCTCAAAACGGCTTCACCTATTATGAACATTCATTGTAGGAGAAATAGCTAGACTATAATGCTCTAGACTAGATGCTCTAGCTAGACTAGATGCTCTAGCTAGACTATATGCTCATCTGCATCTGCTAAAACTCATTTGATGCTTACAGTAATAAATTTTGAAAGGTTGATCGATAAAAAACGTTCTCTAATTTTTTGACTATGTACAATTTTTTTAAATGATTATTGAACATATACCTACTACTTGCCCTGGGATTTATATCCAGCCTGTTTTTTCTTTATTTTTTAAACACTTGTGAAATTTTCAGTTTAATACTTCGTTTCTTCCCAAAAGTTTATTAATATAGTTGTAGTCAAAAATGTGGTGTGCATAGATATCCTTGGTGATTTTATAAATAAAAAAATGTTTTTCCAGAAAAGTAAATGTGTATCATTAGCGTACAGTTTCTGAATAAAATTTGTGTATCTTTTCATTTTGGACTTGGATTTTGAAATTAACATAGATGGTGGTGGTGGGAACGATCCAAAGGAATTCACACCCTGAAGTGAGTGGGAATAGTAATCAGTGGCAAAGAGGGGGGGCCCAAGCCATACATTGGATAACAAAATATTCTGTTAAACAAATCATGTAATCTGTTATAATGAATTGAAAAAACAAACAAACTATAATACATTTATTACTTTATATCACACCTGTTATAAAGCAATTTAATCTCCACTTACAATTTTTGAATTGCTACGCCCCTGATAGGCTAGGGGCACTGTAAAAGCGGCATTATTGACGGTATAGTAGCGACATCTATTGACAAGAAATGAAATTAGAATCCAAAGTTAATTTAGCTTTGCTACACTAGTGGCAATGTTTAATGTTATTCTTGAAGTTAAAATTTTAATAGTATTCCTCGATAGTGTGTAGGAGAGGGCGAAAACCCCGCCTCCTGTTGGCATGTGCTTGATTTTGCCTTTTTTTAAAAAAAAACTGGGGGGATGTCCTCCTTGCCCCCTGCCAGATTACGCCTATGGCCATACCCATAGATGGAGAGTTATATAGGCCCTTAGGACAACCAGCCTCTGGTCCCGATAATTTGAGATAAATGTAATTTTAAATGGATTGTATAAATGTACATAAAATATGCTGCCTCTCTCCCACCTCCAATAATTTCGAAAATTCTACGAAGTACCCAACCGATACTCATCGTAAATGCACAATATTCTGAATCATGCATAAATCACCCTCAACGAGATAACGGATACATGCATGGGCGCCCCATCCATCTAAAAATTTGGTTTGCCTGATTCTGCCATGCATTTACTTCCAAAAGTTTTATAGTCCCATTTTAGGTATTAGCTGAAGTTAAACCAATTAAGCTACATTTTAAGGTATTTTTAGCTTCATTACTCATTGTCCGGTAGTATCAATATTTTTTGATGCATTTTAGTATCGTGTATATTCATCAAAACAATCTTGGGAACATAGGTGTAATGTAACGGGGGCAAGTGTGGGCACACGCCCTCCCAGTTTTTTTAGAACAGAGGCAAAGTATTTTTTTCACTCAATTTTTTTTTTGTCCCCTCCCTCACTTCACGCTATATTTAACCAAAGAACATACGTATATCTATATTCTTTGATTTAACTTTCAAGTTACGCCCCTGATTCGGAAGGTGGTAATGATAAGGGGTGGTGGCCCCTCCCTAGAAGCACTCACATGGGCGCTCACGGACACATGCATATGTGTTTATTCTGACCATAAACCTGTAGTTGGCCATTACAAGCCATGAGAGTTACTCAGTTAGACTAAACAAATTGCGAAATATTGATCTCGAACCTAAAGAGTTTGAAAACTTCTAAACTATCCCACACACATTTACACCAATGACACATATTTGTTTAGATTAGCGAAAGGATTTTCTATTACCAAAACCAATCTGGGAAAACAGTTAAGCCCATTTTCAGCTTCCCATCGCGAGATTTGAAACTCATCCAACAGCAATTAGGAACGAAGGTCACCTTCAAAATTTCCTTTGTCTGGGACAGTAGTTTAGCAATTCAAAAAGTATTGGGGTGGGGTGGGGTTTTTAGTGGCTTTAAACAAGATTATGTGATGAAGTGTAAGAAAATAATGTGTTTTGATATCTAATGGGAGACGTGATCCGCCCTTTCTGACGTCACTGGTCAGGGATAATTTTTTGAAGGATGTTTTTGTGTGGCATGGAAGCTATGAAAGATAACAGCAATCGGTTGTATATAAAGTGGAAGGTAGCGCCGGATTTAAACATAAGCCCAAGCTCAGTGGTCAGAAAAAGTTATTTAAGTATTATTTTAATGTTCCTTATTTAAAAATATCTGAAAAATGGTCATTATAGATAAACCCTAATATTGAAGATGAGGAATTTCGAAGAAAAGCATGATTTATTTATTAAATACCGCGAGAGCTATATACTTTAGGAGTTCAATCTATCCTAACCTATAAAAGCCTTAATTTGCCACCGAATACAACGTTTCTTATTTAGAATAACAGAAGCGAAAATCGTAGAAATGTGTGCAAAGGATATGTCGATACGTGAATTTTAAATCCACACACACACACACACACACACACACACACATATATATATATTTAAGAATTCAAAAATTTAAAATACATATTCATATTAATTTAAATTACACAATTATGTTAAAGTACATAATCGTCAGGACCGTGCTTACAGTATTAGCGGCCCTGGGCAAAGCAGATTTTAGCGGCCCTTAGAAAAGCTTTGACATAACACAACGATAAAAAAACTTGATCAGAGTTTAGCATTTCAGAATATAGTTCTTCACTGGTCTAAATGCTGTAGGTAAAAAAGGAAGCTAATTTAGTTAAATTATATATATATATATATATATATATATATATATATATATATATATATATAAATTTGTAGAGGAAATAAAAATACAAGTTGACAACACTGAGCTAGAAATTGCTGATTCATATATTTACCTTGGCCAGCTGATTTCAATGGATGGCAACATTATGAAAGAACTCAACAGACGTATTAAACTTGGCTGGAGTGCATTTGGAAGAAACAGTTTTATCCTGAAGGGGAAATTGCCTTTGTGTCTAAAAAGAAAGGTCTTCAACCAGTGTGTATTGCCAGTCCTCTCTTATGGATCAGAGACATGGAGTCTAACAGTTGGAGCAATACGAAAGTTACAGACAACGCAAAGGAGCATGGAGAGGTGCATGCTTGGAATAACTAGGAGAGATCGGAAAAGGAACACTTGGGTGAGAGAGCAAACTAGAGTAGAGGACATCATTGTTAAAGTAAAAGGGCTGAAATGGCGATGGGCTGGGCATATTGCAAGAAGAACTGATCAACGATGGACAACAGAAATTCTGAACTGGATTCCAAGAGACCACCGAAGACCTAGAAAACGTCCTCAAACTAGATGGGTGGATGAAATAAGAAAAGAGGTTGGGGTGACGTGGAAACGAATGGCCCAGGATAGACTTGTGTGGAAAGCATTTGGAGAGACCTTCATCCAGCAGTGGATAGATAATGGTTGAATATGATGATGATGATATATATGACACTCCAAGGACATAGGAATGGAATTCGGCCTCGATAAGTGCAAAATACAGAAGAATAGCAAAGAAGATTTACCAGGCATCGAACTCGAAGACGGGAGACTACTGAAGACCTTGGACGAGGGCGAAACCTACAAATACCTAGGGATAATGCAAAAACGGCAGCAGGAGCACAAGAAAGTCAAAGTCCAGCTCACGCAAGCATTCCAAGAAAGACTTAGAAGCATTGTGAAGACGAAACTGAGCGGGAAGAACACCACGCAAGCAATTAACGCATATGCGGTACCAGTGCTCACCTACTCCTTCGGGATCATCAAATGGTCCAACACTGAACTAGAACAACTCCAGCGGAAAATGAGAACCATCCAGAGAAGAGCCGGACAACTACACCCTGCAACGGCAATTGAACGGCAAACACTACCCCGGGAAGAAGGAGGACGCGGACAAGCGGACCTCAAAGACTTACATGACAAGCAGATCCAGAGCATGAGGCAATACTTCCAGTTGAAGAGTCCCCGATCGCCACTCATCCAAGCCATAATACAAGCAGATGCAAATTACACGCCACTAAACCTGTGTAGTACCGAAGAGCGTGTCCTCGAAACAGCCAACGAACAGAAACTGAGAACTTGGGCCGGAAAACCATTACATGGCAGGCACTACAATGACCTGCAACAACCACACGTTGACAAAAAGGCATCAAATTCTTGGCTGGCCAAAGGCACTCTCCAGCCAGAGACAGAAGGATTCATGCTAGCCATCCAAGACCAAGTGATCGCAACAAGGAACAATCAGAAATTCATCCAGAGAAAAGACATAGAAAGCGACAAATGCAGACACTGTCATGCGGCATCGGAGACAATCCAACACGTGATGGCAGGATGCAAGATCCTTGCGCAGTCAGACTACAAACATAGACACGATCAAGTAGCGAAAATAGTCCACCAGAAATTGGCAGCGAATGCTGGCTTTCTGACAGAAAAATGCCCGTACTACAAATATGAGCCAGAGACCGTGCATGAGAACGAAACACACAAGCTTTACTGGGATAGAGCAATCATAACAGACAAGACAGTCCCACATAACCGTCCTGACATAACCCTCGTCGATAAATCGAATAAGACC
>QLNU02015003.1:149648346-149658611 GCA_006491805.2 Dysdera silvatica
TTTGAAGACGGAACTTCTATACTAACTGTGGACATTGGCGGAGACTGAAATTATGAAAATTCACCTTTTGGTGACGAGGATTACATTTTACATTATTATTGAAGTACATTTGTATTTTGCACTCTTGTTATTATTCTCTTTTTTTTTTTGCATTTTCCTTATATTTGCAAAAATAAAACATTTTTTCTCTTTAGTGGTTAATCCTATCGCCTTTATTTCGGTTTCATTTACTTCCTTGTGGTTGTTCACAAATGAAACACAAACTTCACGTTCTTCACTATCGCATCCTAAGAGCCAGATAGGTACTAACATAATGAAGCAAAATCTCCGACAACTATTGCAATAAAGTGTAAGAGTGGGAAAAATGTGGCGGTAAAGGTGTAATGTTTTCATCTAGGGTATTAGCAAAACACCCTGACCTACCCTAAGCTCACAATTCAGTGAACGATCTGTAGATGCAAACTCTGAAAGATATATTGTAGATAGACCGGTGGAAGAGGAGTGATTTTTCTTGTATTTTCAAGAACAAAATATTTTTTCCAAGGGTGGATACAGGGGGAGGTCGCAGGGGGTCATGACCCCCAAAATATATTTTTTCACTGTAAAAAATTCCAACTTTCATGATAAATGAAGGGTGTTATTCCAAGACCATGGCAAATTCTGTCCTTGACCCCTCAAAATGAAAGTCTCTTTCCTCTCCTGATTTTTTTTCTCTTCAAAGGTTTGTCCTGTCACCTTTATTTTAGTTTTATTCGATTCTACGTGTAAAAAAACCGTTGAGAAACTCATTTGTCATTTCTAGGACAACATATATATGGTAGCGTATTTCCCATAATAGTTTTCTATACATTATTTCTTCATAAAACACTTCTTTTTTCTCTAAGGCACGATAAGAGTGTTTAACTTTTTTTGTTCATGCTCCAATATTATAGTTTTCTTATGGATTCTTTTTTACTTGCTTGGATAATAAATTTAAACATCGTTAATCACGTCTCGGCAGTTCTTTGTCTGATCATGGTAGCAGAGCGTGGTTACTAACTTGGAGACTGTTGTTAAAAAGTTTTTTTAGGGTTGTTCCAAGTGGAGTTAGTTTTATGTTTTTAAAGTTTTCATCAGAATATTTTATTGGAAGCTGAAACAAACAATGGATAAATTTACTATTTCTAAGCTTGAAGGTGAAAGAAACTGGATCACATGGAATCGGCAAGTAAAGACAGCACTTGAAGATTATGATGTATGGGACATTACAACAGGACTTTGTGTAGAACCGGTAACACCTAGTGAAACTGCTAGTTCTGTAGAAAAGGATTCATATGAAGTAGCAAAGAAGAACTTCAAGAATGCAAGGTGCGTGGCTCTTAACAGTGTCGGAAGTAGTGAATCAGTAGCGAAATTAGTTGAAACTTGTCAAACAGCTAATGAAATTTGGAATAGTTTGCACACTTTTTTTGAGCTGAAAGGGGAAGAGAAGCGGTTTTGTGCCGTGAAGCAATTTTTCTCTCACAAGCAGGACCCAAATGACAGTATTGCTGAAAACCTTTCAAAGTTGCAATGCTGGTGGACTGAGGTCAACGATGAAATGATAAAAATTGATAACATGAAATTTCCTGATTCCGTTCTACTTTTTAAAATACTGGACTCTTTGCCAAAACAGTATTTCGAATTTTTAAACGCATGAGATTCAACTCCAAAAGAATTTCAAATGAGCAAGAACCGGATAGAATAACTTTGAAATCTGGAAATCAGAATGCTGGAACGTGCAAATCCATGCGATTCAATTGCACTGCTGGGAGTTAAATCTACGAAGGAATGATTAAAACATGGTAGCAGACCTCCTGCTGATAAAATGAAAATCAAGGACGTTGTTTGCTATAAGTGCAAGGAACAAGGACACTTTCTGCGAAAGTGTCCCAATAAAACCAAGGAAGTCCATAACTGGGAGACTGAAAAGAAATTTGCGAATGCCGCATTTGTTGGACAAACTGTTTTTACTGTTGTGTCAGAGGAAGAAAGCTCGATAGCAGATTCCAGAGCTACGCAGCACATGACGAAACATAGGGAGTGGTTTGTTACATAGGAAGAATTCAAAACAGAACTGTGAAATGTGTAGGTAATGGACAAGTCTTATTAGCTAAAGGAAAAGGTACAATTCATGTTGAAGCTGAAGTTGGAGAAAAGTGGATGATGTATGAATTGCATAATGTTTTGTTAGTGTCAGAAATTTCGAAAAACTTGTTCTCCTTGGTTACTGCAACTGATAAAGGATATACATGCCTGATGGACAGAAATCATTTAGAGATTTCTAAGAAGGCGAACTTGTTTATTGTAGGGCACCAAGAAAAAGGCTAAATTTATTTACACATGTGTGCAAAAACTTCTGAGATAGCTACTGCTATAAATGTTATAAATGATCCTTTGCAAATTTGGCATGAGAGGTTAGATCACCAGAATAAGCGGCATGTTCAGAAATTTCTAAAAGCCAGAAGAGAAAATGTTGTCATTAACGAAGAGTTCTGCTAAGCGTGTATGTTTGGCAAACAGCACAGGCTTAGTTTTGGCACTTGAATTGATCGTGAAAAAGAGCCTGGTGAACTAATGTCAATTTATACAGCCCTTTCCCTACAAAGTCGGTGGGATGTTCTCGCTATTTTGTAGATTTCAAAGATGATTTTTATAAATACCATTCTGTATATTTTTTGAAAGAAAAATCTGAAGTTAAGGACATGCTTGCACAGTTTTTGACAAGAGCAAAAGTTTTTGGACACACTGTAAAAGAGCTGCTGACCGATAGAGGAGGAATTTGTGAATGCCGATGTTTCTAAAATCATAGCGCATGCTGGTTTACACCATAGGGTTACAATGACATATACTCTACAGCAAAATGGATGTGCTGAGTGAGAAAATAGAACTTTAGTCGAAGCTGCTTGAACAACGTTGCACGCCAAGGATTTACCAGAATCGTTGTGGGCTGAAGCAGTAAATACGGCCGCATAGGTCTTAAATCGCACGGGACCAACTTCTGTTGCTGAAAAAGACACCTTTTGAACTGTGGACTTGTAAGGTTGCCAGTGTTGATTACCTAAAGATTTTTGGAACAGAGTGTTTTGTGCATGTGCCAAGTGTTGAACGTCACAAATTTGACAAGAAAAGCACCAAAGGACTCTTGGTTGGCTATTGCGACAACAAGGATGTGTGTTTACGATCCTGTACAAAATAATATTAATGTGAGCTGAGACATCATGTTCAAACCAGAATAATCTGCAGTAGGAACTGTGAATGTTCAGTTCTCTGGAAAACATCAGTGAACTCAAACACAAGAAGTTCAAGATGATATAACTAAACATTATCATCTTCGTGATTATTCAAAACTGGTCATTATTGACTACCGAAGCGGAATATGTTGCTGAAAGTGAAGCAGCTAAATCCACCATCTGGGTCAAACGTTTATTGAAAGAAATTACAGGAGAGAATCTCAAAACAATTTTGAGTATGGATCATGCGAGTGCAGTATGCTTGGTCCGCAATCCAGAATTTCTTAAGCCTACTAAACATATTGATATAGAGTGAATCGGGGGAAGATGCTTATTTTTTCATAGTTTCCAATTTTAGTCACATATGGCAGAATGGGCTTTTCCCCATTGAAGACGATAGGCACCTTGTGAAATAATTTGTAAAAGGAAGGTCGCGATCTTATGTGTCCGGATTTATAGGAAAAATCATTTATAAGTTTAAGATTTGGACTGCCCAAATTATTTCAATGTGATATATTCAGTCATTATAGATTAAAAAGTATAATGTGAAGTTGTACTTTTCCATACTATTTGTATAGTAGAGGTTTTATTGTTAACGTACTGATATATAACAGCTTTAGTTTTCGCATGGTCGCCACATTGACTAAAATGGCGTCTTACTTAATGGCGTTTGGACAACGCAATATAAAGCTTCTAGTAGTTTTAAAACCTGTGGTATTTGGCCGTATGAGCCAGAAAGTATACCCGAGGAAGCATATTGCATTTCAGATTGTGCTCTTTCTTCAGCTACATCAGAAGATCAAGAGGGTCAGACAATAACACAGGATGTATTAGAAAATGCCGAAAGCAAAGTTCTTTCGAAAGCAGGGTGTTCGTTTGAGGACATATTTCCTATTCCTATTTTACATCCAAAGGAGAAGAAACGAAGAATGACGACAGTAGGTCTACTAACTGAACATGAACACATCGAGAAAGTGAAAATGAAAGTAGAAAAGAGGAAACAAAACGGAAAAGTTAGTGATTTGCAAATTCGAAAGAAGAAAAGCAAAGATAGCAAAAATAACTGTGTTGTTTGTAACATAAATTTTTACGATAAAAAAGGGCCTAAAGTACATTGGTTAGAGTGTGTCATTTGCAAGGAATGGCTTCACAAAACATGCACATCAGAAACAGATATGTGCAATAAATGTGCTGATCCACAGTAACGGTAGCCAGTGGTAAAGGCAATTCATGACTATTAATATCTGAAAAATACTTTACAAATTCATCAATAATCGCTGAAAAAATGTTGTTAATTTTCTTTTCAGTAGATACCCTGTGTTTTTCCTACTATGTTTTCAATAAATGATGTTTCATTCCTATTAATTTAACGTAAGTACACTTAATACAACTTTGCCATCTTACCCAGTTCTTCGGGGTAAGATGCCCAAAATGCCATGGTATGAAAAAGTGCCACAAACCTAACATAAAACAATGAGGTTTGATATCAAAATCTTTCAGTAAGTATAAAAATATTCATAGTATTCATTTCCGATACCCACATTATTTTATTTGAAAACGCCTAAATATAATGTCGTTGAATAGTTAAACTTTCTTCCCCCGATTCACTATACATTACCATTTTATTTGGGAACAAGTTTCGTGTGGTGTTTTTGATATTCAGCATGTTCCTGTAGAGATACAAGTGGTTGACATTTTGACAAAACCTCCAGGCAAAGACTGTTTTATAAGATTACGAGGAGAACTTGGTGTCAAGAACATGCTTGATGACAAATGTTGTCGTTTCTAGGACAACATATATATGGTAGTGCATGTCATGTGATAGTTTTTTATATATTATTTCTTCATAAAACGGTTACTCCTTTTTCTCTAAGACCCGATAAGAGTGTTTAACCTTTTTTGTTCGTTCTCCAGTATTATAGTTTTCTTATGGATTCTTTTTTACTTGCTTGGATAATACATTTAAACTTTGTTAATCATGTCTCGGCAGATCTTTGCCTCATCAAAAACGTAAATTGACACCCCACACTTCTACTTTCGAGGAACTAAATTTTTCCTAAATTAACTCTTCCCCCCACCCCAAAAACCTATTTCTGCCCATTTCCACCTCCCATTTATTAGGGACTCTTTGGATTCTTAAACTGCATTATAAATAGGAGTTATAAACAAAGTTTCGTGAACGTACCAATTTTTTTATGTTGTTGAGGCTATTTAAGGGTCAATTTTTACTGCACTATATAGGAAGATCAATGACTTGGGATGGGGAGGGGGGGTGTTTATAGAAAAAAATAACATGATGATTTTTTATGCGAAGAGAAAGTATGATAACAAACAGTTATTTCGACACTGGCGTAAGGTTTAAAAACACGACGTTTCGGGAGCCAACTGCTCCCTTTGTCAAGTGAAGGCAGAATGCCTTCACTTGATGAAACTCTGGAGAAACTCCTCCTGATGAAACTGGAAAATCTCTTCTTGGTGAAACTCTGGAGAATCTCTTCCTGGTGAAACTCTGTATTGTTTCGTTAGAAAGTATGATGTAAAAATTATGCAATGGTTTATGATTACGGAAAAGCATAATGTGATACAAAACATATAGTGACTAACGAATATTAATCACAATGACAATAGAGAAAGGAGTAAGGAAAATTGAAATGGAAGGAAGGATGAAGTGGGGAGAGGGAGAATAATGATCAAAATGAGGGTTACAGCCTCCCTTGGACTCGCTGAGTCTGAAAAATGATGCTGACACTCAATGTCGGGCACAGATTTTCATTGGGGTGGGGTCAAGGACAGAATTTGCCATGGTCTTGGAATAACACCCTTCATTTATCATGAAAGTTGGAATTTTTTACAGTGAAAAAATATATTTTTTGGGGGTCATGACCCCTGTGTCTGCCCTTGCTGGCATCCCTTCTAAGAACAGCATCCTAAGTGGCTGTCTTACCACAATCCATTACTAATATAGAAGTATTCTGTACTAGAACAGATTAATATGGAACTATTTTATACCAGAATGGAATTATTCATTACTAGAATAGTATATGGACTCCAAAACATGATGAATCTGCAATTAGTTGAAATGATATAATATTTGTGGCTCTTGTAGATGGTGTTAATACATATATGCAGTTTTTAAAATTTTACAGCTATTGTAAACTGCCCAAGGATGTCTTTTTTTTTTTCGTTGTTGTCCCTTTTGCCGTACCATCACAAGTTCTTACTGAGTCAATTCAACCTATCGACAGAGTGGTAAATGGTGAATTATTTATCCCTATGAAAGCTATAATGCTTCACAGTGGGGTGTGAGACAAGACACAAGATTACCTGGCCATATTAACAAGAATCACTTAGAAGTTTTAGCATATTTTGCGAGTCAGCGGTTAGAACATTAAACTATGTATACATAGTGTCAAATTTATTAATCTTGATTAAAAAAGCCCTCGAAAAACTCATAAAAAACTTGCCCTCTGTGGCTTTGTGTGTTGACCATTATTTGGCAATTGTGTTATCCCTGAGAAGGGTAATAATATCTTACATCCTTATATACGGAGAAAGAGAGCGTTGTTCCTGTCCTCGTTGGTCTAGTGGTTAAGGCACTCTGGGCTCAACAAAGGGATCCTGGTTTGATTCAAGGACGGGGACGATGTCTTTTTTTTCTCTTACACCTAAAAATAGCACTAGTGTGAGCTTCAAGACTTGGGCGTTAATTTATTACTGTAAAAAAAATCCGCCACCAAAAAAAAAAAAAGGAAGTCTCTCCCCTGTGGATGGTGTGTAAGATACTATTACCCTTCTCAGAGATAACAACTGCCAATATTGTGGTTGACACACGATGCCACCAGGGTGAGATTTTGTGATTTTTGTGGGGGAATTTTATTACAATAATAACACCCATGTCTTGAAGATCACACTAGAGCTGTTTTTAGGTATAGGAGAAAAAGAGACATTGTTCCTGTCCTGGAGTCGAACCAGGGTCCTTCCCCAACATTGAGACCAGAGTGCCTTGACCGCTGGATCTCCCCAGGAAAAAAAAAATCGCAAAATCTTGTTCCAGTGGCTTTGTATGTCTACCATAATATTGGCAATTGTGTTATTACTCAGAAAAGTAATAATATCCTATATCCTTGTATTTGTAGAAAGAGGGCATAGTTCCTGTCCTCATTGATATAGCAGTCAAGGCACTCTGGGATCAACTGGTGGGTGGAGGATCCTGGTTCGACTCCAGAACGGAGACGATGTCTCTTTTTCTCTTATACCTAAAAACAGCACTAGTGTGAGCTTCAAGATGTCAGTTTTAATTTATTATGCCCGTGGGTCAGTTTCTTACGCCTTAAGAGGTTTAGATTTTCCAGAGAAGTGCTGGTCTACTGTGCCTTGAGGTAGCATAGTGGTAATGTACAGTGGAACCTTTTGAAGTGACCACATTGGTAAATTGACGGTACTTACATATCATCCCGTTGATAAAAAAATTGAAAAAGATTGTGAAGAATTCGCACCAAAGTTCATTTACATAAATAACTAAATGCAACCATTCATTGACGCTATTTCCTCACTATTTTAGCAACGAAAAAAAAGTTAAATACAATTTTTAATGATCGATCATGATTGTTTGGATGTTGTAAAAAAGCGAACTGTAAAAAATCCATTGTACAGTTACTAATGTAATTCTGGATCCTTCTAACCACGTTCCTTTTCAAATTGATATTCGTTTGTCGCAACCTTTAATGTTACATCTCCATTGCTTGTTTGTTTTTAAATAATTAGATATACCATACCTGTTAATACATTCTTTTTTTTTTGATGGAATTTTCCCATAACTTTGAAAATACTCCACCGTGTTCTCTTCCGTAGAAGGTAGGTATCAAATTTTGATAATTTTACACAAAAACTATGAGAAGAAAAATAAGAGAACTTATAAACAAGGTTGTGTGTTTGAGCATGTTTGGGAATGTTTCTTCATAATTGGCTCTGTTTCACCGCATTTGGCGATGGTTTTTGATTTGACGAAAATGGTCGATGTGCTAATACGTAAGTACCAAATTAACCACCTGAATTAAGTAACCACTTTTTATAAGAAAGAACTGGTAGGGACTTAGTCATGCCTGTACTAAAGTCTATTGTGTATGGTGGCCATCTGTCTATGATGACTATTACAGTCCATTCCCAAAGGTGACCACTTTAGGCAGGTTCTACAGTATTTGTCTATCGCGCCATTAACTTTGGTTCGATTTAACAGTTAACAGTGGTAAATCATAGAATCTATGCTGGTTTTCTGTCCCATTGCAGTTTGTGGTTTGGTTTCTTTGATAGCTGAGGTTCAGGTTTCTCGGAAAACTAGGTTCCCACAAAGCATGACATTCGCTGCCCTTGTAACAAAAATATAAATAAGTTTATGATTTGATACTTAAAGAGTGAAAGTTTGATACTTAAAAAATTGTCATTATGATAAAATATTATGATATTTTATCATTAAACATAAGATATCATTATATATATATATATATCATCATCATCATCATATTCAACCATTATCTATCCACTGCTGGATGAAGGTCTCTCCAAATGCTTTCCACACAAGTCTATCCTGAGCAATTCGCTTCCAAGTCACCCCAACCTGTTTTCTTATTTCATCTACCCATCTAGTTTGAGGACGTTTTCTAGGTCTTCGGTGGTCTCTTGGAATCCAGTTCAGAATTTCTGTTGTCCATCGTTGATCAGTTCTTCTTGCAATATGCCCAGCCCATCGCCATTTCAGCCCTTTTACTTTAACAATGATGTCCTCTACTCTAGTTTGCTCTCTCACCCAAGTGTTCCTTTTTCGATCTCTCCTAGTTATTCCAAGCATGCACCTCTCCATGCTCCTTTGCGTTGTCTGTAACTTTCGTATTGCTCCAACAGTTAGACTCCATGTCTCTGATCCATAAGAGAGGACTGGCAATACACACTGGTTGAAGACCTTTCTTTTTAGACACAAAGGCAATTTCCCCTTCAGGATAAAACTGTTTCTTCCAAATGCACTCCAGCCAAGTTTAATACGTCTGTTGAGTTCTTTCATAATGTTGCCATCCATTGAAATCAGCTGGCCAAGGTAAATATATGAATCAGCAATTTCTAGCTCAATGTTGTCAACTTGTACTTTTGTTTCCTCTACGAAATTATTGAACATGATTTTAGTTTTTTGTAGGTTCATCTTGAGTCCAACTTCTTTACTTCTAGTTGAGAGCTCCTGTACCATGTCTTGGAGTTCTGATGGGTTCGTTGAAAAAATAACAATGTCATCAGCAAACCGCAAATGATTTAAATATTCACCATTTATTTTTATTCCCTTGTTATTCCAATTTATCTGCTGAAAAATCATCTGTAAAGCTGAAGTAAAAAGTTTTGGAGAAATGGTATCTCCCTGCCTCACACCTTTACCAATTTTGATAGTTTTGGTATCTTTATGTAACCGAAATTTTGCACTTGCATTTTTATACACACGTTTCACCATGTCAATGTACACATCCTCAATGTCTGTTGATCTTAAAGAGTTGATGACTGCTGATGTTTTAATAGAGTCAAAGGCCTTCTCATAGTCAATAAATGCCACACACAATGGAAGTTCATATTCATGTGTTCTTTCAATTAATTCTCTTAATACTTGAATATGGTCCACTGTACTGAATCCACTTCGAAATCCAGCTTGTTCTCTTGGTTGAGCTGCATCTAATTTTTTCTGCAGGCGATGTGTTAGCACTTTTGTGAAGATTTTATAAATAGCAGGTAACAAGCTAATTGGTCGGTAATTTTTCAAATCCTCTTTATCACCTTTTTTATGCAAAAGAATTACTGTTGCAGAATCCCATTGGTTTGGTATGTTACCGCTGTTAAGACATTTGGTAAAGAATTTTGCAAGTATGTCTTCTACATATTCTCCAGCTTCTTTTAGGATATCTAATGTAATACCATCATCACCAGGGGCTCTTCCTTTCTTCATATTTTTTATTGCAAATGAAACTTCTTCTTTTAAGATTT
>QLNU02015003.1:149658711-149669936 GCA_006491805.2 Dysdera silvatica
AGGAAGGTCCCGAGTTCATGCTTTGGTGATCTATTCATTTCTCTCATATTTGTATGTGATTTCTTAATCCATACATGGTTACACTTTAACGAATTCAAACTGCAATTTATGCACGTTCCATGAACTAATAAAGTATATGCGTTTGTCTTCCTCTTCTTCAGCAAATAGATTAACTGGTGTGTGTGCGTATATATATATATATCATCATCATATTCAACCATTATCTATCCACTGCTGGATGAAGGTCTCTCCAAATGCTTTCCACACAAGTCTATCCTGAGCAATTCGCTTCCACGTCACCCCAACCTGTTTTCTTATTTCATCCACCCATCTAGTTTGAGGACGTTTTCTAGGTCTTCGGTGGTCTCTTGGAATCCAGTTCAGAATTTCTGTTGTCCATCGTTGATCAGTTCTTCTTGCAATATGCCCAGCCCATCGCCATTTCAGTCCTTTTACTTTAACAATGATGTCCTCTACTCTAGTTTGCTCTCTCACCCAAGTGTTTCTTTTTCGATCTCTCCTAGTTATTCCAAGCATGCACCTCTCCATGCTCCTTTGCGTTGTCTGTAACTTTCGTATTGCTCCAACTGTTAGACTCCATGTCTCTGATCCATAAGAGAGGACTGGCAATACACACTGGTTGAAGACCTTTCTTTTTAGACATAAAGGCAATTTCCCCTTCAGGATAAAACTGTTTCTTCCAAATGCACTCCAGCCAAGTTTAATACGTCTGTTGAGTTCTTTCATAATGTTGCCATCCATTGAAATCAGCTGGCCAAGGTAAATATATGAATCAGCAATTTCTAGCTCAGTGTTGTCAACTTGTATTTTTGTTTCCTCTACAAAATTATTGAACATGATCTTAGTTTTTTGTAGGTTCATCTTGAGTCCAACTTCTTCACTTCTAGTTGAGAGCTCTTGTACCATGTCTTGGAGTTCTAATGGGTCCGTTGAAAAAATAACAATGTCATCAGCAAACCGCAGATGATTTAAATATTCACCATTTATTTTTATTCCCTTGTTATTCCAATTTATCAGCTGAAAAATCATCTGTAAAGCAGAAGTAAAAAGTTTTGGAGAAATGGTATCTCCCTGCCTCACCCCTTTGCCAAGTTTGATAGTTTTGGTATCTTTATGTAACCGAAATTTTGCACTTGCATTTTTATACACACGTTTCACCATGTCAATGTACACATCCTCAATGTCTGTTGATCTTAAAGAGTTGATGACTGCTGATGTTTTTATAGAGTCAAAGGCCTTCTCATAGTCAATAAATGCAACACACAATGGAAGTTCATATTCATGTGTTCTTTCAATTAATTCTCTTAATACTTGAATATGGTCCACTGTACTGAATCCACTTCGAAATCCAGCTTGTTCTCTTGGTTGAGCTGCATCTAATTTTTTCTGCAGGCGATGTGTTAGCACTTTTGTGAAGATTTTATAAATAGCAGGTAACAAGCTAATTGGTCGGTAATTTTTCAAATCCTCTTTATCACCTTTTTTATGCAAAAGAATTACTGTTGCAGAATCCCATTGGTTTGGTATGTTACCACTGTTGAGGCATTTGGTAAAGAATTTTGCGAGTATGTCTTCTACATGTTCTCCAGCTTCTTTTAAGATATCTAATGTAATGCCATCATCGCCAGGGGATCTTCCTTTCTTCATACTTTTTATTGCAAATGCTACTTCTTCTTTTAAGATTTTAGGAGCTGTTCCTTCGACTATCTCAGAGTCTTCGTTTAATCCACTGTTACTTTCATATAGTTTTTTGTAGAATTCTTCAACTCTTCTAAGTATTTCTTCCCTATTTCTTGTTACGGTGCCATCCTCTCCTTTTAATGCAATGATGTGTTTCTTCCCAACAGATAAACTTCCTTTAACAACCCTAAGGCTCTTGTTATTTTCAATGGCCTTCCTTACTAACTCACAATTGAATTTTCTTATGTCTTCTTTCATGCTTTTGCGCAGAGTTTTACAAAGTTCTATGTACTCAATCCTGGAACTGGTATTTCGATTGTCCACCTTCATATCTCTTCGCCTTTTCATGAGCTGTTTCGTCTTCTCAGATAATTTGCTATTGTGCTTTTTACAGGTTACACCACCAATTTCCCCAGCAGTTTCAACTATTGTCTTAACAATGTTTTCATTTGCTTCTGAGATATCACTTTCATCAATAAGTCCTTCCAGTGCAGAAAAGCGATTTTTTAATTCCAACTTGAATGCCTCGGTATTTTCTTTTAATTTCTTTAAATCCACCCTCTTACTTACTTGTTTCCTAATGAGCTTCTGTCGTTCTAATTTAGTATTTAAGTGCACTTTACATCTCACCATTCGATGATCACTTCCAGTATTAAATCTGTTCAGTACACTGCAATCTTCAATAATTGATTTCTTGTTTGCCAGGATATAGTCAATTTCACTAGTTCCCCCATTTGGGTGTTTCCATGTCCATTTTCTTTGCGGTTTCTTCTTAAAAAATGAATTCATGATGCTAAGGTTTTCAGCTTCTGCAAATTCGATGAGTTGATCGCCACGTTCATTCCTTTCCCCATATCCGTATTTACCAACCGATGTCTCTCCTTGTTCCTGTTGTCCAATTCTTGCATTGAAATCCCCCATGATGAGCTTGATATGTTGTTTCCCCTTGGTATGTAGCTGTTTGATTTCTTCATAAAATTCTTCAACCTCTTCGTCGGTATGGCTTGATGTTGGTGCATATACCTGTACTATTTGAAGTTGGTATCGCTGGGTTAGTTGAACAACGAGCCTCGCTGCTCGATCTGACGGTTTCACTTCAAATTATATATATATAAAATATCATTATGATAAATTATTATTATGATAGAAAAATTTAATACTTAAAGAGAGAAGAGGTGATTCAGAAATCATGGTAAATTGTTTGTTCTATTTCAGTTGGTGGTGGACAAAGTCAAAATCAAAATTCTCCGTGAGACGATAACGATCTGACACGCAAGCTTGTCTGAAATGAAGCTATTGATCATCAGTGAATGATAACATACTTCACTTCGTTATCTTCAATGATTTTTATCTGAACATAGTAAGTGCAAGGTGTTTTATCATTAAGTATTGTAAAATATGTGTATATTTTTCATGGGAGTTGACATTTAACATTGCTTGTTCGATTTCTTCAAATTTATCGTAAAGATCATCATTGACGTCAAAATGCATTAAATACTCTTTTACATACAGAAAATCAGCATTTTCTTCAATTGAGTGAAGTTAATTTTTTGATAACAGTTGATTTTCTAACTGAAATTCTACTTGCAGCTAACAGGTTAATGAAACATTACCATTAAAAGGAGGAAAGCAAATGTCAAATCAAGGAAAATATAACACTGGACCCAATGTTACTCTGTACAGACCAATGAAAACATTCGTTAAATAGGGTGTCTTTAAATTGAAGTTGGACTCTATTAATGTATTTTTAACTAATAACTCTTTCTATTTACTGACCTTTAGCTTCACTTTTTTCCATTTCTTGTCGCTGAATGCAAATGTGCCATTTCGCTGTCTGAACAGATAACGTTTCCTTTATACATAAGGATAAGAGGTTTATGTTTTTTGTATAAGTTTAGTTTTTCTGATTGAAAAATGAATGCCGAAAGAAAATGTCTCATGCTTCAAGATAAGGTAAAAAAAATTATTAAAGGATGGAAAAATGTTTATGGAAAAAGTAAACCAGAGTTAGCTAAACAATTTCGCCTCTCTGTCGAATTCTTTCTCCTCGAGTCTGCTCTTAAAAGGCGCTTTAGTAAGTTATGAAAAAATATTAGACGCTGTACAGAAGTGTGGATCATCATCAAATAAATGTTAATTATTTTAAACAAAAGATCGGACAAATTACTTATATAATGATATAATGAAATAAGAACATCTAATGTCCAATTTGTAGTATATTATAAAAAGAAAATGCCCTATACCTAACAACTGTATTTGAAATTAATTTTTTTTTTTTAAAATTTCTTGTTCTTGGTTATTAAGAGTTCAAAGAAAGGTGTGGGTTTAATTTGGGAAGCGCATGTGGAAGAAGTGCTGCTGTAGGTGATATAACTATAGAAAAATGGAAAGTAGTGGTGCAAGTTATTGTAAAAGCATTTGATAAAAAGGACATTTGTAATGTTGATGAAACAGGCCTTGTTCATAATATACTGTCAGATAAAATACTGGCATACAAGAATGAGTAGTGCTATGATGGAAAAAAAAAATAGAGGAAGAAACGACTGTTTCATTATGTTCTAATAGTGATGGATCAGAAAAATCGATTCCACTAATTACTGGCAAGTTTGTAAAGCTAAGATATTTTAAGAGTATAAAAAGTTTTATTCAAAAAGTCATCAAAATTAATAATACAGCGAAACTTGGTAAAGTGACCATTTGTATAAGGTGACCACTTTATATAAGAGAGAACTGGTAGGTCCTTAGTCATACCTATACCAGTCTGTGTATAGTGACCACCTGTCTATGATGACCATTGCAGTCCAGTCCCAAAGGTGGTCACTTTAGGCAGGTTCTACTGTATTATGAAAAAAATAATCTTTAAACATGCGAACACGCTTATTAAATGTATTGACATGCAAGTGTGAAAGTCATTGGACTGAAATATTAAAGTCAGTCTTTATTTAGTACATCATTCCAGTTAGCATCTCTTTCTATTTAACGATATTTTTTCTCCATTCCTTTGAAGTCATTGATGGGAGAAATTACAGTAACAAGTTTTTTAATTAGAAATTGAAGTTTATCTTGCAGTTCAAATCTAGACCGTAATCACTGGTATGACTTAAATTCTTGCAATCAATCCTGAGAAAACATGGATTGTATTACAAGAGAGAGTAATGTGTGTAGTACGGCTTGTTTATCACGAATACTCTGTACAGTAGGAGCTTTTTAATCCGTCATGTTCGGGACCACGCCCGTGACAGATTAGCGATTTTGCCGGATTATTCAGTGTCAATATGGTCTTAATGGGAATACCAAAGAAAAATTAAAGCAATATAATAAGCTGCTCTATGGCAGGAAAAAATACACATGAGCGTTGCTGTTTAAAAAGTCTCTGATATCATGTTGCCTCCATGATTCGGATATTTTCTTCAAAAAAAAACGTTACAGAATATGAGTTCTGAAGAGTTATAGCTTTTATTGGATTCGGCAAATTTTATAAATGCATTTACTGCATCAGAAGCCTGTCTTCATGAGACTTTAGCTTCTTCTGCTGTGTCTCCTTCATCTGACCCGGCGGTCAAGGTCAACAAATGCCCGAATCCACAAAAGAACCAAAAAAACAACGAACACTAGCAGCTTGATCAGTTCCGGATTATAGAATATGCCGAACCAAAGAGCTTCCACTGTATTTCGAAAATTTTGCAATTCCGGCCTAAATTCAATGTGTATTTCCATGCTCATCTCGAATAATTTTCTACCAAAGCTTTTATATCTTGAATTACGGATCAAAGTATAAATTACAAAATCGAAGACAGGTGCATGGATTAGAAGACTGTGAAGTAAATTTGGAATAATGGGTGATCGTCAAGAAAAACTTGTATTCATCTTGATGTTTCATTCAGAGCCTTTTTGAACATGGATGATTTCTTAGCAATATGCAGAATGTTGACAGATGCAGACATAGGTGAAGATTTTTCACAACTATTGGGGGGTGGAGGTGGTTCAAGTAGACATCATGTACATTTATACATCATAATGCATGTAAATTGCAATTTATTTTAAATTATTGGGGGCTCGGGCCCCATGTAACTCCACACCTATGGATGCTGAGATTACAGATAATGTGAGAAGACTCTCTCACAACTACAAAATATAGGGGAAGACAGACTCGCCTAAGGTTACCGTAAAAGAAGACGTTGAAATGTTGAGAACCGTTGATCAAAAAATTAACTTCTGAGGCCGATGAAAAGACCACAAAGTTCTTTAATTTGATCTTAAACTCTAAAAAGCGACAACCACGTTTTAACAACACAGAGTTCAGCATGAAAGTGAAACTAGTGATGTACAACCAGAAACAGAAGCTTCAAAATCAAATCAAAACCAAGTTCTTAACTACTAAAATCCAAACCAAAAATAACAGTCTCACCAAGACATTTCAAAATGAACTAAGAGAAAGTATTAAAATAATAGAGTAACATTTAAATGTGCGATCATCTCCAGCACCCTCCCTTTAAGCAGTGGTGGATTCAAGGGGAGGGCGATGGGGCAATCGTCTCCCTCCTTGAGCTGGGATAATTATATCATGGAAAATGAAATGAAAAGTACCAAACACGTGGTTATAAATAGCAATCAGAAACAGATTGCCCCCTTTAAAGATTATTGGATTCTCCTTTAGCCTTAATCGTATATGATACCACATCTTGATCTCAGAACACAGTCTTGAATTAGGCAAATTTTTTGTAAACAAATCTTCTGGTTTTCACTTGATATGCATATAAGATCAACATTATATATGTATACCACCATTAATCATACTTCAATTTGATATTCAAGTATTTTATCTACCATAATACTTTCCATTTAATGTTGCTTTGGTAACTGATTATCTTAAAAAATATTGACACTGATATCAGTGCAATTTAAGATACATTTACTTATAATATACAGGGTGGTCGGGAAATATTTGGTCAACTGGTGAAGGATGGTAGAGTGGAAACAAAATAAACTTTTATTGTCATAGAATATGTGTCTTGAAATGCCATATTTAAGCACTGGTGGCTAAGAACATTTTGAAAGGTGAAATTAAAGATAGATGAAATGGAATCTAACGAAACTTATAACTAGTCCTGTTTAACAGTAGATGCTCCAAAGTATGGCCACCAACATGAGCACAAGTTTCACATTATCTTTGCATGGACTTCCATACATTTTCGAAAATTCCAGTCATGTCCCCTGAATAATTCCTACAGCAATAGACAGTCTGGTAATGAGATCTTACTCGGCGTAAAAGAGAGCATCGCACATGATGCTCTTCATGTACTGCCCCATAAGAAGAAATTTGAACATGACAAATTTGGTGCATGTGGTGGCTAAGGAACGGGTTCACCTTGACCAATCTAGCGATTTTTGTAAGTAGCGTTCATATAATTCCTGACATCAGAGCAAAATCTTGCAGGTGCAGCATTATGTGGAGTCACATTCTTCTTCGAATAGACGGGAACATTGGCCAGAAGTTCTGGCATGGTTTCTTGCTGATTCTGTGTATAACACATATGAAGGATAATTGGGCTGTTGCAGGTGCCATAGGGTGGTCCGCACAGAGAAAATAATCTACTTTCAGTGCCTGTGCAAACTGTAAATGGAATAGGTGCATTCTTTTGTCATGTAAAATCTCCCTTATGAGTGAACAACTCTGACTGTGTGCAATAGCTCTCATGCTTAAAGAAGGATTTAGTTCAACTGCACGTAAGACAGCTTTTTCTGCTTAAGGAGTTCTGGAAGTTCTTGTCTATATACAAGGCAAAGGAGATTGGTATTATAAAAATTCCTTACAGATTAAATAATTTAGCTAAAAACACTTTTTGTTTTTCAAGTTTTAGTTATATATTTGGCAAACATTTTCTCCTGAGAAATATATAGGCTTAATAATTTTATATAAATTATATTAGTTTTGGTGAAAAATGGTAACTTTTGGAAGAAGTTTTTCAAATTTTTCAGTAGGTAATGTGGTATGAAAGGTACAATTCAGGAAAATTATTTTAATAAGTTATTTATTATAACAATGACTTTAAAATTTCCCTGACTTTTCCAGGTGAGTCAACACCGTGTTAAGATAACCTAGCTGTGCTAGTGTGAAAATTGGCACTTGAAATTTTGGTGTAAATGCAGTATGCGAAACGATTGTCGAAATTTGTAGTTCGGTTGAACTGGATTTTAGGGGCACTATTTAACTAAATTTGGTGGTAGATTGCAATACATAAAACGATTTTCCATACTGAGTTGTAACAATTTCTGTACAGTTTAAAATTGCATTGACTGACTTCCCCGAGAACATAAATACAGCGTTTGAATTAATTGCACACTTTTAATTTCTCAACAAATCATTTAAATGCAAAATTTGTTCATGATTAAATTGTTCGATAAGTTAATATGCTGGTTTAAATAAAAAATGAGCTTATTGCTTGATATGCGATTTGGCTGAAGTTTCGAGGAATATTTACACAAAGTTTATACACTGGACTGTAGAAACACAAATACTTGAGAAAAAGAACGTTCACGTAACATAGAATTATGCAGTGAGATATGTGAGTGTAAATAAGCATGAAGCATTTTGAAGATAACAATGAAGGATATTTTGGACGGCATCCTTGTCACAACAACACAACTAATCTCTAAAGAGCCATTCGCACCAACCTAAATGCATAATTGACAGTTGGTCTATAACATACTCTCTGTGTTTTTAATTACATTAATTCTGTTAGTTATTTTTCTAACAGTCTTCAATGAATGCCTGAGGAATTGCACATGTCCGTATAATTAATCTCTTTCTCTACCTGTTGCAGTCTTGCAATTTTTATACTGATATTCATGCAAGAGCAATATTTTTTAATAATTAGAGTTGCGAGATTGGCAGCATGAGATATAAGCTGTTTTCATTGGCCTTTTAATTTCTAGGATTGGGAAGTTAACCCAGATAATCCTGAATTTTTTTTTTATACTTTTCTTTTTTGAATAAAATATAATAATTTCTGAATAAAATATTGCTGGAGGGTATTTAGACTACAAAAGTTTAACTTTTAATTTCGTGCAGTCCATAGGGATTCCAGAAATCGATTAGTAGCATCATACACGTCTTGTAACTTGAGTAGTTTACTTCTTTCCAGAAAGTGTTTTACGTCCTTTAGGAAGGACGTCAGGATATTTGAGTTAAATATTGCTTGGAATATCATAAATTGATGCATGATCTACTTTTCACTGTATAATATATGTACAAAATTACTGGGTGGGTACATTACATCTATACATTGCACTTGTATTGATCCTATGTGCTCTCTGAGTGATAGTCTCTGTGTTTTACTATATACTATACCTTTTGCCAACACGCTTTTAATTACAACTCAAACTAGAGCTTATGCACTTTGGGAGGAGAGACGCTTCCTCATCCTGATCTCGAACCAGGGTCCCCTCCTCATGACGATTTATTCGCTATAACTGGTTTTCGACACGAAACCAGCCACGGTAAGATGTCCTTCCCTTTACTACAATGGAACAACCGCCGCCACTTCCAGTTAATGAAATCCCTCGGTCAATCCTTAATGGACAGTAACTCCAAAAAAAAGTTTATAATGGGAATTAACATTTCCTTTTACAGGGAATACTTTTTGGGCTCAATGCAAAAGATTGTGAAAATGTATAGTTTGTAAATTGGACGTTCAAAAAAAGCGAGGATCCACTGTAATAAAATATTTTTTAAATGGGAGATTTTAACTCTCTAAATCCCTTCTTGCGCACAACCTTAAATGTAGGAACAAACACTATTCAGTTGGTACACTATAAGGTTGTATATCCCTCTCTCTCATATCATGAATAAGTTATTATTTATATGATAAGTTGAATTAATTGATATAAATAGATACATTGCTCAATGGAACAATATAGGTGGCTATCTCAGTGGCATTGATAGCTGATGGAGTCAGAACACAGCCTGATTTGGCTTGAAGCCACGGTTCTTTTTCATTTGGGAATCGTCATACCCGGACTTAAGTCCTTGTGACTCTGACTTGATTCTTAAGATGAAGGAACCACTTTGTGACATTCGTTTCAGAACTGTTCCAGAGATTCTTCAGGCAGTAGACCGGTCCATTCGAACTATCAACACAACAGGCGTTGGTAAAGATATCGTACAAATTCCAGATCGATAGCAACGGGTTGTGCACTATGCAGGTGACTACATTTAGGGGCAGTAAAACTTGGTAACATGCATCCATTTTGTGTCAACTGTAAACAAATAGTTGCCACTATTAAAGTTCCAACCCTCGTATATTCTCTCTGATTGAAAAATCCTGTGGTGACATAGTGGTAATGCATTTGGTATGTACAGAACATCAAGATTTGAATCTAAATAGTATAAATGCTTGCCATTTTTTTCTCCTGCTGTTCCATGGTCTGGGGTTTGGCTTTTTAGGTCATAAAGGTTTGGATTCCTTAGAAAACTTTAGGCCCTGGAGCAGCAAGGTATTAACTGTTTCTGTCTCATAAAATATGAAACAAGCAATATCTGATTGGACTCGCTCCTTTTGTGTCCAGTTGTAGATGGTACCATTATATTCAATCCAGCCATTCATCAGTGTTCTGGCCTTTGGTCTACTGGATATGTTACAGCTTACGAGTGTTTCTCAGCACCACAGCCTTGAAATTTCATTTTTTAATCAACAGTTATGTAACTAAGCTGTCCTGGATTTTCAGGGTCAACTGCCTTATTGTCTGCTATGTTACAGTTACTGCCGAAAGAAACTGATGGCCAAATAGTTCTTATAGCGCAGTATTACTTGGAGGTGAATTCTATTTAGTATTGCCTAGAGGTGAATAAAGGGCTCATATAGTACACAGCATGATCTTACCTGTCTTATGATAGTTTAATGAACTATGACAGGGGTGGGCATGCATGAGGTCAGTGAGAGCCACATTCTGGTTTTTCATGTATTAGAAAGAGTCGCACCGTATTTACATAGTATTAAATACATAAATTTAAATAATATAGTTACATATTCTACACAAGTCTTAAGTTCTACTTAATGTGTGTATATGCATATATATATATATATAAGAAAATATAATTAAGAGAAAGAAAATACAAAATAATTTTCAAAATTTACACAAATCATTCATGTCTCAGTCAATTTAACAAAATTCGTAAAAAAAAAATTCTGAAATAATAAAAAAAGGAAATAATAAAAAAAAGGAAAGAAAATAATAAAAAAAGGAAAGAAAATAATAAAAAAAGGAAAAAAGCTGCACTTAACAAAGAGCCGCATGCGGCTCTAAGAACCACATTTGCCCACCCCTGAACTTTACAAACATGGCAAAATTTTTTAAAAAATCATTTTTATTAAACTTCTTAACTGTGCTTTCAAGTTACTAAATACATTCTAAAAATAGCTATTTTCTTTGTAGGAACTATTGCTCTTTCTCCTGGAAGAAATAATTGGAGGATAATGAATTCTGTACTCTCCGAAACATCTAAACCATCTGTTGGTGAACCG
>QLNU02015003.1:149680025-149701464 GCA_006491805.2 Dysdera silvatica
ATACAGCTTTGAATCAACATCGTTGCTTCCATCAGTTGCAATTGAAAATGGATAGCACCTTAAATTTTCAACAAGTGATGAGGATTCCTTTGCAGACATTTCTTTCATAATTGCAGAAGTTTTGGTCCTCGCAGATCCATATTGTTTTGCAATACTGCTGTCAGGAAACGTTTTCCGAAAGAGCATCCCCGCGTGATCGCTGCAATTCATTGGCAAATTATGTTCGATCAAAAACGATGTAAATAAACATTCAGCGTTAATCATGGAGGTATCGTTAAATGCAAAAAATGAAGGCTTGATACTATGATTAGACTCTACAGCCTTGAATGCCTCCTTATGTTCAACAGTCTCAGAATGCAAAGTAATATCGCGTTTACCACCGTGAGTAATGCTTATGTCTTTACGGCAACACGTGCAGAAAGCATATTTTGGCCCCAGTCTTGATTTTTGAATAAAATTAAATATCGTCATACATTCGGCTTTAAACGTTTGGTAGTACCTTTTATTAACGGTCGACATTGTTAACATTGTTTTCAAAAACACCTAAAAACAAAACTTTCTTTCCGGAGGAAAGAAATACCAGCTATGTCTAACACGTGGCTTCCCTACACAAAGTCACATGCTTGACCAAAACCTTAACGGTGTAGCGCATTCTTTCTTGCCTTCCCCAACAACTACAAATACAGATGCATGATTTCGTTGTGCAGGGGCATCACTCTACGTCATAGCTGGAGCTAAAATTCCACGTCACGCCACGCATGTGCCGTCAATGGCAGGCAAATTTTTCCGACTTTTTTACCGATATTTGCATTTATTTATGCGTATTTATTATTAAATATGCACATATGCATAAAAATTTAAATAAACATGCATCAAGAAAAATAGGTATTAAATTTTTTTTAAAAAAATCAGTATTTTAAAAAACACTGGGGGATTTTAGATGAAATCTCCGAATGTCGTTTTCGACTGGAAGATCGATAAAAAATCGGAAGCCTTCAAGGTAAATCGGAAGGATTGGCACCAATGGATGCAATTTTTGTGCAGCTCTCCTCCCACTCTTTGCCCCCGGGACAGACACGGTAGGCTTGAAAATCGTCAAACTGATTACAAGTGTAAACTAGGGTCTGGCTAAGAATAGAGCTTTTAGAGGAGGAGATTTACTGACAATCTGCCAATTTTTAGGGGGCTGGAGGTATAGGCATCTGGCCAGCCCAAAGTTTCCTAAAGAACAAATCAAAGCATTAGGGAAAACATAAAAAGAAAACGGGGAAATCTACAGCAGCATATTTTCCAGGACCTCTCCAAGTCCCACAAATTTCCAGGCCTGAAATACCAAAAAATGAATTTCAAGGACTTTCCAGGTTTTCCAGTACCTGCACGAACCCTGTATAAGAGAATCTTATGATGGCGAGTAGCGAGTCTTGGAGGTTTTTTGGTGAGTGGTATATGAGCAGGGCCTACTTGAGGGGGTAGGAGGTGCTGCTGCCCCAGGCCGTAACTTGATAATTCAATATATGTTAGACATGTATTTAAATGGCCTCTAAAATATTAGTTGTCCCGAGACTAATATTTTTCTGAAAGGCACTGTATAAGTCTTAGGCTGGTGTGTATGTGAGAGAGAAAGACGTATGCGAGTCTGTGTTGTAGTTCATTGTCTTTTTATGTTCCAGATTTAACTACAAAAGTTTTTTCATAAACAGAAAGATTCAAACTAATTTGGAAGTGGGATAGGAAATGAAGTTATGGGCATTAGAAACTAATGAAGTGGAGGAGGAGGATAACGCAGGACAGACAAGCATGGAAGAAATTCAGAGAGGGCTTTATTCAATAGTGGACACATCAAATGGTTGAATGTGACGGCAATACAATGGAACCTGCAGTTCTGATTCAACATGAAGGAGAATATCATACTTACATGTGTATAATAAACAAAGAATAATGCAATTGCAGCTATCGCAGCCGCATAGTGCAGAAAGGTGCAGAACAGCAAAGCTAAAAAACATAAAAGTTCAAAATTATGATCGATTAAACCGAAATTCATTTATGATTATGCAATATAAACTTAATGTAATACTATGACTGTGCAATTAAAAAGAAAGGATGTCTTGCTTGAAAAGAATGTCCTATAAATATTGCAAATTAAAAAAACAAACAAAAAACACATACCACCATACCATCCTTTGGATTCCGTTTCTTCGTATTTCGAAACCCAACTTTCAGCCCAGCTATGGGCGAAGTCAATAATAAGAATCAGTTGAATGATAATAAAGAAGAATCCTCCAATGAGGCCAAAATACATCCACACTGAAATAATATCAAATGAGCACCAAAATGAAATAAAACTTTTAGTTTATATATATATATATTATATTAATACACACACACACATATATACATAAATAAAATATATATATAAAAATAAATATAATATCACGGCCCTCATTCCCCGGAGGCTTTAGAGCAACTACCTTAGGCAGCAGGAAGAATAGCTCGACGGCAGAGGGTGATAAGAATCACCGGGTTCGAACACGCTGCCAAAACACTTTGGAAATTAGAACTTTCAACATCAGAACAATGAAAATAGATGCTCGCCCACAAGAATTATTATTAGAGCTCGAACATATTAAGTGGAACATCATCGGGACGTAAAGGTGAAAATCTTGTGGAACTTGATACCGGTCATCTTCTATATGCAAAAGGAACTGCAAACGGGAAATGTAGTTTTGTAGATTTCCTCATTAATCAGAGATTAAAAGGTTCCATCATAAAACTTGAGGGTACTTCAGACAGAATCGCACAATGCACCATGCAACTGAACAAACGACATAAGCTCCAAGTTATCCAGGCTTATGCACCAAATAGTAGCCACACTGATGATGAAATCGAAGAATTCTACGAGGATATATCAGACCTACAAAATAAAGAAAATTGCCACTACAAAATTTTAGTGGGTGATTTTAATGCCAGAATTGGAAAAACCCACTTTGGTGAATGTGCCCATATGGCAAAAACGGTCATGCAAATGGCCCATATGGCAACGGTCATAGAGACGAAAGAAGAGACTCACTGGTTAATTTTGCAGAGAGACAAGGTATTTTGAATTCATTTTACAAAAAGAAAGCCAATAAGAAATGGACATGGGAAAGTCCGCCAGGAAACAAAAGTGATATTGATTATGTTCTATCCAACAACAAGAATATATTCAGTGACTGTACGGTCCTCAATCGTTTTGACGTGGGAAGTGACCATAGAATAGTAAGAGTTAAAGTTACGTTAGACTACCGTAAAGAACGCAGTAAAATGATAATCCTCTCCAAAAAAGTGGAAGCCAACAATGAGGAATTGCTTAAAAAAAGCAAAGAAATTGAACTCGCTATGTCAAATCGCTTTGCACTATTACAAAATTTGCAAGACACCGATATAACAGAACAAAATGAAAAAATCATCAGCAACTTAATTGTAACAGCCGAGACTCTAGTACCACTAACAACGAAACCTAAAGAAAGTAAAATCTCTAAAGAAACTTTAAATCTAATGGGAAAACGAAGGTCTTGGAAGAACACAGGAATAATTGCTAACAAAGTGGAATATGTGGAAATTTGCAAGACGATAAGGAAACGTATCCGGAAAGAAATTCGTAAATTCAATACAAAGTTGGTACAAAAAACAATTGAAGAAAATAAAGGCATCAAAAATTCAAAACGCAGGCTAATAAATGGAAAAAAGCAAATACTTGCCTTAAAACGTAATGACGGCTCAGTATGCAGAACACGCCAGGAAATGCTTAAGAGGGTAAAAGAATTCTACACAGACCTCTATAAAAGTAACGATCAGCAAAATCTGCCAACAATTGTAGTTACAGAAGAAATGCCGGATGTTTTAGTATCAGAGGTAACAGATGCCATACGATCAATGAAAAATGGGAAATCCACAGGAAAAGATGGCATTTCTGCTGAAATGTTAAAAGCTGGGTGTAAAACGCTTCACAAAATATTGGCAAATCTCTTCTCAAAATGTCTTAAGGAACAAAAAATTCCTAATGCATGGAAAAATGGCGATGTCATTCTTTTGCATAAGAAAGGAGCTCAAGATAATCTTAAAAACTATCGACCAAAGCCTTCTCCTTGTTATGTACACAGTTTTTTAGCAAAATCACTGCAAATAGAATTTATAGAACATTAAACTATGCCAAACCTCTAGAACAAGTAGAGTTTAAAAGTGGCTATAGTACGATTGACCACATTCAGGTTCTTCAGAGAATAATAGAAAGACACAATGAATACACTTTACCATTATGCATTGCCTTCATCCACTACGAAAAAGCTTTTGACTCAATTTTCAAACCATATATTTTAAATGCACTAGGTAACCAAGGTGTGAACCCAGCTTATGTTAGCTTACTCCAGTCCATATTTTATAAAGCAAAGCGACTATATCTATAAACAGACACAAAGTTGAAATTAACCTTGAGAAAGTTATATGACAGGGAGATACAATCTCGTCCATACTCTTTTCAGCTTGCCTTGAGGAAGTTTTTCGTAAATTACACTGGGATCAAAAGGGCTTAAAAATCAATGGAGCGTATTTAAACCATCTAAGATTCTCCGACGACATCATGCTTTCTGCAAAAGATCCAGAAGAGCTCCAAAGACTCATTGAAGATCTCAGAATGAAAGGAGAAACATCTGGCTTAAAAATCAACTTGAAGAAAAGCATGATCATGTTTAATAAGTTTATACAAACTAAGAAAATCTTTATTTCGAGAGAAGAAATACAGCAAGCTGAAAATTATATTTACCTTGGTCAACAAATTACGATGAAAGGCGACATAAATCAAGAGATCGAACGTCGTATCAAGCTTAGCTGGCAAGCATTCTACCGGCTACAAATAATTTTTAAAAAAAAGCTCCCTATTTCTTTACAGAGGAAAGTTTTCGATCAATGCATCCTACCTGTTCTGACTTATGGTTGTGAGACATGGACATTGACTGCCAAAGGTATCCAAAAGTTACGAGTGGTACAAAGGAACATGGAACGGCAGATGCTTGGTATCACGCGACGAGATCGAAAGACCTTCAGTTGGATAAGAGATCAAACAAAAGTTTGTGATATCATTGCGAAGGTAAAAAGTTTGAAATGGAAGTGGGCAGCCCATATTGCTAGAAGAACTGACAACAGATGGACCAAAAACATCCTAGAATGGATCCCACTGGACACCACACGCCCAAGGAAAAGGCCAAAGACGAGATGGGTGGATGAAATAATTAAATATATTGGGCACAAGTGGCAGCAAAATGCACAAGATCGACTTCGTTGGAAAGATGCAGAGGAGGCCTTCATCCTGCAGTGGATTGACAACGGCTGAAATGATGATATACATATAAAGGCATTTAATGTATTGTGACAACAGTCAATAAAATACTAAATCTTGCTTTCTATATTTGTGGTTTTACAGCTCAAGGATTACAATGGTCATGAGGCGCCGGGACCTATTGTTTTCCGAGGAATCCGAGCCTCTTAAGGCCTAGGGAACCAAATCCCAAATTACAGCGCAATCTTTGAGATCTCTGAGTAAGCGTTTTTTGCACCATTGGGAATCAAACTTGAGTTAACGACGAACTAGGTGAATGCATTACTACACCGTGCCATTTGTTTTCTAATCATTATACAGCAAGCCTTGCTTTAACATAATCATTGTGTTTCTGAAAAAGTTAGCGTCAGGAAGATTCGCATTGTGACGGTAACATGGAGAGATTGCATCGCTGAAAATGTTTGCATTATAACAAAACAATTACAAATAAATGAATTAAATTAAAAACATATAAAAAAATAGAACTTATGGGAAAAAACAGGGTTAGGTGTAAATCTCATTACCCGTAGGGGATAGGCTGATTTTATTTTTATGGCACAAGAACATCAATGGAATTGTGCACCAAGGCAACTTATTTAACTTGTAATAACTTTAATCCCTTGTAAAAAAATGATTAGACATCAATAAAATACAATATCTACTGACTGTCACAATTTTAGACATTGTCGTCAGCTTCAACTGTGTCCTTTTTATGAGAAAAACTTCCAGCCAAAGCAAAGTTTGATTCAGTAGTAGATGTCTTTTAGTTAGTTGTAGTTTAATGGTGCATTGGCAATAAAGGTCATGCCGTACGATAGAAAACAAATATAAGTATACTATTTGTGAGTTTGACGGTACAAGGAAGGAAAGGGTCTTGCTGCTGTGGATATACAGATTTCTGAGGGATACTAACCTCTTTTGGCTTAGAAGACACAACCCCAGGGACTAATATATATAAGCATTCCTATAATAAATAATAAGGAATAATAATAGATAAGAATTCTTTTTTTCTTGATGGTGGGGAGGAGCATTGTTGCGAGTCAAACATGGTATAATAGGTGAACGTGCCATGAATGCACCATAGTAGGGACAAACATAATTATAATTTTCAATGTGTGCATGCATGCAACAAACCTCATCAATCACGTCTGCAGTGTGAGGATGGTGGTGGCAAGACAGCCACTATTCAGCTCTTTTTAGTTCTATGTTGTGTGAGAAGCTTTACAATTAAAAGAAATAGAAGCATGCTAATAAATTTCCACCACACCTGATCCGAAAGTGTCCTTTTCTGGAATAAAAAAAGCTCCAACCATGGCTCCAATCAGTATCAAGAATTTGATTCCCCAAAATCTGAGTTAAAAAAAAAAAAAAAAGGATATTTTTATAAGCAAAAAATACAGTATAAAATTGGAAATACATTTAAAAAAAGGATGTGCTGAAATTATGTAAGGGGGATGTCAAAGTTCGGCAAGTTGTGTGAGAGAAAGTATTTTTTAAAAAATTCAATGAAACTAAGCAAGAATATTCACCCATTTTGAATGCCAGCACGTGGATCCTTTGATGTTTTCACACCAATCATTATGACAGAAAACAGAACAAAGAATAGCGTGAGAGCAAACAGGATACGATATACAGCCAGATATCCCACAGCCTCATCACATTTTTCATTGCAGAATGGGACCTGACAAAGAAAGCTTACGATTAACAATACAAAACACAACATGGTTAAATCGAAGGCAATAGATTGACAATTGTTTCCATGACAAAATGCCATCTTTTTCAAAACTGGACATAGGTCAGGCTGAAGTACAATATGAATCGTTCAGGTTGTTGATCTCAATCTCATTACATATAAATGCGAAACTTGTGCTGCCATTTATCAGGACACGGTAAAAAGTCTTTATAAATACTGGGAAAGAAACTATTGCCACATGGATTGTTAATGATCTTGTTACCGCTGATATAAATATTTGAGGTTTCAAAAAAATTGCAAATCAGAGGGAGAATTAACTTTGGTGAAGAGTCAGGTATCTGAGAAATGACACTTGTGTTTTAAAGCAAAGCCAAAGAGCCCCATGCATCTGTCCAATGTAGACCATTCTGCATTGATAGTGGAAGTTATAAACACCATAGTTAGCTATGTCTGAGATTGGGTGCTTGAGCTGCGAAGTACCAACCTTATTTGTTGGTCTAAACAAGTCACGGAAATTAAACTTAGGAAGAATTGTTGCACTTTTGGTGGAGCAACCAGAATACAAGTGCAATCTTTGAGAGGTGGTGAATCAAGTGAGAGTGTGGTAAGTGATTGGCTTCTTGAGAGTTTATGAACTGCTCAGTCTATAACTGTAGGACTATGTCCATGGCTAATTACATTGTTCTTGATGATGAAAAAAGGCTTAGTGAATTAGTGCGATTTTATGACGTAAGGACAGAAAAAGCCATGCTACATCTAGACAAGATGTCTACATTCGTATACGTAAAAGATGTATTAAAAAAATACCCTAAGTCTAATTAAATTAGGTTGGAGGCTACCTGTATGACATATATATATGTCACTCCACATTGAAATTGACATACCCAGAGCAAACCAATTCGGAATAAGTTCGTTCCACCCAGAAAGAATGAAATATTTTGAATGTCCATGGGTATTAAACGGCATTTTGATTTTCAGCATACCATACACAAGATTAAGCATAATGGTGAACTGCAGTCGGTTTTTGAGAACAGGTTGCTGAAATATTTTTTAAAATTAACTTTATAGCTCAGTGCTGCAGAGAGTATTTGGATTCTCAGCAAATAAGGTGACAAAATTTTGATAATTTAGTGAACTGGTTATTAAAAACTTGGTAGTTCACCATAGTGGCATAGCAATTCAGAAATTATTGGAGGGGGGGGTTGAGCTCCTTCCCTATGCCACTGGTTCATTGCTGATTAAGTGGACTTTTGAATGACAGAACAATTTGATGATCATGCACTGATATAACTTACATCACTAACGATAACTTACATCGCTACCAGCATGAAATAAATGTATTTTCCTGTACTATTATATTGTAGTACAAATAGTATTGTGGCAGGTTTGTTTTGTTTGTGGTTTTATGGCTCAAGGACTACAATGGTCATGCTGTGCCGGGACCTACTGTTTTTCGAGGAATCCAAACTTCTGGACTTAAAATTTTCCAAGGAATCCAAACCTCTTAAGGCCTAGGGAACCAAACCTTGAACTAAAGTGAGCAGTGTGAATTGTAGTAGTTTAAATGAAGAAAAAAATGCATGTCATCAACTATTATAATTTAATACTGTGTTTAGAACATCCCCCCCCCAAGGTTGCCTTAAAAGTCATATGGAAGAACAGAAAAACTAATCACCTTTTTCAATTGTTCAGCGAGTCCTGGAGACAGCATAATGCATGACACAATAGTTGAAAGTAGAAGCATCAGTGCATACATAATACGAGTTGATGTTGAATTTTTGCACGATGGACATGCAGAGCAGCACATGCTCACTGCAGCACTGCCACAGCAGCAAGCCAACTAGAAAACAAACAAATTATATATATAATCATCAGCAACTATTTTCCACTGGAGGCTTCTCTGTTATCACACATATGGTTACATACAGACATATCATAGTATGGTGAAAAAAATAAAGAGTAATCAGCCTTAAGCTAACCATGATGGCTAGGTGTAATGGAAAGTGGGACTTACAATTTAATGAGGGTGCACAGCCAGTCCTACATTTACAGTAGGGCTCATTGTGTCACCCTCTTGGGGAGTGAACACAATCTAAGCCGCTTCAAACTTGGCGCTCTGTCAAGAGCCACTATTTTTAGCAGAGGACAGCTATATATATATACAGTTAAACCTCGATAAGTCGAATTACTCGATAACTCGAAGACATTTTCATCTCCCAAACACCAATATCATCCATAAGTCGAATTTTCACGAAAAAAATTCTACCTAAAAAACTTTCGATTGCATCAAAACAATGCCAATGAAGCTTTCTGTGTCCCTCAGTCCTACCTGTCTACCCTCCGCCACAGTGGAAGTAGTCCTAGCCGTACGAATGCTTTCTTGGAACTTGTTGGGCTTGAAAAACCAGTTTTCAAATTGACTTACTGGTGGGTTCTGAGAATTGAAAGAGTGTGATAAGGATTGATCACATTTGTTAGAGCATTTTTTACTTTTGAAGCAGAATTAAGATTTGTGCGAATAAGATCGAGTTCATCATGAAAAAAAAAAAAAGATAGTTTTGAAAACTTTGAGTGTCCATGAAAAATCGAAACTCATCAACGAAGTAGAAAAGGCACTAGAAAGAAGAAAGACATCGCTGCCGAATTTGGTATTCCTGAACACACTCTGTCAACAATTTTGAAAGAAAAAGAAAAGCTATGGAAGGGTCTCGTCACGCGCCTGAAAGAAAGCATTTAAAAGCATCAAGTTTCCTTAAATTGGAAGATGCCATGTTTGCATGGGTGAAAAACATGAGAAATGCAAATGTTCCTCTTCAAGGTAGTTTTATTCGAGAACAGGTACAAAAATTTGCAAAAGGAGTGGGAAATGAATCTGTTCAAGTAAGTACCGGCTGGCTCGATAAGTTTAAAGTTCGTAACGGAATTGTGCTGGTGAAAGTGCTAGTGAAGTCTGGTGAAATTGATTTCGAAGATTATTGTCGCAACGTGCTGCCTTCTTTGCTAGCGGGCTACAATCCTGATGATGTTTTTTAATGCCAACGAAACTGGACTTTTTTTTCAAACGTTTATCCGAAAAGACTCTGGCTTTTAAAGCAGAAAAGTGCCATGGGGGGAAAATGAAGCAAAGTAAGGATAACTGTCATGGCTGGAGTTAACATGACTGGCACTGAAAAGTTGAAGCCTTTAGTCATAGGAATGTCCGTGAAACCACAATGTTTTTATGGAGTTAAATCCTTGCCAGTAAATTACGAAAATAACAAAAAGGCATGGATGACGAGTGTAATCTTTGAACCTTGACCGAAAATTTCAGCGCAAAGGAAGGTCTTATTGTTTGTTGACAATTGCCCAGCCCATTCTAAAATTACAGAAGATTTGCAATCCATTAAGCTTGCTTTCTTTTCCCCCTAACATGACATCGAAACTTCAGCCCATGGACCAAGATGTCATAAAAAGCTAAAACTAAATGTATAGAAAAAAATGTGTCCAGCGGCTTATCAGAAATATTGACGCAGGAAAAGAAATCTATGACATCAATCTTCTTGATGCCATTGTGTTAATCCAGAAACCTTGGGATGAGGTGAAAGCAAGCACGATTGCCAATTGATTCCGAAAAGCTAGATTCCTCATCAAATGCAATGAAAATGAAGAAATCCTGGAAAATGAAGAAACTGATGTGTCTGAGGAATGGAAGAAATTTCAAAATTGCTTTTCCATCAAAGTTGATTTTTCAATCTTCGTTGACGTCGATGAAAACCTAGAAACAACAGAATATCCATCAGAAACAGACATTCTCCTTGCAGTTAATGATGAGAAAGAAAAATCAGACCAGGATGAAGAGAATGACAAAGTATCGAATCTTAAAAACAATCCTCCTACGGGACTCCAGGCTCTCACTGCAGCAGAAACCGTTCGTTCCTATATCCATTATCAATCCTCTGTAGAAGATAAAGTGTTTAATGCCCTAAACATTTTGGACAATTTCCTGGATAAAAATGTTCGCAAAGTATGAAGCAAAGGGAACTTAGACACTTCTTTCAAAAGATTTAAATTGTTAAGTACAGCACTGTAATTTTTTATTGGTACTAGTGATTAAATTTGTATGCAGTAGTACGTACAGTTAAATTAAAATTTTGTACTTAACATGTAGTATATGTATTTTTAAAAGATTAATAATGTTCACGAAATATTTTGAAAACAATTTCCTTAACGAAAATATCTGCTATTATTTGCTTTTGGTGATATTTTGCCTGTTCTCATAAGAAGGCATAATTCGTCGAATTTTCGATAACTCAACGTATTTTTGGCTTCCAAAGGCACTTCGCGTTATCGAGGTTTAACTGTATGTATATACACATACACACACCATAGACAAAATGTAAAACTTCAAAATTCATGAATATAAATAACACTATATATATATCGATACTAAAACAAAATAGAAATTACACATATGATAGAATACAGGTTGCTTTCAATTTGTTATTACTTAAAACAAAAATACTAAAACTAGAAGATAAAAATATCTATAAAAATTGCAGTGTGCTTTATACGGGCTCTGGTCCGTTATATATAGAGTAAATCCTATGGATAGCGGACACTTTGAGACCTGAGTGTCTGTCTGTGATTTAGAGGTGATAGCTATTTAGGAGGGTTGGGTATAAAAAGCATCGGGTGGGATTGGGAATTAAAAGAGTGTTCATATTTTAGAGTGTCGATTAAGGTTTTGCTGTATACTTACATACACTGAAAGAGCAAAACATCAGGCCTATTTTAATTTATCTAATAGCATGTTGTATGTCCAAGAAAAGTAGTAAGGACAGACGGAGGTACCATGAAATGGGGCTACTTTGATACAAGAAAAACATGTTTTGTTGAATGTTTTCTGAATGAAGCAGTGTAAAAATATAGCTGTATTTTTTAAAACCATGGAACAGGTTTGTAGTATCAAAATGTTAACAATAAAAAAAAAATTGGCATCTCAAGTTTAACCTGGAAAAAAATGTAAGTAACTGTTCAAAGTAGCCCAATAGATGGAGCTACTTTGATATGCGACATTAAAACCGTGGTGACAGGCATGCCATTGCAGTTATGGCATTGATTGATACATGGCTGAAATAAGGGGGCTTTTCTGAACATGTTGGTATGAAATATGATTGAGTTTGGTTGAAATTAGAGTGAGTAGGATCAAAACACAAACTTACTTGCCTGATTTGTCCCGAACATTTGAATTAAATATTATGAGAAATACTAAGCATTTCAAAAACACTATCAACACATAGAACTGTTCACAAAAAACTGTATTTTCAAGAAAAAAAGTTAAATTAACATATTGCCATAAGTTGTTATTTGTAGTTTTCTCAAAAATGGACTATTTACATAATATTTACAAGAGGTTTTGATACAACTGTGTGTCCTTAATGTAAGTTCAAAGCAGCCAATGAAACGTTGCCAAACTTCGTTATACTCCTATTACTGGTTGTAGGTTCTGGTAGTATTTGAATTATATCCTCTTCTGCTATATTGTCACAATCTTCATTTTCTGGCCACATAAAACCACAGATGGCGTGTCTGGTAAATTTCACTTTGTATTCATCTGCATTTTTTTCTAATACTTGTCCAACAAAATGTTTTGTGCTCTTCTTCAGCAAGTACTGAACAATTATACAAGGTATTTTTAGTGGTAAAATGTTAGGCTCAGAATCAGATGATACTGAAGAAACATTCATAAATGATTCTACATGGAACAACATATTCAAATCTTCAGTATCAGAGCTGGACAGGGAGTAACAAAGAAGCAACAATAAATAAATATGTAAAAAGGATACATTAAAAAAAAAAAAGTGACCGGTTTTCTGGGGCATCGAACCCAAAAACTCGGCACGAAGAGCCGGCAACTTTCTGCCTAAGCCACCGATTGGCTTGAAGAGGGTGTTGTATTTTTAAGCTCATACATAGTATGAACAATCTTTAAAAATTTATATCTCCAAAGAAGCCACATTGGCACGAATGCCGAGACACGCATTTCCTTATTTTGGCTCTACTTTCATTACAAAAAAAAAAAACCCACCGGCGGGACACTCACTGTGGGTTCCCCTTGTAAGTTCTTTAAGATAAAATTAATAAAATAAAGATAATATAAAATAATAATAATGATAAAATAAAGATAAAAGCATTATAACTGCTGCTAAATTACAAATATGCCTTTGTTTTTATGTGAAAAACAATCTCTAATAAGCAAAATAGAACAATGCAATTAAGTATAAAAAATTCATTAGTTTACGTATCACCAAGCCAATGCCTTTAATATATAATTTTGCATATATACAGATGTATGGAGTTTTATCTCTATAATCCTTTCCTTCGTATGAACTGCTTGCATATACTAACGTGTGCCTCTTTATATGTACCAAGGATGTAAGGTACTGCACAAGGAGGTGGTTTTGGAGTTAAATACCCTCCACTTAGACAATATTATTTAAAGTGAAATGACATTATTTAATGTAAACAGGGTGTCTACTCACATTCTGTTTCAAACTTCCCTGATTTTTCCAGGTTTTCCGGACAAAATCTTTATTGATTTCCAGTTGCTAATTACAGTAAGCATCACATAGTACATTAAAATTTACATAAAACACGTTTTAAGATCATAAAATCCAAAGCCATTTATGTGACAGTAATTACAGTGAATTTACAAATACAAAAACTGTATTAAAAAATGCATTTCTTTACACTAAAAACTTTCATTAATTAAATATTTACAACATTTTAATTTATCTCTTTTTAAGTTCATTATAAAAGAGTTTAACAATACGATCATGATGCTTCATCTGATATTCCGTTTAAAGTGTGTACGACTATATTAAGGAAAAGAGATTTGTATGATCAAAATCTCTTACAGATTAGATAACTTGGCTATTCTTCAAGTTTTTGCCGTATATTTGACAAACAATTTCTCGAGAAGTATACAGGCTTAATAATTTTATATAAATTAAATTAGTTTTGGTGCAAAAGAGTAATTTTTGGAAGAAGTTCAATCAAAAGCATAAATTTTTAGTACGCAAAGTGGTATGAAAAGCACCATTCAGGAAAATTATTTTAACAAGCTATTTATTACAATGTAAAATTTCCCTGACTTTTGCAGTTAGAAAAATTTTTCCTGACTTTTCCAGATGCCTAGACACCCTGAATAAAAGTCCTTAGGTAATTTTATTTCTACCAAACTCCCTTTTTTTTCATAAAAAACAACCCCTCTTTAAAATTCTGCACACCAGCATGCTAAGGTATTATCTTTAAGGCATGTCTGGTGTATTTTCTCCATACTTCATGTTTAATGTGTTCTGTATGTCTGGTGCATATATATTTTTTGTTTGGTGAATTCTTTATCAGTGTTTGTGGTGCATAATATGAAAAAACAAAAATTTTTTTAACGTTGTGGCTATCGATGTTGTATATTGAAAGAGCAAATGACGTTTATAAGAACAATAGATGCGAGGAACATAACCAGAATTTGAAAATAATTTTTCACATATTTTTTAAATTTCGTGTTTCTTACGTAATTTTTTTCACGGTTTTTTGGATAGAAAAAATAATACAATATAGCCTATACCATAAATAAGTGGGGAAAAATTTATGATCAGCATTGTTTGTTTGGATTTTTATGGCGCAAGAGCATCTGGGATACTGCACGGAAGATGATCAGCTTTAAGAAATATGATAATAGAAATTTTTTTCCTTATACGCGAGTAAGAATAAAATGATAGGTATTCTGCTAGTCTTTTCATAGGAAATCGTACAGAAAAACTTCACAGACAGTCCTAAACAATGGATACTGTTCAAATTACTAAGGCTTGTTTGTGTGTCGTAAACCAACTTCCCGAATGGCGGATACTTACGAATAATCGTATTCCGAGGTGTCCGCTATATTCGGAGGTTTTATTGTAAATTTTTCCTTTCTTTTAATGAATGTCTGGTTTTCCCACATATTCCAAAAAAAAAAAAAAGAAAAGAAAAGAAAAGCGAAAAAACAAATCGAAAACTTAAAAAAAACCCGCTGGAAAAAATGTCTGACTTTTCATGCAAGGTTTGTTTACAAACTGATACGGAAGTTTAACATATTTTTCTTACCTGCCCTGCAGTTAACACTCCTAACACTGCTCCCATGGTTTCTGCTAGATTTCAAAACTCGATAGAAATATCTTTTCAGGCTTTAGAACCAAATACGTTGAAAATTTTAATTCGATTAAACAAAGCAATCCGCTACACATCGAATGTTTTGTTATTATCAGAAGACGATTAGTCAGCTGTGGTGTTGCCATTGCAAGCCTGGTGGAAAACTTGCCAGAATGCTACGAATATTGTAAAACATAGCCAAATATAGTGCCAAAGATTATTTGCAGTCGGCGTAAAGACGAAGAGGGTCATGCAGGTCCGTAGTTAGACGCTATTTAAAGGGGGGGCTTTGAAAGTTGCAGGGGGGGGGCCTTAATATTCGTTAATGTTTTGATGTATTTTATTAGCACATTTAATAATAACTGTTTAAACAGATAAAATACACACACACATAATATTAATTATACAATTTCTTAACATAATTTTTGCATTGAAAACTTATAGAGGTATACCGAAATTTATAATGTCCCCTCTCCTTACTATAGAGAAGATGAAGGCTTAGATCTCTGTAAAAATAACCATCAGTTACAACAGTGGGCCTAGGCACAAGATCAGGGAGGGAGAGATGCCCAGGGGCCCGGTGCTTTTAAGGGCGAGCAGTATACACAAATCTTGTCATTCTGGCACCTTCGGGGCCGCATATGGTCGCCTTCCACCCTCACACTAACTGCTTTAGGCGGTTGGAAACGTAGATCTTAATTTGGGTATACATTTGCGAACCGTTCGTAAGCCGCTTGTGAACCGTTGATTGAAATTATTTTCTGGATGAGTGGTGCAGCTTTAGTGATGGATAGTTTATGCAAGAAAAAGGAGAAATAATGACGTTGGTAGCACACTGACCTGTATAGAAAATACAACGGTATGGCCCTGATGATGGATTGGAATTCACAAGAAATAAGTGTCCAATATAAGAATTTCACGCGAATGTCGCTTTCTGATTTTGAGAATCTTCTGCAGAAGACTGGACCCCACATTTCCAAACAGGAAACATATTTTTGCACTCCAATGCAGATATATTCATCTCAGCATCTATTTCTCTCCAGGCATTTTCCTTATTATTATTATTTTTTTTTTTTTAAATGGTCTTTATATTTAGGGCCCCAGAGCAGGGGCGGATCCAGAATGTTATTACGTGGGGAACAACGGTTTCGGGGTACACACCGAGAAATGTTTTAGTTTTTGGACTGTTAAATAGTTTAGGTAAATGTTGTTATATTACTAGCCTTCCTTTATACTCACCAAAATATTTAATTTACGACAATGAATTAAAGCTGGGCTTTTCTTTAATTAAACTATATGGTTTAGCGTAGAACAGAAAAACAAACCAGTGTCAAAAACTATGACAGAAGGATAACTTAGCAAAGGAGACATATACAATAACCAAAACGATAATTTACAATGTAATTAATAGAACAAGTTTAAATTTAAACTACAAAAACATCGTAATTATTTTACTTTTTTTATAACAAACAACTTTTTAAAAAATTTGAAGTTTATAGTGCAAAGTCAAGCCATCTTGGTTTCTTTGAAAATTTGTCAATCACTTTATTTACATCAATATGAATGTCTCTATGGATGTGTATTAAAAGTCTCTTCTGTCATCCGCGTTCGAAGCCAAGTTTAACGGCGCTTCAAGGATAAAAAACTACCTTTTGCCGAGCAATACTTACTGAAAACGTAGTTTGAAAGGCAAGTAGCTTATAGATTCGTGGAAAAACGTCTTGATCGCATTTCTCCAAGACTTAGAGACTTTGGACGCCTGTGTAAGACTTTTATTTATTACAGTCGTAACAAACAATACATAAAATATTTCTTATCGTCTTTATTTTTCCCTATTTAACCCTGACGGGGGGGAAGGGGGGGGAAGCCCCTCTGCCCCTCGCTGAATCCGGCCTTGTTGCAGAGTGAAGATAGTTAGCACCAAACTTAAAAGTGTGCTGTTGCAATGCACAAGTAGCTTCCGTATAACTATGTAACTTTTTGTTGTAAGCAACATTTTTATCTCCCAAGGTGTGGAAACAGCTGTGGCAGGTTGCAAGTGAAGAAGTAAGAGTTTTTGTACATGACGCTCACAGGTTTATGGTTTTTTTTTCTTTATCTAAAAATGCTATTTCAAATAATCCTACTCGTTTATCATTGTGGATTATTATCTCAAATTTCTTTTTAACACGTTATCAGCACGAAGCTCTGTTGTTTTGAAGAAGAAAACAATTTTTTTAGATAGAACGACGAAGTCACGTGAAGCGTCGTCGCGTCAAACCTAAATTTTAGGAGGTTAGTCCAAAGGGAATTTTGTTGATACTTCCTTATTATAGCGGCCCCAGAGATTCAATCACCAAACAACCGAGATAAAGGGCTAAAATAGTAGTAAAATCTATGTGAGTATTATTGTTATGATAATACTTAACTAGCTCTCTCACTGGTATAATAACTAATTAAACATTTTCCATTCAATTAGTATTTTTCACGCAATTAATAGACCTACTTGAATCACAAGAACCGAACTGGAGGGAGACCCCTTCAGACCCCCCCTCTCGTCGCCGAGACTCATGACCGTTGAGATCACATTTGATGTTCGCCGCCCGAATCAGTAAAAGGCTGAATCAATATTATATTGCAATTAGTATTTTTCATGCAATTAGTACACTTACCTGAATCACAGAGAGAGAACTGGGGGGAGTCCCGCAGACCTCCCCTCGTTTGTCGCTTCGCAACTCGTGAATGTTCAGGTCACATTCGATGTGCGCTGTCTAAATCAGTAAAAGGCTGAATCAATATTAGGTTGCAAATTGGCTGCGATTTTGGCGTAAACCTAAAGTCGCCAAATAAAGTCGGGGGCCGCTATAATAAGGAAGTACCATTTCTTTTGAAGAAGCAAGCCAAAAGCAATTTCATTTTAAAAAATGGCGCAAGAAAATTTTAAGATTCCAAAATTAAATAGCGACAATTACTACGTTAATAATTACGACATTCGAGCTCGAGCGGCCCTTGTCCGAAAGGAATGTTGGTATGCCATCGACCCTGGTTTTGGCGTGGAAATGAAGACGAACGAACAAAGAAAAAATGAAGAAGCACTTAAATTTTTATTTTTAATCGTTGAAAGCAAGTCCCTGGATGATATCGGCGAGTGCTGTGGAGCGGCGGATGAGTGGAGCTCTTGAAAAAATGCATGCGTTATACAGACTGCTCCATATATTGCAACTAATGCGTGCCTTCTTCAATACATCCATGAAACCAGGTGAATCAATCAGAGATTACTTGGGCAGGTTCATGGAAATCCACAGAAAACTAGCTAGTGGAGGCTATTCTAAATGATCAAAACAAACCAAATTAGCAGAAATGTGCGATTTGAAGAAACAGTCTTTCTAATCAAAGAAAATTTGCACACTGCAGAAATCAAACCGAAGGAAGATTGCACTATCCATGTGCACAGCAGAAGTTTTCCGAACTGTGTTACTGACTTATCAGACAAGAGCACTGAAGTGTCATGTGAGTAAAACAGCACAGAAAATGATGAAACAAGCGTAACAGATGAGATACACCAAAATCCAAGTGAAATTGAAATAAATGAGACCGATTAAATGAGAAGGAGTGGCAGAGTTCAGAGACCAAACCGACACTTAGAGGACTATGTCCTGTACAAGATAAAGGAAGACGCAGAAGAGGAAAGTGTTTCATGCACACCAGATAAGCGCAATCCTGTAAGCCTGGTGGAGGTAATGAAATTACCGTATGCAGGTAAATGGAACGAAGCCATCGATAAAGAACTAAATAACTTAAAACGAAATAAAACTTGGGAATTGGTCGCCAAACCGCCAAACACAACAGTTATTGGCTCAAAATGGCTGTTCTGAAGAAAGTATGACGAAAAAGTAAATGTTACGAAGTACACGGCGAGGCTAGTGTGGAACGGCCACACATAAAACCCTGGTATTGACTTTAACGAAACTTTTTCGCTTGTTATTAAGGTCGTCCATTCGTATTTTACTTGCTCTGACAGTTGAACTGGATTATAAGTTGAATCAAATGGATATTACTGCGGCATACCTTAATGGTACTTTGAACGAAGATATTTACATGACTCAACCCGATGGTACTTCGGAAACAGGAAATGAGCACCTAGTTTGTCACTTGAAGAAAAGCCTATATGGTGTACGGTAGTCAGGACTTGTATGGAACAAGTGTTCAGACAAGCTTTTTGGACAGTTGGGACTAAATCGTCTAATGGCAGAGCTATGAACCAATTATGATGGAGAAAGGAGATTATAGTAGGAGTGTATGTAGATAACTTGCCCATTCTTGGAAAAACTGTGTTGAAGATTGAAAATTTTAAAAGCAATACAAAGAAGCGATATGAAGCCAAAGATTTGGGCGAGTAAGGTACATTTTATCCATGCCCAGGGTCGGATTTAGGGTATGAAGCCCCCTGTGCAAAACGATTTTTGGCGCAACACCCTCTCCATTGGCGTAACTAGGGGGGCTAACCCGTCTTAGAAAATTTCTGCTAATTAGGTATATTACTGCTCATTAAGAATGGTGCTGCAGATTAGGTATAGCACTGTTAATTAGATATATTTCTGCCATTGAGGTACAGGGTTTAGCCCCTAGAAAATGGTTTAGCTCCCTAGAAAAAAAAAGTAGCTCCCTGGATTTTGAAACTAGTTACGTCCATGCCCCCCACCTCGTACTAGCAGAAACAAATAAAATTCTGTTATTCCGCTCCCCTCAAATGCCATGAAAAATTGAGTAAGATAGGAAAGGTACGACATTTATGGATGTGCATTATTATAAGATAAAATAACGATATTTTTATAAATAAATTTAGTTTATTTGACGATGACATTTTTTATTTGTGTTCTGGGGCAGAGCCGTTAGACTGACGGTTTTTTTCCTTCAGAATTTCAAATGGAGGCAAAAGGTGTGAAGGGGTGCTTTCGGGGAGTGCGTATGGACACAATTATAGGGTAGATAGATGGTAATTAAAAGAGAAAGCTTGCAGATTTTTGCGTCTCTAAAAATTTGGCATCCTATCCGCTTGCCCAACGTGCCTATTTATAAATACGCACCTGCCTTGTAAGGGAACCTCGCGAACTATCAGATACCGATTTTTCTGAATTTCGGTTTATAGGCCAATATGACCGAGTAAATGAAAGATCCAAAATCAAATTTGACCCAGTCGACCTGGGGGTCGAGCTACGGCCCACTGAAAATAGAGCTCACCCTACTATGATGCTTCGCTGCATGACAGGTGAAAACAGTGTTTTGGCGTGCTGGGCAAGCATTAAGCGCCAAAATTTTACTGTGAGTTACTTCTATTCATGTTAGAAGTTTAGCTTTCTACGTCTTGTAGAAGTGAAGTCCTGGCGCATCGGAAAAGCTGAGGTTCCTTTGCAAATAATTTTAGAGGCACTTTCCAAAATCAATTAAAATTATTTACCGCTGCAATATTGACATATGAAACTGATTTGAATTATGAATATGGAGTATTTACATATGAAACTGATTTGAATTATGAACATGGAGTATTTATGTATGAAAATGAATTTATGTAGATATGAAAAAAAAAATTTTGAGTTACCTAACTGCTGGGGTTACCAGAGTTATAACTGCGCTCTTGGCTGTGATGAACTTAAAACGCTTTTAATGGAAATGAAAATCAATAAAAAAAAAAAAAAATAGGAAAAGCATAATAACTTTGAGCAATGACTGCAACAAATGAATGAACTGACATCACAGTCCATTTCGTGACACACTTGGTCCGTGAAATTAAAACAAATTTCTTGCACATTGAAGAATTTTTCAGGCTTGGGTACCTGGTACGTTGATTTCCACCAAGCATAGATTATCATATTACGGAATTTTGGGGAAGACAGCTGATTGTGAATGAGTGAATGCAGTTTTGTGATGTTATGACGTTCTGATAAGATTATATGCTCATAATAATGCAAAAGGCAAAATCGTGTTAAGCGTTTAGCGAAATATTTCCATTGAAGAAAAAAATATACGTCGTATGACTGTATGAGTGCTATCCCTCCAGGTGGTGTAATCATCAATTTCGATTGCTCTGAAAGACTGGCTTGACTAAATTTATCATCAACTATATTTTCGTCCATTTGACCTGTCCACGAATCCATAATTAATAGAAATTTTGATGTTACGTTCGGTTTGAGTACTTCGCTGAGGAACATCTTATATATTTCGGTAGAGGACTTGCCACTTTTGGAACA
>QLNU02015003.1:149713142-149738439 GCA_006491805.2 Dysdera silvatica
TTTATGATGGGTATGAGAAACCTTTATAAAGTAATAACTATCTATCTGTCACCTGCGTTAATATAAGGGAAGCGTTATCATGCCAGAGCTAAATTTGATAAGAAGATGTTTTGGGATATTTTGTGTCCTCTTTCTCGGAGATAAAGTTCAAATAGAATCATTACATATATAATAAAATTGGAGTTAAAGGCTAAAGCAAACCATACTTGAAGTCATAAATATAAAGAGCAATTTGTATTGCATCATCAGATCCAATTGCGAAATATATATTATTGACAGAGAAACAAATTTAGCAGAGAACTGTATAATTTAGGAATACCACAGTTGAAACTTCGATCAGATATATCGAACCGATAAGCATATACATATTGGTAAATCCGGTATCACATATATCAGATATAGGGCCGAAAGCCAGACTGGCGCAGGGGAGCTCAGGCCCCCCCCCCATAAAATATTTTGCTCAAAATAGATTATTGTAGATTTTTAAAAAAATTTTGTTGTGTAATAGCACAGAATATTTGAATCGTTCTTGGACGTTAAAAACGTTTTCAAAATAGCTTTTTACAGTAGATTTTGTGTACCTCAATGTTTTTACAGAAACTTGAGTCTTCATTTACTCTATAGTAAAGATAAGGGAAATTATAAATTTTAGTATGCGCCTGTAAGTTTACAATGAAAAATTTATGTTCAGAAAATTACGAATTTATGTTAAATACATTAGTCTACTTAACTATTCATTCCTGTCATTAGATAATAAAAGATATCAAAACATTAACGAATTCTAAACCTGGCTGGAGCTTTCTAAACCCCTGCAGAGTTGCAGAGCCCCCTGAAAATAGCGTATTGCTACAGCCTGTATCAGACATGCAAAAGGTCGCTTCATAAAATGGCATATATAGATGGAGGGAAATGGGGGAATTTAATTTTTTTATATAATCTGTTGTGAAAGACCTTGATTATAGTTAAATATAGACATAAATTAAACATGCGTTTTTATTTAATTTGGTTTCTAATTCACTGTTTCACTGTTTTACATGAGTAACACATGCAGTATATCTAAGATTACTTTGGTGCTTTTGTTTTGGTCACCTGATATCTAAACCGCTGGCATAGTATTGTCTTACTTTCTGTTACTGATCTTCTTGTAGGGTGTCTTAAAATTTACCATAATGGATGATAGAAATATGACTGGTAGAAGACGATTTGTCATTTTCACTTTAATGAGATGAAATCTTTAATGAGATGAAATGATTCTAAAAACATTCTCTTTAATGAGATGAAATGATCACTTTAATGAATGTCATTTTCAATGAGATGAAATGATTCTAAAAACATTCTCTTTAATGAGATGAAATGATCACTTTAATGAATGTCATTTTCACTTTAATATTAATCATTTTCACTTTAATATTAATAATTTTCACATTAATGAGGATGAATATTATGACCTGCAACACATGATGAGGGGGAAACAGGTCTCTACAATCCCAATTGTCCACACTCCATTGCCAGATAATGTCTTTACTTACATGTTTGTGTGCCATAAATATATAGTTTATATTAAGATAAAATGTGTATGTTATATAAAATAAAACACATAATCACAGTTTAAATTAATAAAGGGGTTTATAGCTATTTCGGAAGCGCGTTTAGGCTTCCTTCTTCAGAACCCTAGTTACACTAATGTGACACACGTGCTAGAAAAACTATCGATGCCAAATTGCTAGTCCAAAATTAGTTCGGGTAAACCAGTTGTGGGTCCGTAGCCGCGTCTTTTGCTATGGGACGAATGAAGTTTCTCCAAATAGAGGACATGGAATTGAACGGAAGCTGATCGTTAACAGTAGAAGAGGAATGCGAAAGAATATGGAAGGCTTCGAAGAAATTGAGGTCGGCTGGTGAAGAAACTTTCTCTATTAGATGGGCCTTGTCGAAAGAAAATTTGTGGCCAGTTCCCCAAGAATGCTTCGCCAAAGCGGATTTTTTTTTTCCCCGTTGCTGGTTTTTTTTTATATTTATGCGCAGCGAGCCCTATATCTTTATTATTAAAAAGTGTATGGTTTAGTGAAATTTACATGTACTTCGGAATTTTTAATATAAAAAGTAGACTTTTTAGCCCAATTATCATTAGTTAACTTAATCAATGCTTTATCACTGTTTTTGATTCGATAATGTGATTTTGATTTACTTTTTTTTATCAAATCAGGAAAATGGATATGAGTTCCATTATTGGCTACGTAATGTGCATTCATGTAATATCGGTAATGACAAAAATAAGCTTCTTACCATATTTATCATTCGGTAACTTAATATTTATCATCGTTTTCGATTAGATAATGTGATTTTGATTGACTTTTTTTTATCAAATCAGGAAAATGGTCATGAGCTCCATCATGTATATTGGTTACGTAAGTTAGGTTCATGAAATATCGGTTACGTCATCCCTCAAATATAAACTTCAGGAGAGTCTACGAGGAAACCAGTTATAGAAAATAGGACCAACCCAAACACACCCAATGAATATTGGACTGCAGAAGCAGAAATATTACTAGAACACGCAAAATTATACCTTATTATTTTCTTTTACCTGCCTTATTATTTTCTTTTAAAGCTTTTACTTCATAATTTATTTAATTTTAATATTTTAATTTTTTAATAAAGGATGTCTTTTAATTATATGGAGCTGTCCATAAATGATGTCATGCCTAAAAGGTGGGGGAGAGGTTAAAAAGTTGTGACACTTTGTGATAAGGGGAGGGGGAGTTGATAAAAGTGTGATATCACAAACACTGCAAATTTTAAACACGTTTAGATTTTTTTAAACAAATTCTTTTAATTGATTCGATAAGTGTTGGCTTAAAAAAAGAAAAGAAAATATTAATTTATATATTAATATTAATTTACACTAATTTATATAAATTTAGTTCTATAGGACTGTATACGAGTTACCCTACTTCTTGGAATCGGTTCGGGGGGAAGCAATTTCTCATGCTGCCATTGAGCTATATTACAATTAGCTATTTTACAATAGTGATATATTTACAACAGTTATGAGTAATATAGCTCAGTGCGTGTTGTTTGCATCTATGAGAGCTGAAAGTAGAAGGTTCGCAAGACTATGACGTCATGCTAACATGCCGAATAATCACTTATATTTTCCTGGGATAACAGGGCTCATTTTAGGTAATGCATTAAGTGACGTGTGACAGAGGGGGTGATTAGTAAAGTGTGATATTTTGTGCGATATCATTTATGAAAAAAAGGTGCGATATCATTTATAGACAGCCCCTATTATAAGCTCTCCCTTAACACCTTTTGGGTTCACTAGATTGGTGGCTAGATTCTATTACTATATTGACGTAACTATGGGAAATATGAGTGGCTTAACCTTGCCTAGGAAATATTTAACCACCCTAGTAAAACAAGTTTTGCAGATGAATGTTATAACATTAGAGTAACTATAGTCAACAATATAGTCAGTCTCCAAATCGAGGAGGGGTATTTGTTTTTTAAATTGAATACAATTTATCTCCCTGTGTTTCACATTGTATACCACGAGGCTTACAGAAGTAAGTTAAAACACTAACACAGATACTGAAAGCAAAGAATTAAATACAATAAAAAAAGTAGCTAAAAGTATGTATAAAAAAGTTAAAACTCCAATTTATATACAAAAGACCGAAATGCAGAACAAGTCTCTTTCGACGTCACTAAATAAAAAAAAACGACGGTGGCCAAGAAATAAACAGTTTCTGAAAGGTGGCCTGTAGAGCGTCTTTCTGCGGAAAGTACACAGCACAATTTAAAATAATGTGCTCAACATTATCTTCGCCGTCACCACAACTGCAAAATTCACCTAAAGGGAGTTTGAAACGCTTCAAGTAGCTTCCAAAATTTTCATGTCCAGTCAAAATTTGAGTGAATTTGAAGTTTGTTGTGAATGCTTTTAATTTTGCCTGGTGGAAAATAGTCGGAAAAAACTTTTTGGTCCTCTGAGCCTTGGGTGATCAGAGATATTCTGCATTCCAATTAGAGATAGCATTTTTCTCGAAAAAGCCTCTCCAATGGGAAGCAGGGACGTTCAGTGAAGTTCTGTATTTAGATGGGTGGCCAGCTTTGCCAAGGCGTCAGCCCGTTCATTGCCAAAATTTCCGCAATGACCACGGATATGAGCAAAATGGATCTCTGTATCCGAATTTCGCAAAGTTTTTAAAATTGCTTGTATTTCAACAAGTTTCTATGCAGTATTAATGTTCTGCGAAAGCTGCAACGAAGAAAGAGAGTCACTTCAAATCAAAAATTAAATTGATCCCAAAACGAAAGTGAACTCATGAATATATTTCACTGAGAGATTTAAGCACAACAACTCAGCCTGAAAAACAGAACAATTATTGCAAATTCGATATTGCTTATATTCTCTTTCTTTTCCATTTTCATACACCACAAAAGCAAGGCCAACTCTGTCATTCACTTTACTTCCATCAGTGAAACAAATTAAATGATAATTCTCGAGAATATCATCAGAATAAATAACAGTTGATATGGAGTTTCTATTTATGGGATGCAGCAGACAGGAAATGGGAAGATTACCATTGAGGGAGGAGGAACTGGAAATAGATCCTCTCATAGCAATATTGCTCAAAATTTCAATTTCAATGGGAGGAATACCAGAGATAACAAAAAGAACTTCATAGTTAATAGTTCTCCTGCCACGAACAATTTTAAGATGAAACCTTCTCTGAATTTTTCTAAGGAGCTTACAGTTAATTTTCTTCTCTAAGGAATTCCCATAAACTCTCGATGCATATGAAATAAAAGGAACAATGCCTTGTTTATAAATTAATCTAAGAACATCCATTTTGAGTCCATAAGTATTCCTAGAGATTTTATACAAAGCCGAAAATTTTTTTTCGCATTTATTTGAGAGGTATGAAATGTAATTCTTCCACTGAAATTCATTATCCAGGATAACTCCCAAATATTTAATTTGCATAACTTCTTCGATAAACTTCAGGAAAGTGATAGACTGATTTTGCAATCAGTAATTAATTTTTTATGCACCATCATAACTTCACTCTTGAAAGAATTAAATTCCAGTTTATAATGTCTTGACCATTGAAAAGTAACATCCAAAATATCTGGAGACAAGGAACAAGCATCAGCAAAATTTTTTCTTTGAACAATTAAAAGAAGATCACCAGCAAAAGCAATACTAGAACAATTCTGGAAAGCAAATAATTTACACAGAAGATCATTCATAATGAGATTCCACAGAAAAGACCCAGAGACGGAACTGAGGGGTAATGGCCCCTAGATTTGAAATCTAGCTACATCAATGATTATCTATACCGTTTCAGTTATTAGGAAGCGTTTTAGCTGCTATACAATAGTGTAGCTTATCCTTGCCTAGAAAAAATTAGCCTCCTAAAAAAAAAAATCTCAAATTAATGCTATTTGCGGAAAACTGAAATGAGGTTAGAGGCCTGCCTTTCTCTAGACCTCGAGACTATTTACGACAATGAGAAAATTGCTATTTATTGTTTTGGAATTGAAATTTTAATTTAAATTTTAACGTTTGTTCTGCCCTTGTCATCCAACGTCAAGTAAAATCGTGCAGAGGATGTTACTAATATGTAAATTGCGTGGAAATTTATTTTTTAAAAACAATTAAACCTTTGCTAAGGGTCTGAGACCTGAACAGAAATAAAAGTATCTGCAACTTACCTACCCATGTGCTATTGACGCCTCCAAACTTCGTGATTATGACATCGTCCGAACTTGCATAGTCGAATACGTACATATAAACAGTCATGTTGGATCGTCTGGACAGCAAATTTATAAGTTTTATTGATGGAGCTTTTAGATCTATGTCACTGATGATCTACGAATAAATGAAGCAAAGGAACTTTTTCACATTTATGTGTATATACCAATAACTAATTTGAAAATAACATATAAATTTGAGAAAAAAATTACGCAATTATCAAGACACGCATTTTTGATTTCTATAGATACAACTTATATACCATATATATTTATATAATTAACTAGTAAATATAATATATACATATATATAAATTTAATATATGGCATATTTCGCAATGAATTTATAATATAATATATATATATATATAATTAACTATAAATATAATATATATACATATATATAATTAACTATAAATATAATGTATAATTAACTATAAATATAATATGTATAATTTAACGGCAAATATAATATGTATAATTAACTATAAATAAAAAATATATATAATTAATTAACTATATTAGCTGTATTAACTTAGCTATGGTCTACGATCAGCTTTTCTCTCATTAAATATTTATATTTCTGTGTCTTCCTCAAAAAATAATTTACCTAATGTTTAACATATATATAATGTACTTTGAATGTTATATTTACGTAAAATGATGTTTGCCACCCACGTATATTTAGCTCAAACTAGAGCTTTATTGTTTTTGGAGAAAAAGAGGCGCCGTCCTCATCCTGGATTCGAACCAGGGTCCCCGCGTTGAGCCCGCGGTGTCTTGACCTACTAGACGAATGAGGACAAGAACAAACGCATTTTTCTCCGTATATTAGGATGTAAGATATTATTACCCTTCACAGGGATAACACAATTGCCAAATAATGGTCAACACAGAAAAGCCTCCTGGGCGAGACCATTATTTGGCAATTGTGTTATCCCTGTGAAGGGTAATAATATCTTACATCTTCATATACGGAGAAAAATGCATTTGTTCTTATCTACATTCGTCTAATAGGTCAAGACACCGCGTGCTCAATGCGGGGACCCTGGTTCGAGCCCAGGATGAGGACCGCGCCTTTTTTTCTCCAAATATAAAAAAAGCTCTAGCTTGAGCTAAATATACGTGGGTGGCAAAAATTATTGTATAATAAATTCCCCCACGAAAAACTCACAAAAATCTCGCCCCGGAGGCTTTTCTGTGTTGACCATTATTTGGCAATTGTGTTATCCCTGTGAAGGGTAATAATATCTTACATTACATTTACACGTAAGAGAAAAGCACAGTATAAAGATCACAGGGACCTTTTTGTTGCATCTCAAAGGCTCTACCAATTGAGCTATGGTCCACAAAAGACATTGAAGCAGGCATATCGTAGCAGATATTGTCGTTCGTTCCAAGTTGTAATAAATATATACGCATGTATGTATTCCCCTTTGTGTATGTGTCTACATAAGTCTTAATGAGAGAGAAGTTGAGCGGACACCATAGCTGAATTGGTTCAGCATTCGGCTTACAACCGAGCAGTCCCGGTTTGGGACATGGTGTTCTCAGTAATTTTTCTTTCCTCTGAAGTTCATATGAGGATTTTTACACACACACACACACACACACACACACACACACACACACACACACACACACACACACACACACACACATACATTATATTATATATTTTCACTTGCAAAATTTAAAAGACATCACTAGTTCCATGTTGATATAGATATATACATATGCCCCGGTATAGTATTAAATAGTTTTAAAGAGTTGCAGGGTATGGCAAACAAATAAACAAAACATGATGTGTTATGTTTTTCATACTAACTTATAAAATGTAAATAATAAGAATGGAATCAGTTGCTGCGAAAACCAGTCTAATTTTGGTAAAGAGCCCCGCATGTAGCTGGACGGATTACAGGTATGGTCATATTTTTTAAGCAAACTATTTTATGTCTTGTCGGTTTCGGAAAAATTTGTAAAAATGTTTCAAGATTTTGGGATGTATCGACAATGACATAAATGAATTAAGCTTTAATAAGAAGGGAGTAGATGGAGTGGACATGGCTATACTGAATCAGTTTGTTCTCAGTTTCATTTAAGGAAAGACTGAAGCGCTCTTTGATTGAATGTATTATGCACGTCTGTCTGAATGATTGTATGCATGTTTGTTTGTCATTGTCAACATATATATAATCAAAATTATTGTCGGATTTTACCTTGCCTAATGTTCCAATGTCTGGTTGGACTGATAAGGAGGTACCTTGAAATATAGCAGAGGCATTTTGAATAAGTCGAAACAGATTTTGATTATAATGAGATGACTCCGAATGATGGTACACGTATTCCGTGTACACAGCGTGCAAAAGCACATCAATCGTTCTTTCCGGCATCGAGTCTCTTCTCACCAAATGAAGGAGATATCTTCTCAGTAAATCTTTGGTAAAAGGAATGGTAGACGGGTCCTTATCTTGATATGCTTGTCATATGAAAAAAAAGAAAGGAGTAAATAGCGGAAAGGAAGGAAGAAGTAAATAGCAGAAAAAAAGAAGGTAATAAATATAGATTACGAAATATATTCTCCTTTTCACACGGTTTAGAATTTAATCTCTACAGTATATGAAGGCTTAAGAATAGGATAATTAACCATTGGTGTACATGGAAGGGGGGTTGATGAGGTTCCTAAAATTCTATTGTGGTAAACATTTTATATACGGCGCTACATCCTTGTAACCCCCTTATAAATTTTCTGTGAGATTATGTATGATTAATCCTTATTTTTAACGCTTGAATTTGTTTGTACTTTACTATCGAACCCTGCTGTATTCAATCCTTGAGTTTGATTTGTATTTTACTCTCGAACACAGCTGTACTCAATCATTGAGTCTGCTTTGTATTTTACTCTCGAACGCAGCTGTACTCAATCCTTGAATTTGGTTTGTATTTTACTCTCGAACACAGCTGTATTCAATTCTTGAATCTAGTTTTCATTTTACTCTCCAACACAGCTGTATTCAATCCTTGACTCTGGTTTGTATTCTACTCTCGAACCCAGCTGTATTAAATCCTTTACTCTAGTCGTATTTGACATTTGACCCCAAGCACGTAGGATATTATGAATTCCAACTTGAGTTTTGGGGAATTCATTTTTGTGTTTGATTGAGGAACTTCCTTTCGTCCTTAGTTAAATCTTTTGGCAGAGGTAAAACTCTTAGAGTATTTTTTCCATTTGGTTTTATAATTTTTTGTGGGAATCATTCTTACTCCACATCTTTTTTCATTCTAATAAAACAACTTTCTTGAGTCTGCACTTAGTTGTGTTTCAAACCACAATTCCCCGGTGTATAATCTTGGTTTGATGTATTTTTATTGTCCATTTTCTTCCCGGTTTGTTGGATTTTTTTGTTTAAAAAACTGTCAGCTTCACTAGTTAGGGACTAAATTTTCCTCCTTCCCACCACAACCGAATATTTTTGCAAACTATTAATTTAATAGTTATTCCGATTTCACTATAACACCGTTATAAATGCAAAAGCTAAGAGAAAGTTTACTACGAGTAGGAGGAATATGGCGATAAATAGAGATTAAGCCAGCAAGCGAAATCTCTGAATTTAATACAACATATAGCTCGCTTGTTGGAAAGTTAAGCGCATTTCCTCCTATAAGGTAAGCGATTAGACTTTTATCTGTGTTTCATAAAGATAGCCGAAGATAGCTCAGATTAAATCAAACAACAATGTCAATCAATCAACGTTTATTGGCGTAGTGATACCAACGCCGATGGTATGGCGTGATTAGATGGTGAAACGTTCGAAAGAAAATAAATATTTCTGCCTTCGGTGGGACCTGAACCCACGACCTTCCACTTGCCGGGCGGAGGCTCTACCCACTGAGCTACGAAGGACAATATATAATCTCTTTACGAACGTATATAAAGACTATTTACTGTTGCCAGTTATTTCGCAGAATGGTGTAGTACATGGACTACTATTTAAACCAAATTGCAAAGAGACTGGTATTAAATTGATCGAAATGCACGTTGCAGCATATGTATTTATTTTATATAAATCGAACACTACGCAGATTAAATCAAACAACAATGTCAATCAACGTTTATTGGCGTAGTGATATAGCTCCGATATTATGATGCTGCTAGATGGTCTTTATATACGTTCGTAAGAGATTAAATATTGTCGTTCGTAGCTCAGTGGGTAGAGCCTCCGCCCGGCAAGTGGAAGGTCGTGGGTTCAGGTCCCACCGAAGGCAGAAATATTTATTTTCTTTCGAACGTTTCACCATCTAATCACGCCATACCATCGGCGCTGGTATCACTACGCCAATAAACGTTGATTGATTGACATTGTTGTTTAATTTAATCTGCGTAGTGTTCGATTTATATAAATACATATGCTGCAACGGGCCTTTCGATAAATTTAATACCGGCTTTGTAAAGCGCCCCTGTACTATTTCTTTTATGATTACACCACTGTCATAATGTTCATAATTACTAACATTTTGTCATCCACACTTCAAGCTCATTCCGCGTAATTCCGACGATAACAGGGACATCAGCCACCGTCATTTTGTCTCGTAACAAATCCTTTGGGTGCTTCGGCAGAAAATATTTGTCTACAACAGGTGCAAATGGAAGCATCAGGGAATCTTCTAATGTCTTCTAGAAACAAACCGAAATCAAGGTTATACTAAATAAGGACTTTGAAAGTTACAAGAAATGAATAATAAAATTCTGCATACAGCGTCTTCGCTCTTTTTAAGGATCTCTGTCGTCGACGAATTTCGTAGACAGTCTACCATGGCATGGCTATCCTGGACGTTAGGGCATCCCAGTTTGGTAGCTAATTGCTGAACGTAAAATCGAGGGCGTTTTTGCATCGCCCACTCACCAAGAGGACTTCCACTTTGAGCAATGACTTTAGAAAACAACCCTAAAGTAATGAAATAAGTGATGCAGGCAATAAAGTAAAAATGGTAAAATCTTTCATACAAAACTAAATTTTACAAAAAATTCTTTGAATACTGTCATTACCTTTAACTAGTAAAATTTGACACTGGTCGGAATATACGAAATACAAATGAAGAAGGTAAAAGATATTTACCATCTGCAAAAATATTCGCAACGTTTCGAGAACTACTGTTCCCTTCATCAAGCGAAAGTCATTACCTTTGTAAAGACGGTGGCCATTTTCCTGTTGCTAAAAATAGTTCTATTAATGGTAAGCTCAGACCAGGTCCGGATTAAGATTTTGTGGAGCCCCAGACAAAGTTTTTTCCGAACCCCTTATAGTGTTTCTCAAACTTTGGTCGCTCGCGAACCATTTTAAGCATTTCTTTGTTTATCGCGGACCACGGGGGGGGATTTTCCTCCCCCCCCATGACAAAAATACATTGCTTGAAATTAAGGTTCCAGCTATGGTTAATAATTATACAATAATTTCTGCCACCCACGTATTAATTACAGCTCAAACTAGAGCTTTATTCGTTTTGGAGAAAAAGAGACGCTTTCCCCATCCTGGATTCGAACCAGGGTCCCTCCGTTTAGCCCGGAGTGTCTTGGACCGCTAGACGAATGAGGACAGGAAACAACGCTCTCTTTCTCCGTATGTAAAGGTGTTAAGGTATTATTACCCCCGCGGTATGTAATAATATTAAGCTCTATTTAGACATCGCCATATTAATCTTCCCCCTCCCTTCCGTCTCTCCCAAGGAAAGGTATCCAAAGTGACCTTCGATTTATGTGACTTATTGGCAGGCTTATATACGCGTATAAGAGTTCCGGTAGGAGTAATTTATTTATCCCTTGAAATATGATTTGTAGTTTATTTTATGTCCTTTTTTGGTAAATTTTAATTTTTTTAACTTAAAAAAAACACTAAGTTTTGGAAGAAAATTTTTAAAGCCTCCGACCATGTCCTTAAAATATGGGTTGGTTGCCAAACCCACCTAAAACAAAACAATTTTCAGAGTAACGTTATTTGATAAGAAGGGTATGAGTTACCATCTTATTTTGTAATTACAATGAAAATGACATCATTAATTTAATTAAATAATAAGCAATGTAGACAGCATGGGTGTATTTAGAGGATTCAAACACTTCATGAAATGCCAAAGGTTAAGATTTGTAGCAAGTAATATTTATGAGACATTTCTCAAATATAACCTGAACCTAAATTTTAGCTACGCCAGCAATTTCTAGTTTATTTTTTTCTGAAATTTGGTGATGGTCCTGCGGACCACTTGATAAGCCGCCGCGGACTACCAGTGGTCCGTGGACCACACTCTGAAAAATACTGCCTTACAGTATTTCGAGTACCATAAGTACCATAAAGTATTTCGAGGCACGTTGAGTGGTAACAGTAGAAGCGTGTAATTTCGTTGTGTTTTTGTTTCTTAAGGGGACACAGGACCTTTAAATCTTTAAAAAATCGATTTTTTTATTTATTCGCGTTATCAAGATTCCACTGCACGCGGATTATAAAATTCATTTTAAAAATTATTTTTCCTTGTTCTGTTTACAGCAAACGTATCACTTATTTCCTTATAATTAATATTATCTGGAGCATCTTTTTCTACACATAATACAGCTTGACAACTTCATTTAGACTGACTTAAGAAATTCTGCAAATAATTTTTAACACGTTGTAACGCTTAAAATGAAAATTTTCCATTTGCAATTAAAATAGGCGATGTTAAATAAATACTTCGCCGGGGCCCCGCGAGAAAGCGGGCCCTAGATATTTATCTTTTTTGTCTATGTAATAACCTGGCCCTGGCTCTGACTTAATATTTCCTTTTCTAAATCCAAATTTACATTGCCAAAAAATATATTTTTTCTATCACAACTTTGTCGTTTGCCTGAAAGAAGTCGTTTTCGGATCAAGGTTTGGGCAGTTGCCAACCAACAAGAGTGCTGGGTCTTGAATTAACTTTACAGTCAGTCGCACTTCGTAACACTATCAGCAAACAGACTTCACTTGAGTAAGTTTGTTTTACATCTCGATATCCCAGTCCTCATCCAGTTTAATGTCCTTCAAACTGCATAAGGAAATTCTTTTTCAGCAGCCGTTTTTTCCTTTTGATACTATTTTCAGTTTGGTGAGTCCATCCCTCCATTTAATCAGGGGGCTTCCTCTTAGGGAGTTCTGAAGAGCTCTCTGTCCATAAGACATTTTACGGACTTAAGCTTACTGGTCTGGAGGTATGTATCTACATGAAGTTTCAAAGGTTATTTTCCTGCTTGGATCTTTTAGCATCCACCGCCAGATCCCTTCTAATCGTAGGTGGAGCGATACCAGTAAGAGAAGATAGTTTGGCATTGGGTACAGGTCTGAGGCATCTCACCCATTGCTTCATTTAGTAAGTTCTGATAATCATTTTGTTATATTTATTAGGATATCACTGACACATTCATCTAGAATACATGACTAAACTACCAATGATTATGATATAACAATAAAAATAACTAAAAACCAAACATACCTTTGGAAACGGGAGAAACGAGGTGCAAACAGACGCAAGCGCCACCTGCACTATTACCAAAGATGGTGATATCCTCAGGATTCCCACCCAATGTTGGAAGGTTTGTTTTTATCCATTGAAGCGCTAGAACCTGGTCTAAAAGACCATAATTGCCTTCAGCAGCAGAATCTTGTGTGCTCAAGAAACCTAAAATGTTTTTAAAATATTAATAGCTATAGAGATGTTTTTCTGTAATATCAAATCAGACAAAGGTTACACGGTTGGAATAAGACAAAATATGCTTCAATAATGTAGTCCCTAAAATCTGGTTTCAATCGTAACATCGTCTGACGCTTAATAAAAGTTAGAATAGAATAGTAGATATTTAAAGTATTGGATATGTATAGATTATGGCTATACAAATTTCACATCATTTAAAAAATATGACATACACAATATATAAAACGTATGTGCATGAATATCACTGCATTGCACGAAAGTACGTTTTTTACCTAAGTTTTTAAATAGTCATTTATTTTTTAAATCTGGTTATTCATGAGTTGCATAGAACCTGTTTATTTTAACACTTAAACTTTCTCAGAGCAATGTTATTGCATTCCGGTTAATAGCTTATTGCTAAGATCGGTGCAATAAAAAATTGTGTATTTTTATATATAAATGACTTAATGTATATTATATAAATATCGTAATGACTCACCTAAAACTCCAAGCCTGTAATTCACGGTGATGACAATTACTTCTCCCGCTGCCGATAACCACTGTCCATGATAGAATCGCGCTCCATTAGTTTTGTATGATCCTCCATGAATATAGAACATAATGGAAAACTTTTTCTGTCTTTCATAGTCCGTTGGCTTTCTTTCCTAGCAAGATTGATGGAAACATCATATCGATGGTATATCGCAGAGGTGGACAGGCATGAGGTGAATGAGAGTCGCATTCCAATTTATCATATATTATAAAGAGCCACATCATAGTATTAAATACACAAATTTAATTAATATGGTTACATATTGTACCAAAGTCTTAAGTGCTATGTAAATTATACATATAAGAAAATATAATTAAGAGAAAGAAAATACAAAATAATTATTTCAAATTTTTATAATAACTCCTAGAAGGACCTATCGATGCAACCGAAGATCTACTTTCGAAGCGATTACGTACGATTTCTACTCTTCATTAACCGATTCACTTTCTTAGTCAAGATTCGTAAAAAAAAAGAGGTTTGAATTTTCGACGGGAGACGCACTTAATTTAACGAAGAGCCACATGCGGTTCTCAGAGCCGCATTTGCCCACCCCTGATATATAGCATGAATATATCGCAATGAATGTGGGGAGTGCAAACAATTAAACATTTGAGATGCCCTATACATATTCGATTGACGAAAGGTCTGGTGACTCTGGTTACCAAGGAAGAGTATCAACAGCACTGGGGTAGCTCACAGATATGCGAACCATATGGGGCCTGGCATTATCTTGTTGGAAAATGACTCCAAACTGTCGTGTCATGAAGGGTAACGTAAACGGCCACAGGATGTCATCAACATATCGTTGAGTTGTTGAAGTTGAGGATGTAGGGGTATCCTGCTGTCGTATGAGATAACACCCCACACCATCACTCTAGTGGTAATAGCTGTGTACCTCTGTAAAACAAAGGGTGTTTGGGATAGCTGGCACCTCCACATACGGATCCGATGGTCATCTGCTCCAAGACTGAAGCGGGATTCATCGTTGAACACTATGCAATGCCAATCTTGACACATGACTGTGGTTTATGCGATTTTAGAAAATTGCGGAACGTATGTCTTATTTTTCAAAGTATTTTTTATGCGATTTTTTATATGCAATTTTCTGAGGAATGTACTATATAGTTAATGTGCACATAAACAGGGACCCAACTGTATGTAGTCGTAACTTTATAACTTACACCTTAAAACTCTGTATTACTCCCTTAAAAACTCTGTAAAACTCCCTTATTAATTTTCTGAGTATACTAATAACAAAGATTGATCAGAGCTTACCATAATTGTGACAAATTTTGTTTCTGGTTAGACAACGAAAAATAAGGAAGGGGAAAAAAAAGGAGACCGCAGAAAAAGGTAAAATGAAGTTAAGGGTAAAAGAACTGACAAGAAAAATGGAAAATACAGCGAAAATCAAAAGCAAAAATAAGAAGTAAAGAAAAAATAAAAGAAAACAAATAGTAAAAAATTTTTTGAAGAAAATTAATTTAAAAATGGAAATAAATAGGAGGAAATTAAAAAGAAAAAAGGTAAAACTTACCAATTGCACAAATTTTTACTCCAGTTAGATCTTAATAGAATTTTCATGTTAGTTCTTTTCAAATATTATCTCTCAATGTTAATTTTTAAAACTATCAGCAAATAGTAGCTATAACAGGGCTCTCTCTCTCTCTCTGGAAAGTTTATACAATGTTACCTTCTGTAAGGAACGACTCAGAATAATGGACACCTCTGATTAAAGGACAATTTTTCTAGTCCCCAGTATATGTATGCACCGACACATGTACCTCCGAAAAAGGGACATCTCTGTTTAAAGGACAAAATATCTGGTCACGTGGGTGTCTCTTATTGAGAGGTAAAAATTTAATATCCTTGTATTTTGTATTAGCTCAAACTGTTATTTTCTATATATAGACCATGGTTGTTACCATAAAAGTGTGCCCGATATCTTCATAAAATATTTTTTACTTTTAAACGTCATCTATTGCCTTCAAATTCTATTATTTCTGTGCGCAGGCTTGTATTTTCAAACACAAATATTCTGTTCCAAAACGTATTACCGGTTATACTGAATCTTATTTGTTACCTGCAAACGTGACTTGTTGACGCTAAAAATGGTCTGAGTCACTTTTAAATAATTTGTTTTATAAAAATATTGCGGTTGTTGTTTCGTACATGTTAAGACCTTGTGCTTACAGTGCAAAATATCCCTTGAAAATTTGAATCATTGGCCTCTATTGAACTAATTACGCCAAAGCAAATTTTTGGGCACAAAAAAAATCGAGTTTTAAAACTCCGCATCAATAAAAGAAAATTGTACTAGTATTTTAACAGATTGTAAGTGGATTTAAAATCAAATACATGAACAAAATTTGCAAGTTTCCGTGAATATTTTTTGTTTTGCTTTTCATCAGGTAAGTAGCTAATATTTTTTTAACAATTCTGAGAAATTTAGCACCAGTTTTTGCATTTGATACCTAATTTTATAATTGTTTATATACGACTTGCATCTTCAACCTTATATTATGTTAATCGCGTTGGGCGTGCAATGAAGATTTCTATTTTGAATAGTTCAGTTACCTAAGTATATATAGTTAAATTTGCTCTTGTGAATTACAAATCTCAATGCTTATCAATCTAATTGCAGATAACCACTAGCCCACGAAGGGGGGTGTTGATGGGGGTTGTAATGATCATTCTAATGAAATTTTGTATATTTAACATAGGAATATATGAGTAGTAGCTCTGTAACCCTTCCCATTGAGCCTATAACCCCCTTATGAACTTTCTGCGTACACCTATGCAGATATCCTGTCTAGATATCAAGTCTAGATATCCACGTATACGAACCAACAGTTCAATCCCGGCAAGAACACAAAATCAAAGTCCACTCCACAAAAGTTCAATTATTCCAAAACGAAATTCGTCTGCCTGGTTATACACACACCCAAATAAATTTTGAAGTCAAACTTACTAAACTATTCACAATCTGTCAATTTGTTTGTTTGTTTTTTGGTTTTACGGCTCAAAGACTACAGTGGTCATGCTGCGCCGGGACCTACTGTTTTCCGAGGAATCCGAACCTCTTAAGGCCTAGGGAACCAAACCCCGGACTACAGTGAGCAGTGCGATCTTTATGAGATCTCTGAGTAAGCGTTCTTTTTGCACTGCTGGGAGTCGAACCCGGATTAGCCGCGCAATAGGAGAACGCGTTACCACACTGCGCCACCGCAGGGCCCTGTAAATTTGTAGCTTGTGGATTAGTTCTCTTAATTATAGCAAAACAAAGGAAATACCTGGTGTGGGACATAGATATTCATGTTCAGGCAATCTTCTCCTTGTGGATAATCCCATAATCCTAGTCTTTTCAGTAATAACTTGTTTTCGGCTGTCGTTACAACATCCCAGTGAAATCGTGCTTTGCTTTGTACGCAAAGTGGTCCACTTACGGTGGCATTGAATACGCCAGACCATCTTGGTAGCGCAACAGGAGGCTAAAGTAGTTTTTAAAAAAATACATAGTCCGCCACTTTAAAAATAAATTTTGTTCAAAATAATGATGAACAATCGTTTAAAATAAGGATAACATTTTGTTATATTTACAGGATTGAAAATGTTGCTTGCTAATAATCTGTGATATATAGGATTTAAATCCTTAGAAAGTTGTTTAGCCTTCGTGCAGCAGTAGGTAATGTGTGTATATTGTGCTGATACATTGCATTATATGTCTGGCATTTACAGTAGTGGTCCTAGATAAAAAAAAAATTGGGTTGGCACAAATTCCTGACAAGTGCTGATAAGCAATATAATAAAACCAGGTTACATTTGGGGGGAGCCATGGCACCCCCGACTCCAGCCTAGAACCTCCACTGTGCACTTGGTTTTCAATGTGGGACATATACTAAACACATTAACATGGAATTACAAAGCAATCAGAAATGTTAATTACGCAGTGGAGTAAAGTATCAATAATATATATTTAAAGTTTTATTAAAACTTCCTTGAATGAATGCAGTGAATAAATAATAGTTAGTTGAAAATATAAACTATATTCTACAAGAAGATCAACAGCCAACAGACTCACTTTGAACCTGAGAGGACCTACAGGTGGTTGAGCAAAAGGTACCCCTAAGTACGCTATAACTTTCTTCCCATTTGGTAGAGAAATGTACTTTCCTTGAATAAAACCAGATGGACAGTCAACAATTGGTGGATCATCATCATCGTAGTCATTGGACAGATGAGTTGGGTCATCGTTTGGAAATATATCGTCATCAGCGCAGAGACGTCCAGGCGCAACATTAGCAAGGACGAAGAGGATGCTTAACATCATGCTTATTTACAATTATTCTTGCATGCCTTTCCCATGATAGTTGTCGAAGCCTGCTACAAGTTGACACCCGGTGCGTGCTGAATCATGCTGTGATGAGAATGATGTAAAAGGAATGGTTATAAAGCAGTGGCAGAGAGAGGGAGTGTATGGCGGGAAAAGTGGTGAGGATAATTTCGTTACTATAGAAACGGTTGCTAGGAGACGCTCACTAATCGATCTCATCGCGGCGTATTCTCCTTTTATGTTCCCCATCATCTCCGCACACCTGAAGTTCTGGCTAATATGTCTAAGGAGGTGGTTGGGATTATTTCTTTGGGCCCGAAATTGAACTTGCAAATTGCTTTTCCTAGGAATTCTGCCAATGAACAAATTTATAAGTTCAAGTTGGACCGGTTTTCACGTGTATTAAATCTTTGATGGATTTTATTTCCAAGAAGAATATTAAATGCATATATGCATTCTTATGTAGATATATAATGCGGACGGATTTTAAAGGCAATATGTGGGGGGGCGAACATAAAAATGAATTTGTTTTTTAAATAATCAAGTATGCAATTACTCAAGCTTTGTGAGATTTTTTAATCACATGACTAAAATTAAGGATTTGGAATTTAAAACTTAAAAGTGCTTCAGCACAGACTGTGAATCTCTTAGTGATTAGCTTTATAATAATCATATCCAGAGATCGGAGTTTTATAACTCCGTGGCCAATTTTGAAAACTAGTTTATAAAACTGGAAATTGATGATATTACAACATGATTTTATAAAAATCGTATTTACTTGGAACAGCAAACGTACTGAAGTGATATTTGGACAGTTCCAAGTTTTCTAGTTGAAACTTGTACTGACACTCGTCATCTCGGTTCTGTGTTCTTATTTATGGCATACGTATAACAAGGGCGCAAAATCTAAGGGGGACATAGGACCTTCCTGTCAGCAAAAATATTTTGGGGTAGGATTCTTGCAAATTTGATGGACAAAATAAGTAAAGAAATGCGGGAAGATGGTTGAGGAAGATGGTTTTCAGAAAAGTAAAAGACTTTTTACCTCGGTTCGATCACCAAATGACACGGTTGTATGTCCAGTAATTACAACTACAGATTGGGGTCCATCAGGTTAGAATCTTAAGAAACTTCGTCGGTTGTGAATATGTCTTCGTTTGGAGATCCCACTAAGCCCCCTATCTTATCTCATAAGTATTTAACGGAGCTAGGGGGAGCTATTTGGACTTCGGTTTCCACTCAACTAAATGAACTTCGGTCGTTTCCAATTTAAATCCTGCATAAAATAAAATTTTTGTTTGGTGTTAATCAGCGGCGCCAAATCTAAGAGGCTCAGGTTTATTCGTCCCCAAAATGTTAGAGGGCCAGGCCTTCTTAAAATTGAAGAATAATCGTTAAAGAAACGCAGAAAATACTGTATATTCGTGTGTGAAGGACATAGCACATAAAATATATTTATTGTCATTATTGTTTACGTTTTTCCTGTCTCTGATTGACCATAGACGTAGAGTTTTTATGAGACATTATTATTATGTTTTTCGGGATTAACACGATCGCCAAATGGTTACACATAAAGCCAAAGGCGGCATGTGTTTTGTAATTTTTTCGTGGAGAAATTTTATGGATAATAATTTTCGACGCCCACGCCTAAGCTCAAACTAGAGCTCATGTCTAGAAGAAAAAGAGACATCCGACCAGGGCGGTGCCTCTTTTCTTCTAGACATAAGTTCTAGTTTGAGTTAAGCATGTGCGAAAAAATTATTATCCAAACGTGGAGTTATATGGGAACCTGAGATCTCAGCCTCACCCTCAATAATATAAAATAAATTACAATTTCATATTAGAGCTTATGTCTAGAAGAAAAAGAGACACTTGGTGAGGGCGGCGTCTCTTTTCCCTCTAGACACAAGCTCTAGTTTGGGTTTAAGTATGGGCGTAAGAAATTATTATCCAGACGTGGAGTTATATGAGAACGTGAGGTCCGATCCTCACCCTCAATAATTTGAAATAAATTACAATTTTATATATATTTTAATGTATATACTGTGTCGATGAGGAATGCCACATAGCGCCTTGTCAATATTGAGTGACTTGCGTTAGCACCCTTCTACGTTTCGTTACAGTTTGTTAATTCGTTTTTGCATCAGAGCCGCATCTGCCGTTGACAGCGCCTGCGACAGTTTAGTATTTAAGCTGCTTTAATTGAAGTCGTAACTATGCTTCCCCCTCTCTGCTTGGAGGGCAGTCAGCTTGGATTATGTTTTCCCAATTTTCAGTTGAAGTTATTTGAATTTTTATTTTGTGTTAAACTACGATTCATCGGCAATGGTCGCAGAGTGTTTGCCAGGATATTTGCTCTGGGGATGTCAAATTTACCTTCATCATTTAAATTTTTTTTTAAAAATGCACTTACTAGAAAACAAACGAAATATAAAATATTCAACAGAAATGAAATAATTCATCCATATTTGCACAAAAAGTTCATTTCTTTATTCGGAAGAAAACAAAATTCAAGCATTTCTTCTTGGACATTTAACCCATTCACAAGCAGTTGACAATTTTTGAGGTGGCAGGATTTAATTTCATATGGTAACTTTCTTCCCTCTTGATATCTTTATATGTATTTTTCTTTGAAAAATTGCTACATATAAAAGAATATGATGATTTATGTATGCAGAAAAAACGCAAAACATAATTTGCCCAATACATTTTTTCTTTCTTTTAATTTGAATGTTTAGAGGGTATATAAATTTTGAGTTTTAAGGGTATGTGCGTGTGTCAAGAATTTAGAGGGTGTTGGGGTATGTAGTGAACTTCTTGAATAATGGACGACTCGCTCAACTTCACTTCCATTGGAAAAATGCAGTTTATGTATTCACTCGTTTTTGCTTTTAGACTTCAACGTTTTCTGAAACAATTTCATTAGCGTTGATGGCTGGTTCCGTGAGTTATAGACGTTTCTATTCTAACTAGAAATTCTCACGATAATTTAAATCGTCGAGTGACTCTTCAGTATATGTTTAAACGTCGTTCGTCGTATCGTTAAAACGAAAATATGTTTTAAGTTCGTTCTTCAAGTGTTATATAAGTATTTCTTTATGGTCATCATCAGTTGCTTTGAAGTTAAAAAACCTTAAGTTTTGTTAAAAACTGAATATGATTGAAATCAATACTAATTTATAATAACAATGATTAATAATATAAATATAAATAATAATAATAATAATAATAATAATAATAAAGAAGAAAACTTTTTTTATAATTGGAACAAAAATATCACAGGGAAAACATATTTTGAAAATTTAAAATAGATGGGGCGTTTTATCGGGCCTGATTACCGGCTGGCCCGGGGGGCCTAGATTGTTTTACAAATTGACTTTTGGTTATTCACTTGTGATTACGGTATCTGGAAAAGTAAATGCTTAATTTTATTTTGGCCGGGGGGGGGGGATATTATGGAGAGCTCACCTAAAATTTGAGATTTAGCATAAGCGAGTTGGCAATACTATAACTTTACATTTACCTTGGCCTTGTTTGGATTTCCAGTGTGGTAGTTATTTTTCCAGTTTTTTCCGTTTTACAGGGTTTGTCCCAAAAGTTCCCGAAATGATTTTTTTTAAAATCATTTATTCAATATCAGTTTACAATCTTTTCAGAACTTTTCAAAGTATTCTCCCCCTGCTTCGATGCACCGTTGCCAACGCTTCACCCAATCATTGAAGGCGCCCTGGAAGTCGTCAACGGGAATCTCCTTCAGTGAGGTCGTCGCGGCTGCTTTTACCGCCTCCAGCGTCCCATGCCGAGTTCCTTTCAGGGTTCTTTTGATCCTTGGGAACAAAAAGAAATCCGCTGGTGCCAGATCGGGGCTGTACGGCGGCTGGGGCAGCGTTGCCACACCCATTTTGGCCAGCAACTCGGAGACAATGAGCGCGGTGTGGGTTGACGCGTTGTCATGGTGCAAGATCCAATTGTCGCGAATTTCGTTTCGGACGCGTCGAACCCTGTTGCGCAACCGTTTGAGCACTTCACAGTAAAACTCCTTGTTGACTGTTTGTCCTTGTGGCACGAATTCACTGTGAACTACACCTTTTCTGTCAAAAAACACAATGAGCATTGCCTTGATTCGCGATTTGCTCATCCTTGCTTTTTTCGGGCGAGGAGACTCCTTGGTGTGCCACTCGCTGCTCTGGCGCTTTGATTCGGGATCGTACTGAAAAATCCACGTCTCGTCCCCTGTGATCACTCTGTCCAAAAATTCTGGGTCCGTTTCGTAGCGTTCATGCAATTCCTGGCACTTCAACAAACGCTACTCCTTCATCTCACTCGTCAGGACTTTTGGCACCATTTTCGAGCAGACTTTCCTCATTTGAAGATCCTCCGTTAAAATGCGATGAACGATTGTTTTGGGTATTCCACACTCCTCTGCAATCACCCGAACACTTAATCGTCGGTCATTGTCCAAAACTTGACGCACTTTTTGCACCGAGTCGTCCGTTTGTGATGTCGACGGGCGTCCAGAGCGGTCGTCGTCGTTGACGGACTCCCGACCTTCCCGGAACCGCTTGTGCCACATGAAAGTTTGGCTTTTTTTCATCGCCCCGTCACCGTAGGCTTTCCGAAGCATTTCGAGTGTCTCCGCCCCGTTTTTACCCAGTTTCACACAAAATTTGATTGCATAACGCTGCTCCAAAAACTGGTCCATTTTTTGATCGACGAGGGTGCAGTAGATACCTCTGCGCGGAGCGTGACCCTGCCTCAACAACTGCCCGCAGGCGACTGATACCGGTCTCGTTTCCAAGCTCAGATCCCCCACCAACTTCTCCGCCCCGTCAGCCAGCGTTGCCAACTACAAAAAATCATTCCGGGAACTTCTGGGACAAACCCTGTATATTATTTATCGATCATTCGATTATTGAGATTTGCAATACAAAAAGGTAAATAAATATTTTAGTGTGATATTCTCTCTTTCACCACAATGAGGAAATATCTGCCAGTTAACGTGAAAAGGAAAAAGGAGGCAGAAGCCTTACTCTTAAAAACAAAAACAAAAAAAAAACAGAATTGTGCATTGAAGAAGTACATCATTCGTGAAAAGGGCGATTTGGAAGAATCTTCTGCAGTAAAACCTTCGTGGAATGAGATTCCAATTGTTCCCCAAGTGTCTGAGAACCAGGACATAAACACTGAATGTTTAACACCAGGACATTTATTGTCAGCAAAACCCATTCAAGCACCAACTGTTAATGACTCTGAGCAACAGCTTGCTATTTGAATTGAAAATAAAGATTGGCCGAATGCAATTAAGGTTTCCAGCAATGACTCCAGCAATGACTCAACTGGACATTCAGGTTTTTAAGGACATGCAATTAGAACAACATGGTTATATGATGATCCAGCACTGTGACCTGATGTTAGTGAAGATCTTCGTGAACATTTTCTTTTCAGTAAGCTAAAAATGCGCGATGCTAATAAAGATTTGAAAAAAAAAAAAAAATTTCGGGAAAAGATATCAAATCAATTCCATAGCTAAAAAAGTACTAATTAATACACACATATGCATTGTCATTTTTTACTATTACATAATTCGGAGTATTTTTAGGAAAACGTTTCTTTTTCTACTTTCCAATGAGCATTAGATTTCCTGAATTATCCGGTGCGCGGATCCGCCCTTTCATTCCTTGATCAACCAGGGTTTTACCACTTGAGGTACCCAGCGGCAGTCAAGTTCTTCCATTTGTGAGAGAGAGAGAGAGAGGGAGACAGAGAAATCCCATCTCTCTCTAATTTTCTACAGATCGGTGCTTCAGGTAACACAATTTTAAAATTTAGGGAAGAAATCCTGGATTAGCCACTGCTTATAAGTAAGCAATAAATGCGTCAAGATTATCAATCATCGTATATATATATATATGTTCAATAATTTTGTAGAGGAAACAAAAATACAAGTTGACAACACTGAGCTAGAAATTGCTGATTCATATATTTACCTTGGCCAGCTGATTTCAATGGATGGCAACATTATGAAAGAACTCAACAGACGTATTAAACTTGGCTGGAGTGCATTTGGAAGAAACAGTTTTATCCTGAAGGGGAAATTGCCTTTGTGTCTAAAAAGAAAGGTCTTCAACCAGTGTGTATTGCCAGTCCTCTCTTATGGATCAGAGACATGGAGTCTAACAGTTGGAGCAATACGAAAGTTACAGACAACGCAAAGGAGCATGGAGAGGTGCATGCTTGGAATAACTAGGAGAGATCGAAAAAGAAACACTTGGGTGAGAGAGCAAACTAGAGTAGAGGACATCATTGTTAAAGTAAAAGGGCTGAAATGGCGATGGGCTGGGCATATTGCAAGAAGAACTGATCAACGATGGACAACAGAAATTCTGAACTGGATTCCAAGAGACCACCGAAGACCTAGAAAACGTCCTCAAACTAGATGGGTGGATGAAATAAGAAAACAGGTTGGGGTGACGTGGAAGCGAATTGCTCAGGATAGACTTGTGTGGAAAGCATTTGGAGAGACCTTCATCCAGCAGTGGATAGATAATGGTTGAATATGATGATGATGATATATATATATATATATATATATATTTCATGATTATATTTAATATTTCCACAAAGAGAAGCATTAAAGAGTATTTTACCACTATAATGTAGTTCTATATTATATGTGATGATTTTAATAGACACTTTTATATTTTATTTAAAGTTTACTACTTCATCAATAGTTATTTGATTTCAAGTCTAACCCATATTTAATTTATTTGCATTTTACGCTCATATTTTATACCATAGACGTAATCTGGCGGGGAAACGGGGGTCACTTTCCCCCCAGGTTATATTAGAAAAGAAGCAAATTTGTACTTTTTCCCATACAATTTTGAGCTCTTTTTTTTTGCCCCCCTCAGTTCACGCTATATTTATAAGAATGATTGATTCGAATGATATAG
>QLNU02015003.1:149738539-149748564 GCA_006491805.2 Dysdera silvatica
TTTTATTTTACTTTTATGAAGAAAAAATTGACTGCGGACATGTCAGTAATCTCTGAATTGATGAAATACCTTCTAGCGTCAAAAGATTGCTCACTCTTACCGTAGAAAACTGATGATTCCATTTTTCACATTCCATAAGTGAATGAACGGTTTTTAAATGAATTAATCCAGTGAATGGGAATAACTCAGAAGAGCACATTTTCTTTAAACAATGGCCGCAGGTCATGCGTTTTCTCCTTAAAAGAAAACAACAATGAAAGTAATGATCATGCTCATCTCTAATTCACTGCCAGTGTACACTGAGCCAAAGAATTCATTAATATAAACGGATGGCGGCCAAAAATTCTGCTGATTTTACCAGCTAAAAAAAAAAAGATAAGATAACAAGAAGGGCACTAAGAGGTGAAAGGTTGCCCGACAGTATTGATGCTGTTTGTTGAGTCATCGTCTGCAGAATACAGAGGGACGCACCCACATAAAGGTGATAGAAAGACAGCAAAAGAAGGGTGTATCAATACCCTTTGATTTAATCATGGCTGTACCTTCTCAAACGAAACATAACGTGTCTCACATACATGTAACTATGGCGGCATTATTTACAGAATCCATTTGGTTTTTGTCCTATACAATTCTATTTCCCTTATTCATTACTCTGAAATTAGCAAGAAGATGCAGAAACAAATTGTTTTCGTTGATCGACACTTTATAGATGCTATAGTAGATCCAGATTTCCGCCCACTGCAGAAGAAACTCTTTAAGCATTTACCGACAGATCCTAATAGGAATATCAAGGTTTTGGAAGTAGGAGTTGGCCCAGGAGTCAATTTCGAGTTCTACTCCAGCAATTGTGAACTGACGTTATTGGACATGGATGAGAAGTTCGAGACAGAGGCTCGGGAAAACCTGAAGAAGTATCCAGATTTGAAAGTGGAGAAAGTTATATTTGGCATGGCCGAAGATATGAGAGAAATTCCAGACCTTGCCTACGACGTCGTCGTTTGCACTCATTTATTATGTTCTGTGCGAAATATCACTGAAGTTTTGAAAGAAATATCAAGAGTTTTGAAGCCGGTAAGAGCTTTTTTGAATAAAAATAATAATTTTTTTTGATGAAATTGGATTTTTAGAACCCACGTCCCGTGGTTAAACCTGGGGCACTTTGACTTGTATATTTGTATTACAAATTAAAACAGTATTGCTTTTCTCAGGAGGAGAACAATTACTACGAAAGTGGTTAACACACGGAACTCCAACGGGCAGCTATTTGATGAAAATATGAAAGTAACAAAAGGCTTCGTCTCAGGTGGGATTTGCACCAGCGATCGCTTTGTTTGAACCATTTTACTGTCCCTGAGAATGACAATGGTGTCTTACTTTGTAATACACGCGTAAAAGAATATAAATTTTTTTCTGCAGACTACGTGGGTTGAAAATATGATTTCATCAATTCTTCCTCCAATATCTGTTTTGAAAAGTGTAGAATTTACAAAATGCAAGTAAAAAAATAAGAGGTCGTTACATATATCTAGACAGAGCAGTTGGCGAAAAATTTGCAATTTACAAAATATATTTATATTTTATATAAACATGAGGATTTTTAACTCGTTTAATCTAGTGATGCGCGATTGCAAGATGTTTTAGACAATTGTCTTGATTATTTGAACATCTCGCAATCTCTCCATGATTTTAAAATATGACTCGATACATCGCGCAACCATAAATAAAATAAATTACAAAATTTCGCCCTCCATTTCTATTATTTTATGCACGATATTTGGTCAATATTTGTCGTGAATGCTAAAATAAAATCCAAATTTCACCTTCATCAGCCATGCTTTTAAGTGTAAATACTATATCGTCTTCTATATTTACCGTGAATTTCTTATAACGGCAAAAACAATTTAAATATTTTTATAAATAACTTTAAGACTAAATGCAACATAAAATAATAGAAGGTCTGTTTCTGAGTCACTTGATACGAAGTTATGTATCATTATTTACATAATTTTCTATGATTCTCATATAAAATAGGCTCAGAAGTAGTAGGTAGACAATTTTTAGTTATATACGTACAATGCATTAAAAAATTAAGACCTTGTGTATTTACAAAAACAAAAAACCCACTAAGTACTCAAATAAATAAAGGCACGTCATTTGGATTTCGATAAATTTTAATTTTACCCCATATGCTCATTAAAACACAGAACGATTTTATGGACAAATACTATAACTCTTTCGCCTGGAAGTCAGAAAATATGTCCAGATTTAATTATTTACTCACCGAATTAACGACGACGCCACGTGTTCACGCGCATGCGTAGTATGGTTGGGCAGCTGCTTCGCAATTCCAATTGAACATCTCGATTGTTAAGTTCAAGGACGAATGAATTGTTGACTCGATTGTAAATGGGAGCCTATTGCGATTTTTCGATTGCAAAAACATTTCGTAATTGCCCATCACTAGTTTTATTCCATTGTTCCATTTTTGGAATAGCTTAAAAATTGGATTTCCTGCTTATTTAAACAGCAATTTTCAAAAGAAATATTTCTTCAGAGCATTGGAAATCTGGCAAGGCATAATTAAAATTTTTGTCTTAATGGTCTTAGCTACATCTAATATAGATCAAATATTCAATTTTTTTTAAATATAGAAAAAATTAAAGTAGGGATTAAACAGCTCAAAGGACAACATGTTAACTAATCTATAATTTTCACATACGTCTACGCAGAAAAGTCAAAACGGGGGATTATGGGTTTGAACTAAGCCTATAATCCCCCGTTAAGCATTACAATCCCCGTTTTTAGGCTTAAACTAAGGGGTGGGGCTTACAGAGCTACAACTTCATATGTATATATGCAGAATTTCATCGCAATGTGGATTTACAACCCCCATCAATCCACGCTGCACAGGACAGTGGGTTCTCGGTATGCTTAGTCGGAGGTTATGTGAAGACAGTATATAAATAAATGAATTTCTGTTTTATGACGATATATTATTAATTATTAACTTTGAAAACATTCATTACTGGACATGTATTCTTAAATTTCGTCCTATTTTCCCCTGTAAGTGCATTGTGTCACGTTTTTCATAACATTTCTATAAAAAATGTCTCCCAAATCTGGTAGACGTGAAAACTAAACTTTTGAACGTTGATTTATTTTTAATATAATTAAAAATTACTTTTTTTTCTTTATAGGGTGGCAAATTTCTTTATATGGAACACATTAGTTATCCATCCAGTTCTATTCCATTCTGGATTCAAACGCTGATGAGTCTGATGTGGAAAGTGTTTTTCAATGGCTGCAATTTAAATAGACTGACACATAACACTATTAGCCAAGTGTTTAGATTTAACTCCTACCAGATATTTTACCCATTACACGTGTCATTGTTTATTAGACCTCAAGCTATAGGTGTGGCCTCGCAACCCCGAAGGCTGTATTTTAAATCCCTGTAATAAAATATTGTTATTTATTTTGTATTACTCATTTACTTACCAGTTTTTATGAACTAATTTTTGCTCCGACTTCTGCAAACTGAATTGTCATAACCAAAATGTATATTTTATAGAATTATATAATCGTTTTGCTAGACGAGGGTGCGTGGACGATTTTTTTTAAGATATACAAAGTTCATTTAGACGATAATATAAATTCATATGATTAGTTTAACCATCAGGGACGGGAAACCCGGGCAGCTGCCCAGGGTCCCGCGCCGGCCCTTTTATTATCGCGCAGTTGTAATGTAAACTGTTTGTCATTAAATTGTAGACTCCCATTCATTATAAAACGTAAACGTAATTTATTCGAATTTTAATAACGCTAAAATGATATTTATTGTTCTTACAATTCATTTGTTATACTTTTATCAAATTAAGATTATTGTTATTAACAACGGATCAGAAGAAGACAAAACTATTCTTTTACCTACTCCCGTCAAATGGTCTTCGCACCCGCACGGTTTGTCTCTCCCGCCCTTTCCTGTCTCATAGCCATTAATAGGAAAGGCGCACCAGATATCATTCTGGCTCGATTTTTGATAAACAGATAATTTCACAAGTTTTATCCAGGTGTGCATCGCAATTTTCTCAAATGAGGCCCATCTGAAACCCCAAATAATAATAATACTTCTTGCTCATTAATTTGTAAAAACGACGCTTAGCCTGTTCTTAAGTTATTACAAGGTTTCCACGTCCCTCTGCCAAAGATATACAACAACTGAACTCTATAAAAGAAGTATAGCTCAGAACCAGAAAAATTCTTTTTTTTTTCTGATCAACATCACCGCATTCTGGAAGAGAATCTCGTAACAAGCTTCGGCTTTATATTCTCTTCCATTTCTAACCTCAAAACTTAAAATAATTTAATATAGATCTTCTCTTACATTTCTATAATTTTTATACTGCTCAAGCTATGTATCACGAAATATTGTATATCGGGTTGAATAAAAATTATTATTATATGTGTGAAATTTCGGTATAATCTGCTGAATTTTTCTAAAATTTTAGGAATTTCAAAGGGTATATCTTTGTTCTCAGACATGAGTCGGAAATTTTTTTTGCACCATTATCCTTCATTTAATAATCTCTTTCATATGTGTAATTCTTAAAAAAAAAATCGGACGAATTCTTGTAAGGTTCCCTCGTCAGTAGAGTAAATATGTAGGTTAATGTATTTTGGTGAATTAACTTCTGCCTCACTAAATTTTCGCCACGAGCCGGCGCTGATATTTACTCTCATTCACATGCGATTTATAAATTTGAATTTATGTACAGAAAGAATAAAAATTTTTTTCGGTATTTTTTTTTCATTCTTATTTCCCCCTGTTTGTCTAGTTTTCTATGGAAAACATCGACAGTAATGAGAAAAGGAAAAAGTGAATCGTTATTGACATGTAATTTAAAGCGATTTTTCAGTACCTTTCGATGTCTATTGAGTTTTCATAATTTTGTATTAGAAAAACTTTCAAAGATCTTATCGCTTCATATAATGGCGCGATTTCACCAGAATTTTATCGTTAGCGTTTATAAAATTAACCCGAGTATAATTTAGCTGGAAAGAATATCAAAAGTTTTTAAGATAAATTAGAAAAATCATTATCGAAATTTAAGTTCCAGGTTGGTTTCAAAGAGTTCGGTTTTACATTTTTTTCGTAGTAGGGCTCCCAAACTCCCTTTTCTTTGGGAGGCTATGCTATACCCCCTGGTTTCTCGGTACGGCCCCCTCTCCAAAATATTAGGGCCTCGTAAAATTGATTGACCCAGGGCCCCAAATAAATAATTGGTCCCAGGCTCCGCAAAGTCTAGGGCCGCTACTGTTAAATACAGGCATACGTTATAAATTAAATAACGAAAAATAATATATTGACCACAGGTCAATAAATCAAAGAACGTAAGGTGAGTGCTGATAGTACTTGTAGTGCCTGCGTTCGTTGCTCAACGTTTCTTCATACTGTCAGAACTGCATTGCCGATGTTAAAACGTCATATTGTGCTGAAGTGGATTCTGCATAATGTAAGCAGACGTCGTGTTACAAGAAAAACTTGAAAATGTTGAAATTCTTGCAAAAAAAGATTCATTAGAACAATTGAAAAAGAAATATACATGATTTTGAACAGAGTATTAGCACAACATGAAATATTTCCTGTGGAATATATTAATGATTATTGCACACTAAAATTAATATATGAAAGGAAAACAAAACCTAAGCATATGGAAATTAATAAGCATACAATATAGTAATCAAAAAAAATTTAATGAATGCACAAGATTTGAAATTGCCAAAGATAAAAACTGAATTGTATAGAAATAGCATAGAGTATAAAGGTGTAGACAATTGGAACAACTTACCAGAAAATTATAAGAATATTAATAATACTGAGTTATTCAAGAAAACAACTAGAACATTACTACTAGAGAAACTACTGAATTAATAGATAAAGCAGCGGATTAGTAAATGGTCTTTTGTTGATTAATCCTTCGTTTCTTTCCGAGGACCAGTGAAGCATGTGTACATATGTAACAGTACTTTAACCATCATCTTGCTAAATTAAACTAATAACAAAACATACGTATCAATAATGTATAGTTGATGGGAAAACTGATAGGTTCTCGTTGATATATAATGGTACGTAATTTGTATTGTAATTTTTGTGCATTTATGAGTAAGTTTTGAAAACTTTTGGTTAATATTTGTGTGCACTAACTTAGACAAGTAGATTTATTATTACTACTATTATTTACGATATTTTAAAAGCGGATTAAGTTTCGATTTGATGGTTTTATGTCATATGTAACCAGCATACCTAATACGGGGGAATCCCGTATTTTATTAAAACAGAGGAATTATATCTGATATTAAAAGACAGTTAAATATTTAGTATCATTATTTGCAGGAATAATATTTTTCTTTTACAGTACAAGTTTTACCTATCGAAAATTCACTAAGTTTCTAACGACTTCCATTACATTTATTCCCCCGCCTCCATAATCCATTCAATTTTGCCGACACTGGGCTACGTTCATTATTAGAATTCAGAAGACAATGGGACAAACCTACGCCGTATTTATTTACATACAGTGGCGGCTCAAGGTTGATTTCCATACCCGGACAGACTGGCACGGATTGCTTTTTGATGCCCCTCCCCCTCCGGCGAAAACAGGAGATTTTCACAGATGCGCAGTGAGCCATATGCCCTATAACAGTGGCCAAAAGTCTCTGAAAGAATTTCTCTAAAGATGTCTCTAAAAATTTCTTTAAACTTGTCTCTTTTTAGAGAAATAACTGTTGGATCAATTGAAAAAAAATTGAATTTGACTTCTGTTTGGCGCCCTCGTCCAAACGGGGCCTAGGGAGGCTGCCCGGTTCGCCTGTCCCTTAAGTCGCCCCTGTTTACATATATTTGCTTGTATTTTCGTTAACACTTTGTATATATTTAGTAATTTGCTCATGATTGTATATATTTATAATTTTAATTTCTGATGCAAACCTGATCCACCTTATTCTGGACGTCTTCATATTTTTCAAAAAACTAAATAAGTCAGGAGCTCTGCTAGTCTCAGTATGTATAACTTTATACTAAGGGTTCTTTCTTTAGCTAATTTAGGCATGTTTTTTATTCCTCCTCAACTTTTCTTACTTTTAAAATTTTAAATAATCAGAGGTTATACAACACCGCTGCTGCATTCAGAGTGAAAACATGACATCTCCTGCAACAAGACCATAGGAGGAAGCGCGTGCTTGAGGTGGGCAATAGTCGACGTCGCTCCAGATGCTCATCGATGATTCAGGAATATGGACGGTTAATGGTTTTGAATTTGTGATATATAAGTGGTAGTGAAACTGTTTTTGAGAATAATATAGTGATATAATTCTTTTAGTTCTGGGGAGAAAAGCTAAGAGCTTGTGCTGTAACTCGCTCTGGAGAGAATCCAGTCCAAAGAAGGAGGAGGACAAGAAGAAGAAGACTATAAAAAACTTAACAATCAGTAGCTTTAAAGATTGTTTGTTTGTTCGGAATTTTTATGGCGCAAGAGCATCTGGGCTATACTGCGCCAAACATGGTAAAATCAAAGACTGTAGTAAAACCCAGTACTTTGTAAAAATTTGAAAACGTGCGTATGGTCAGCATGGTCATTTAAAATGTCAGACAGTGATGAAGAGTTAAAAGTAAGAGTGCGGGCAAGTCTATAATAGGGGCATTGAGTTAAAATGTGTAAAACACTCATGGGTTCATTGCACACTTGGCAAATTGGTGCTGGTTTTCCTTCCAACAGATGTCTATGGGTGAGATGGGAATGCCCAATGCGAAGTCTAGCAAGGAGAACCTCCTCTTTCCGATTTTTACGGTATGAGGAGGGCCAGTTACCAATTGTATGTTTAATATTACGCAATTTGTTATTGGTTTGATGATCCCATTCTTCTTGCCACTTTTGATTCACACAGGTCTTGATAAACTTTAAAGAGAATATAATAATAATTTAATGGTGATAATGGATGGAATGAAAATTCTTGAAATCCAGAAATTTCAAGTATAAAAAGAGACAGAAACATAACATCGTCATTACTCCTGATGAAGACTGCTGCTGACGCGTCCGAAAGCTTGGGTGATCTTTTTCATTTGCTATTTGACCAATGTTTAGTCTTTGTATGTAAATTGTTCCCCTGCTCTACTTTGTATCTTATTTTTATTGTACTAACTACGGGTGAAGTCCCACTTCATCCCTTCTTCCTTTTCGGGTATTGGTGTTCTCCTTTCGGAACTGTGGTAACGGATCATCCAACCGGAGATCCTTAGTAAGTATTCATTTATTCCAAACGGTACTGTGCATTGTACTCCTTCCATAGTATTCGCGGTGTCGATCTTCATGCTGAACCTTTAAAAATTCTAAGGCAAGGTTGCTATTACACTTGTTGGAAGCAAAGGTCACCTGGCCAAAAAGGCACGTGGGAAAACTGCTTTCCACACACCCAATTACACTTAACTTCACTCACCCTTTACTTCGCGCACTCTTAACTTCACTCATTTTTTAAACTGCACTATTTTCATGTTTGATTTTATTTGTTTACACTGTGGTCGGGAAACTCTTCAAATTGTCCATAAATACATCAAAACACACATTAAAGTTATCCGTTTTAAAGAACATCTTCACTTTGATTACACCTGTAAAAAGGAATTTCTTATCCCTTTCAAACTTAACCCTTTGACTGGCCGAAGCGTGTATATACGCGGATAGCGGAATGTCGAAAACTGGTTGAAGCGTATATAGACGCCCAAGGCGTAGTCTCTTGATACTGGTCAAGACTTATATATACGCTTTGCTTTCCCTCTCCTGCTGCACAGTGAAATCTCTATGTGGCCGCTGCTTGCAGTTTGAACTCGACATCATTCCTTTAGTCAAACGTCCCCCCAACTCAAGTCGGATTCAGAAACTTTTCACGTAGGGCGATCTGTTTCTGATTCCTATTTCTCGCTAAGTGTCCGGTACGCATCAAAACATTCCGTCTATGATTTCGGCACAAGCGTGGAAAAAAATCGTAACTTTTCTCGTAAATTCGCCATGATGGATTTATGACGTGAAAATCAGGCTATATGGGGGTGGGCGCGTTACCAGAAGAGCTTTCCCCCTCCCCCCTCAGCTAATATCAAATATCAGCGACAACCAACTTTCAGAAAACCGAAGGCAAGTTTGATTAATATCAATTTTTTTTTTAAATTGCTAATTTTTAATACATAACAAATCATTAACGTCCCAACATTTTGAGGAGGAGAACGAGATTTTTTACGGCCACAAACTTATGGCGCCATCTATTGTCATAAATCTTCAACAGTTATTATAAAATGTTAATTAGATAAATTAATTGTTAAGTAGTTAACTAAATAATTAAAATAAAATGGATTACTAAACAGCAATTATTTGAACGATATACAATTTTTGACTTCGCAGAGACCCACGTTTTAACAGCGAGTATTCTACAAAGATTGATAAAAAATGTACTGGTAAAGAGAAACCTATTTTCTGCAGAAAGGTGAATAACCTTACTGCCGCCTCTTGGCACGTGCCTGTAACGAAGTTTTTCCATTATGAAAGTTTTCCAAGGTTTATGAAAGATTTCAAAGATATATAGTTAATAATAAGTTCAATACCAATAAAAAATATTGAATTAAAAATAAATTGACAAAGTATCTGTAATAAACAAAATACTGCCTTAACTTATGCAATTGCTGCATACGTATATTTAGTTTTAAAGTATTAAAAGTAGTGGTAAATCAAGAAAGATGACTACTGTTGAGGTTGAAGGTCTACCTAATTCTTTTAAACATGGAAAATGTGAAAATCAAAACTGCTTCTACGTAAAGTTGAAAAATGAATATGATATGCGTGATTGTATCATGGATTATGCCACATTGACTTCAATAATTTTAAAATCCTAAATGAGAACGTTAAAATATAAAAAATAGGTACACACGCGTGCTACATAAGCGTAACAAATGATCTATGCTGTTTAAACCATTTACGATGATT
>QLNU02015003.1:149757530-149772895 GCA_006491805.2 Dysdera silvatica
AATGTTAGTTTCTATTTACCTGTTCCAATTCTTTTAAATTTCCATTCTTCCTTGATTTTCCCAAACCTTTATTACTGCCTTTTAATTTGGGGCCATTCTTCCAAATCTAACTTTCAACGTCTGATTTTATTACAAAAGCGATATTTATGTCTTATTTTTAATCATTCTCATTTTACCTAGAGCTCAGATATTATTAGACGTTTACGTATTTTTTTAATTGATAACCTTCTTACTTTTAAAACCTTAATATTCGTTTTTAACATGATAAAATCCTTGCGACATTCAAATATAATTTTTCTTCAATTGCCTAATCACTCATATCATACAAGAAGCTTAACTAACTATACCCTAATTTTTTCTAGAACCAATCTTGGAATGGCAAGAATTGGCTGTTTCTGCCTTAGAGTATGGAACTCTCTTCCTCCTACTCTATGGTTTTTAAATTCACTTTTTTTTTTATTTAAAAGATACCTTACTGATTACTTGTTAAATTAATATCCATTTTCTTTATGATTTATTCTTTTCTCTCTTTTTAAAAGTTTACATTTGAAATATAATTAAAACACTCAGCATGGGCTTTGTCAGACATAAGTCTTTACTCATTGCTGCCCAGACGAATAAAATTAATTTTGAAGTATTTGTTACATGTCTCACTATAATTTGTATCTGATTCGTTTAAATAAAGAATTTGATTTGAATTTGTGCATAAGAGACGCATTTACTTTTATTTTAAAAACTCTAGCACAAAGTATCGCTTGCATTCTCTTTATCCGTGTGAAGATAACATGAAAAAGACTAGACATAAATATATTTAATGTTGATTTGATACTTTTGAGGAATTTATGAAAGAAATTAGAAGGTGCCAAATGGTGATAAAGTCTCTCTTTTTTCAACCAAAACTCATTTTTTATTAATTACTTTTAACGTTAGTCTGAGGAAATAGCCGCTAATTTTCACATAATAGGTTTCTTAGGACTGAATTAATTAACTAATTCGTTAGATTTGGCATGTGAGCTCCAGAGGGGTTTCCTTATAAGTTACTTGAGTGCTTAAAAGGTTTTCTGTATGAATTTGCGTCTTGATTTCTTTTTGGCCAATTCATCAATTTTTTTTCAGTATTTATTTCGTCCAAAATTTCTTGTTCAATGTATAATATGGCTATATTGTTCAATTTGTCTTCTCCCATCGTGCTCCGTAAATTGTTTTTAACGCGTTTTAAAACTGAAAAAGATCTTTCACCTGATGCATTTGATATCGGTATTATTAAAAATATTTTCAAAATAATCTCTACGTTAGAAGTCGAAGACATTTCTCTTGTCTCTGAATACATTTCTGATGCGGTTTTAATAGTACCTTTGTTTTCTTGCAAAATTAAGTACTGGTCTAGTTCGTCGTCAAAATTAGAATATATATATATGCGGGATAAGTATTAAGGCACGCGTCTAGAGGTCAAATCAAAGTATCTTCTCTACGTACTCAGCTTTTTGTAAAAAAAAAAATGGCGTTATTGAGAACAGGGTTTCTGCCATTATAATTTTATTTAATTCTCATTTTTCTTATTTAATTTTAAGTGGCAAAACTATAGTTCTGAAAGAAGCATTTAATCGTTTTGCACTCATTGTTGAGCTAATATGATTTTTAATTAGCTCTAATTTAAAAAAAGAACGTTCTGTACTTATATACGTAGAACACGCAAGCAGAATTGGCAAGAAGATGCAAAAACAACTTTTTTCGTTGATCTACCCCATAACAGCTTCTGCAGTATATTTTGGGATGTATTTCATCATATACCGCATTTTTTTTTTATATCGAGTCTGCTTAATTCAACTAACAGTTCTGAGTAACCTGTAGGATCAACATACATTGTTGTTTAATAATTATATCCTAAATATTCCTTATTCCAAACTCACGAAAATCTCGCCCTGGAGCCTTTTTTGCGTTGAGCATATTTGGCAACTGTGTTATCCCTGTGAAGAGTAATAATATCTTACATCCTCATATACGGAGAAAAGGAGCGTTGTTTCCTGTCCTCGTTCACCTAGTGCTCTAAGACACTCTGTGCTAAACAGAGGGACCCTGGTTCGAATCCAGAATGGGGACGGCCTCTCTTTTTCTTAAAAAACAGAAAGCTCTAGTTTGAGTTACATATACGTGGGTGGCAAAAATTATTGTATAATAAATTCCCCCACGAAAAACTCACAAAAATCTCGCCCCGGAGGCTTTTCTGTGTTGACCATATTTGGCAATTGTGTTATCCCTGTGAAGGGTAATATCATACATCCTTATATACGGAGAAAGAAAGCGTTGTTTCCTGTCCTCGTTCGTTTAGCGGTCTAAGACACTATAGGCTAAACGGAGGGACCCTAGTTTGAATCCAGGATGGGGACGGCGTCTCCTTTTCTCCAAAAAACAAAGATCTTGTTTGAGCTACATTTACGTGGGTGGCCAAAAAAAATATTGTATAATATTCCTTATAGTCATCGTTCAATTCATTACCTCTATCTATTATTTTTTCTGCTATTTCAACAAAAAAATTGTTAAAGCAGTTAGCGATTTTCCGGTTATCTGATTTCTTCTTTTGTTTCTTCCGATTAAACATTTAATTTGTTTCTTTCCCTTTTCGGTTCCCTTTCCCAGGAATTTGTTTAAAAATTTCCTTTGTTTATCAGTATTAGATAAATTTTCATCCATAAATTTTTTTTTGTGTAATACAATTGATTTGGCTATTCTATTCCTTAATTTCTTAAATCTTTACAAATCGACCAATTTTTTGGTTCTTATAAATCTTTTAAATGTGCTATTCTTTTTCTTTATGTCGTTTTCTACTCTTTTGTTGGTCAAACTCTTTGCATTTATTTTATCCTTTATATGTTTCCACTTCATTCGAACTCCCAACAGTGTAAAGAACACTTACTCAGAGATCTCATAAAAGATCGCACTGCTCACTGTAGTCCAGGGTTTGGTTCCCTAGGCCATAAGAGGTTCGGATTCCTCGGAAAACAGTAGGTCCCGGCGCAGCATGACCATTGTAGTCTTTGAGCCGTAAAACCACAAACAAACATAAAATAGAGACCCTCCAGAGAAGATTTGTTTCTTTTTTAGATCTTGGCTTTCACATCGATTTAGACAATACGGCTAGACGTTATGGCCTCATGAATTTTGGTACTCTCGTACAGTTTAGTATTCTTCTGCTTTATCTTCTTCGTTTAAAACTTACTGATATCATCACTGATATCATTTCAGAACTTACTGATATCATAACACCATGCCATTAATGTCATGATTATGATACCCAACATAAAAATAATTTTCAAGTATGCCAGGGCTAAATATATTGGCAAAAATGTCAATCGCATTAGGTTATGTAATGCATTACCAAATAATTTTAAAAATCTTTACCCCTTAAGAAAATTAAAGATTGAGCTGAGTGCATTTCTACTTGATTTTTCGTTTGATATTTGGGGACTTCATTTCGCAGGATTTTTTATTTTTTTGAATAGTGGATTACTCAAAAGGGTTTCGAATATTGGGAGCCAATTTGATGTTTCGTCCAATATGACCTTGCGTCATAAACACACATCCAACCAACCATTTTGACAGGGTTTAATTAATGTGGTAAGGGTGTTGAGTTCGTGATCCGTTGACATTAATTACCTATTCTTTTATTGTAATAGTTAACTGATTAATTCCTCTTCTTTTCGTGATTCAGTTACATTAATATTTTTCTTTTCTTTCTGTTATTCTCACTAATCTGTATCTATTTGTTATCGGTTTTCGGAGATAAACGTTAAGTGCAGAATGAGAACCCAGGGATCTTTGGACTTGTCGGATGATGCATTTATATCGCCTTTTTTCAAAGAGATCACAGGTCATGGCAATATTATTGTATGGTTTCACATTGTATTTAATTTGTATACAAGATATGTATCTGCTGATGGCCTGGAAAGAAATAAATGAAGTGATAAAAAATGAAATGAAATATACGGTTCAAATTTCTATAGTTTGAGTGGAAGAACAAAGGGCTTAACATCTAATTTAATCAAAGAATTTATTAGTAAAAAGGACTTATTGGCTTCACAACTCTTCAAATTTCTTTCATAACTTCAATGAAATCTTTTACAGAACATAACAAATGAGTGCAAATAACGAAATCGTATGAATGGTCTGGATTTTCCCTCATATCTTCGGCATTGCCAAATATAATTTTCTCAACTTTCAAATCTGGATACTTCTTCAGTTTTCCCCGGATCTCGGTCTCAAAATTTTCATTCATGTCCAATAACGTCAGTTTGCAATTGCTTGGATAGTATTCAAAATTGGCACCGTGGCCAACTCCTACTTCCAGAATCTTGATATTCCTCGTAGGATCTTCCGGTAAGTACTCGAAAAATTTCTTCCGCAGAGAGTTGATGTCGTGTGAACCTGCTATAAAAAGTACAGATGGATATATAAATGAAAAAAATGTGTTTCTGCACCTTCTTGATAATTTTAAGGTAATGAATAAACGGAATAGAATAGTGTAGGACAAAATTCATCCAAATACAGTGATTAAAACCGAAAAAAGAACGTGGATGTTAGATACATTAGGTTTTATAGGAAATGTTTCCGCCATTTTTAAATCAAAGAATATTGTTACACCATTTCATTGGTATCGTTTTGACTTCCTTAACATTGAAGAATACGTCCCTCCCCGTTCAATAAACCAGGCCTCAGATAACACTATCAGTGTTCTTTATTCTTCTTTCCGTTTGTCCTTCTCCTCTTTCTTCCTTGCTCCTTTGGTCCTTCACCTTATCTTACCTTATTTTTTTATCTGATAAAAGTAGAAGAATTGATGGCCGTTATCCGTTTAAATAAATAAATTCTTTGGCTCGACGGACACAAAATAGAAATGAACTTGATAATTCCTTATATTTTCTTTTGAAGTGAGAATGTATTTCCTTGTGCATATTCTTTAAAGGAAATACAGTCCTCGAGCTTATTAAAATTCACCTTGAAAGCAAAGTTCGAGTGATTCCTTCATCCAGGCGCGGAATGAGATTGCGAAGGATCGTTCCCCACAAAGAAGAAATGGTGGAACCTTTTGAGGGCTACAATATCCTGTGTAACCTCATAGATATTTTATATGCCTGCAGTCATCAGTTTCTTCGTTGATCATAAAGAATAAACGTGGATTTAAACCAGTGTCGTGTATTCCAGGGGCTCTATTTGATTTCCGTTGGAACAATTTTTCACAGAAACTGTTGTTCTTAGAAAAATGTAGTGTTTTAGAAGAAATTCAAAAAAATTTAGAAAAATATAAAGGGTTTGGTGTAGATAAAATAAATAGATATTCGGAAATAGAGTTGTCATCGGAGACAGAGAAACTAGCCTTTTTCTCAAGGCGTTTATGGGAGCAATAGCCACTGGATGCAAATAAAAGATTTTCTCTAATTTCCTACCATGGCAAAACAAGAAGGTTTGCATCATGTTAAACTGGTCTTAGACATGCTGGTGGCCGCCATATCGTGTTTATATTTACTTTATAGGGAAGTGCGCAGAAATTGGATTGGTTCAGTATAGCCCAGATGCTCTTGCGCCATAAAAAAGCCAAACAAACAAACAAACAAGCAGAAATTCGAAGGCGTCGTCTTCGCTTTTGCTAGGGAGTTGCATGTTAACATTAGTTGGGTTAATAGATTTAACGAAGTCGTAAAACAAATACGTTTTTGAAATTTTCTCTTCCCAAAGAAGTTTTCAAATTTAGTTTAGGAGATATTGTGTGTAAAGATCTGAAAATGTATTTTTTTATAACAATTGACTTTCATTATATAATAATTCTGATTACACAATACACTAAAGTATACTAATGCTATTATTTGAAATAAAATAAAGTTGAATAAATCTTGGTCAAATAACGAAATCAGTGTAAAAACTTACAGTTTTAGCCGCATTTGTTAGCCTCGAACCCCCCGAAAGCCTTAATCCGTCATTGAAAATAGTACGGTTAAATGCTTCTACGGCTAAGTGGATATTTTTATATATGCGAATGTATCACCGGCGTACGCAGTGGCGGATCCAGCTAGGGGTGGAGGGGGCGATGCCCCCCCCTCCCGTCAGGGTTAAATAGGAAAAAAATAAAGACGATGAAGAATATTTTATGTGTTGTTTGTTACTACTGTAATAAATAAAAATCTTACACCAAAGTCTCCAAGCCTTGGAGAAATGCAATCTAGACGTTTTTCCATGAATCTACAAGCTATTCGCCTTTCAAACTGCATTTTCAGTAAGGGTTACTTCAGCAGAACGTAGTTTTTTATCCTTGAAGCGCCGTTAAACTTGGCTTCGAACGCGGATGACAGAAGAGACTTTTAATACACACCCACAGAGACATTCATATTGATGTAAATAAAGTGATTGACAAATTTTCAAAGAAACCAAGATGGCTCGACTTCGCACTATAAACTTCAAGTTTTTTAAAAAGTCGCTTATTATAAAAATAGTAAAATAATTACAATGTTTTTGTAGTTTAAATTTAAACTTGTTCTATTAATTACATTGTAAATTATCGTTTTGGTTATTGTATATGTCTCCTTTACTAGGTTATCCTTCTGTCATACTTGACTATAATCTACCCTAAACCATATAGTTTAATTAAAGAAAAGCCCAGCTTTAATTCATTGTCGTAAATTAAATATTTTGGTGAGTATAAAGCAGGGTTGTCCAACCTTTTTGGGTAGCGGGCCACTTAAAGAATTTTCACGGATCTCGCGGGCCAGCGGTTTCTTAAAAAAAAAAATTGAAAAAAAATAACTTACACTTAACAGCCTCCCTTTAGAGTTTCTTCCAGTTATTTGTTTGTGCTCTTGCGATATAGAAAGGGGTCACCTATGCTATTATTCCCACGATTTTTCATTACTTCTGAAAAAAATCTAATATTTTTGTTTGGGAAACTTTTTTTATTTCAAACAGTTGTAGGCGGGCAGAATTAATATTATTCGCGGGCCGTATGTTGGACAACCCTGGTATAAAGGAAGGCTAGTAATATAAAAACATTTACCTAAACTATTTAACAGTCCAAAACTAAAAATTCTGACGGTGAGGGTCCAGAAATCGCCCCCTCCCGCAATAAAATCCTAGGTCCGCCCTTGAGCGTACGCATGGGGTTGTAACCGCTCATTGCGGTAAAATTTTATATGTATATATATAAATATATGGAGTTGCAGCTTCATAAACCGCCCATTCCATTGAGCCTCTAACTCCCCTTATAAACTTTCTGCATACGTCTATGGAATACACTTTTGTTCACAGGGGACCCTAAGTCATCTATCTCATCTCAAATAATGGGTCAATGATTTTATAAGCATTTATGAACCCCGGGAGGAGAGGCGTATGAAACTTCAATTACCTCTTAAATGAAATTCCTCCTCTTTTTCTCCGAAGCATAACTTGTAACTCGTATAGTGGCAACCTTGACAAGCATTACCAATCAACAGTTTGTTTGGTTTGTATATTTTGTTTGAAAAAAGTATCAAGAAGCTACTGAAACAGCTGTCACGACATTAAAGAATGTAATTTCTAACAGTGACAGTATTGTGTTTTATTTATCTAATATTTTTGCGCAGTGTATCATACCAATCGAAACCTTACTATGTAACCCCTTACTTTTAAAAAGTAAGCATCGTTAACAATGAGATTATGGAATCGTGACGAAACTTTGCATGATATACCATGAATACCTGTTTCGTACTCCTTGCTCTTTGAAGTCATTTTACCAGAGGTAACTTCACTATAGGGAATACGGATAATTTTGACCATGAGTTCTTCGAGGAAGCCACGATACTGTAATGGTTTTATTTCTGGAAATTCCAAGCGTAATTTGCAGTAAGCCTAAGCTTTCAACTGTAGGTAATAATAAACTTGGAAAACGATCCAGTGATCTACTTCAATGCCAATAAGTTAGAAGTTATTGAAAAACATCGACACCTGTCACCATTTCACCAAGTTTCAAAATCATTGAAGAGACTAATGTTTTGCAATGTAATAACATCATGAGGGAAGATACAATGATAAGTATGTTGCAACCTGTTAGAGGGTTAACAAACCAAAATACATTGACATGGTCTGGCATTCATGGTATTGTCTCAAAAGCTAATGTTCCATTAAAACAGGATGTCTTTCTTCCAATACTGCCTTATCCAGTAACATCACATGATAGTGTGTATTCATAAATGAAGAATTTTCAAAGCTTATTTCTACAACTTGACCAACAAGCGCTACCAGTTGCATGTGATGAAGGCGCTTTCCATATTGCCTCAGAAATTCAGTTCGTCACAAACGAATTCCAATGAATTGGTCATAAACGAAACGTTATGCTATTCCTGGGGTTATTTTACATCGCTAAAATTATACTTGCATATATTCGAAAATACATAGACGGCAGCGAGATAGTAAGCAACCTCATTGAAAACCACGTTTTCGGTCCAAAATTAACAGGAGGGTGTCCTGAAAGGTAGCAATTATGTAAGATCAGTGAAAGGAATGTTCACGCTAGCAGAAATGGTAGAAGGACTTAGATGGAAAGCATTTTTGAGCACTATTAAAGGTGAGTCTACATTACCCACACGAGTTGGTGATATTCTTAATGCTATGCAGCACTCAACATCAGACGATGTGCAATTCAAGTCTCAAGAACTGATCACAACATCAAAAGACACATTGAAATCTTTAGATATTTTCACACAGAAACAAATTCAGAATTTTGAACAATGGCAATATATGGAGAGGTTTCTTCATTTAATAACTTGTTTAAAAAACCTCATAAGAGCCGATAGGGAGGAGAACTTGAGTGTCTACATGCAAACAGTGAAGGATGTTTTTCCAATCTTTCACATTTTTGATAGAGTTAACTATTTGAGATGGGGATCACTGTTTTTTGAACAAATGCTTCGTCTTGAAATACTTCATCCTGAAGTATGTGATAAGTTCAAGGAAGTCATTTTGTTGTAAAAAGAATAAACGGAAATTTAATGATGTGGGTGTCATCATGGCCTTTGAACAAACAATGAGCCGATCATAAAAGTTAGCTGGGGGGTGGGATTATAGGGTAAACAAGAAGGAAGAACTATATAGCTGAATGGCAGCTTGCATACCATGAAGTTCTAATCATAAAAAAAAAACATTTGAAGGACTTCTAAACATTATACCAGTTGATTACGAGCTGATAATGCACCACGAGTTAACAGGAGTCTCAAAAATACAATGGAAGTTAATATCCAACAAATGCTTCAGTATGCTGAAAGCAGGGGAAAACTCATATCATGCAAAAGGGGAAATCAAACTTCACAACATTATAACGAATGAATGTCTTCCAACACTGAATGCCAAGAAGATACTTCAATTTTTGACTAAAGCTCATAAAGTTTTCGTGACGTTTCGGCAGGGAAGGTTTATAATCAGAAGAAAGTCACTACCTGCACCTATTGAAAAGTAAAAACTTCTCACTTTTTTTAACTACAGCACAATCGGACATACAAACCACAAAAGCAAACTGTACATAATGCCATCAAGGACCATTAGCAGCTTCAAAGCAAAATGGATATCACCGAAGAAAGAGGAATGACTACTGCAGAAATACTTTCTTACGATATTTCGTCTTCATCCTTATTAGGTAAGAATGGTGCTACTACCAAACCCATAAAGTCAAAACTCATGTCTTGAGTTGACAAAAAAATTGATGCCAGAGAAAGCTTATTCCAAACAGAGCACACCCTGAAAATTTGTGTTGTATATGATGTTATGCTGATGTTATGAATAAGCTTCGAAGAATGCCAGTAAACTGACACAACAGAAGATTTGTTTAAAACGCTTGACAGTAATGTGAATAATGTCTGCAAATTCAGCCGTGTTGACTATGACGCCAGTCAAAATTGGGTTTTTGAAAGCCTTCTTTATAAATCTCAACCTTACAAATATCGTTAATGATTACAAGACGACCCCAAGTTTCAGCCAGGCATGGAAGAACTTAATTTCGATCCTCCAAACATCAAATCTCTCTTCAATTTCTATTAGATTCCTTTTGTCACCGACAGAGGGTGCTAATATCGCGCAAACAGACCGGTAAACGCGGCAGCACTTCAGCTCTGATACAGCAACGCTTCATTTCTGTTTAATTTTAGATCACTCGAATTCCTGACGAGGGACGGCCATTGCCCGTCCGAAACGTACGTCGAATAATGTGTTAAAATTTTTTCTCTTACACCTAAAACGTTGTTCTTCTTCAAAAATAATATTCTAAGTGTAACGAAATCGTTCTTACTTAAAACTACATTTCAAAATTTTCAAAAGTTGTAGAAAGCAAAATGATCAGTACTTGCACAAATAATGCAACATATTTATTAATAAAACGCTCTTTTTTTTACACCAACTATCATACTATAAACATCCGACTCCTCTTGATCTTAATTCCATTTTGACTCTCTCAATGCAACATTTCCCTTTTATTTTTCGACTCAAGGTCGCGATATTCGCCTATCTTAATTTTATATTGATGCCATCCAAACAAGCAAAACAACTAAAGGAAACCAATTCCTACATTTTTTAATTTCATCATTTCTTTTTAAAATTTCACAAATATTTATTTTACTTCATTAATTAAATTATAATTAAACAATAATTAAATTAATAATTATTATTATAATTAATAACTATATTTATACATACTCTATTTTGGCTTTGAAATTCCAAATGAATGAATATTTATAAATGTGAATTTATGAATGAATATTTGCTAGAATCAAACTTTGCAATTTTATTTATATATACCATATTTTTTACTTTATTCATGACTGGAATATTTATTAATTTATATATACTATAATGTATATTTATAAATATTTATTAATAATTATTAAAAATACGATTTATAGGTACGTTTTAAAATTACGAAATATATATTATTATATATATTTCGTGTGTGTATATATATATATATATATATACATACACAGATTTCGCATATTCAGATCAACAGTATTCCAAAATATCTTTTTTTTTTTTATCAAGTTGTGTATTTATTTCTTATCGAGTTTATCTCGATTGTCGTATAGTAAGTATTAAGCACCTTAAAAGTGCAAAAGAACTAATACTACCTCCCTAAGCCGCCCAGTTCGCCTAATTGTCCAGTCGGCTCTATAAAGAGGAGCGCTAACTCCAAGGTGTTCACGTCCCTTCGGCCTCTAAAAATTTTTAGGATCTCAGGACCTTCCGATTACATGCCGGATGCTCTACCAACTGAGCTAAGGTCTAAGCTCAACTTCTTTCTTTCGCACTTAATATTTTCTGCTACAATTTACACGGTGTTCAGTTTGCAATATATGGAAAGCTCCCGTCCTTTTGTGTGTTTATTTAAAGCTTAATGAGAGGAAAGTTGAGCGTGGACTGAAGCTCGGTTGGTAGAGCATCCGACATGTAATCGGAAAGTCATGGGATCGCAACCCGGTGGTCTCATACTCTTATCTGGCATATGTATATGTTATTTTAAAATTTATGTAATTTACATTTGCGGAGTGCAAATGCAATTTGCGCGAATTCGTATTGTAATAAATATAATAATTGCACTTCTTTGTCATTACTAATAAAAATGACCTTGCTTCATAAAAATATAACCAACAAACCGACCAACCTACCAATAAAAACGATTTGCTTAATATTCAATTTAATATATGTCTTTATTTAATTTATTTTATATTTCCCATGAACACAGCGTTGAGATTAACATTTTCAAGACTTCATTCAAATAGTTCATACGTACCGGATATAATCTTAATGCATCTATATCCGATGTAATGTTTTCGATTATCGTCAGCAATGAATAATAGTAAACAACAGAATTAGAAGGAAAAGGGAACGTTTGAGAAAAAATCTGTTTATTTGTGAAGTTGAAATTAAACATACAACAGTCAGTGCTTACGTTCTGCATCTAACTAAAGGTGCTACTTCAGTAGACGGTAACTCGCCAAACTTTTTCGGTTTGATGTATTTGGAAAATTTCGGTGGTGATAATTTTGCAAAATTTGATAACTCAGGAGGTTGCTGTGCCTAGATTCAATGCTAGAATTTTGAAGGGATGTGGGTGTGGGGGTGAATCTTCAAACTATGCGTACAAAAAATGGGGTCTCATATTTAGAAAGAATCGATTTTTCCAATTTCAAAACGCTTCACAAATCACGAAAAATTGTGCTTTCCATCATGGCGGACGCGCGTTCGCGTCAGGAGTCAGCCAGGATGGAAACTTTACAGTAGGCTCCAGTTATCGTCTCGGGAAGTAGCACCGAAAAATGAAATGTTCACTGCCTGGAATTGTTCTTTTCTTCCGTTCTGAAAAAGGTAACACTTGGCTAAAGAAACAGCTGTTACCAACGTTAATATATTTTAACTGCGACAGTGTTGTGCTTATTATTGTATGTGCAGACACTACACAAATAATATTATATACATAAAACTTAATGGGAACGTTCCCAAGAAAAGAGAATTTATAAAATAAGAAAACAGGTTGATTAAAGAATATAACTTTCCCTCAAAACCGATAAACATGGGCATTTGGAGAGACCTTCATCCAAATGTAAAAAATTATGATTGAAAAGCACGCTAATCTCTGATTAGATATGAAATAAAGCATCAATCCTATTTGTTATGACATTGGCATAATGCGAATTTTTGTGATATTTAAAAAAAAAATTGTCTAGGCATCTTCCTCTATCAAATCAATCATAAATTTCTAGAAAACATGCACTTTGATTATACACCATTAAGATTGCAAAATTCGGAACAAGAAATATAAAATGATTATTTCAACAACTAAATAATTAGAAAACAATTTTTAACACGAATTAAAAATAGATAATTACGAGAGAAGTTCGCAAAATTAATGAAGCCCGGGTTATGAGAAAGGCGTCAAAACATTACATTACGGGGACACATATTATAGTCGGGGTTGCGATGCCAAACCAATGGCTTGAACTGCAGCAATCAGAGGTGTAGATAATGGATAAATTATCTGGTAAGAATTAAGTCTAAACACTTGACTAACAATATTATGTGTCGGTCTATTTAAATTACACCCATTGCCATAAACCTTCCATATTGGGTTCAGGAATGTTTGGATCCAACGAGGGATAGGACTAACTGGAAAGCCAATGTGTTCTGCGTAAATAAATTTTCCATCCTATAAAGAAAAAAAAAAGTTAAATTTTCGATTAATCAAAAAAGTAAATTAACGCTGAAGACGTCATTTTATTTTTCACGTTCATAAAATTTGGCGGAAATTTAAGCCATTTCGCTAAAACGCATAGAAGAAAAACGTTTGAAAAAGCGTGATGTAAAAATTCTACGGAAAAAACATGATAAAATTATTTTATGGTTTCAAGACAAGTATAAAGAGAATTTTCAATGTTAACGTCTGATAGCACAACGTAATAAGGACAGAAAAGCATTTATTATTAGCATTATTATCCAGCCACGGGAATTGATAACACAGGCAAACCAAAAAATAAAAAAAAAAATAAAATCTCTGCTGACTTGTTTTTAACCAATTTTGGTATGATGATTTCAAAATTTTTTTATCACGTCAAATTTTCCAACTATCGCATTCTGCGTTTATTGCTATAATGTTATATGAATCATATTTCTGATCCCACAATTCACTCAGGGATTGCTGATAAAAATCTGAAAAATTTGTAATACACGACATGATCCGTATGGTAGGAAAATTGTATCAAAAATTGCATTTTGTGATTGATATATTTGGATTACGACCAGGAATTTTGACATTGGAGTAAATAACAATTGCGACTGTTGAACTTGGTATCCCTGCGGTGGCGCAGTGTGGTAACGCGTTCTCCTAGTGCGCCGCTAATCCGGGTTCGACTCCCAGCAGTGCAAAGAACGCTTACTCAGAGATCTCATAAAGATCGCACTGCTCACTGTAGTCCGGGGTTTGGTTCCCTAGGCCTTAAGAGGTTCGGATTCCTCGGAAAACAGTAGGTCCCGGCGCAGCATGACCACTGTAGTCTTTGAGCCGTAAAACCAAAAAGAAAGCGAGAAAGTGAACTTGGCATCATGTCTGGCATACGAAAATGTTTAAACAGTCCAGATTCGTTTTGCTACATGTCTGTTAAATAGTAATTCTTACATTTTTAAAGTTTCTCTGTCATACCTTTCTGAATGTACTATTTCTTTACCTCAAACCACATACAAAATACCTACTTTTTGCTCATTTTTGGACATTCAAAGTAAATTAGAGAAAAAACTTGACGTGATATAAAAAAACTGTTATAATTTTTGATTTAAGTACATCAAATTACCTTAAAATTATCTCTCAACCGTAATTTTTTTATATAAATCGAACACTACGCAGATTAAATCAAACAACAATATCAATCAACGTTTATTGGCGTAGTGATACCAACGCCGATACATGGAACGCCCGAGTTAGGTCGAAATATTTTCAGTAGTGTTGGTAATTGAACTGACGATCTTTTCATTTCATACTGGCGGAGTGCTACCAACACCAATCTGCTACGAACGACAATGTATAATCTCTCTACGAATGTAGAGTATAAGATTGTTAAAGTTATTTCGCAGAATGGTGTAGTACATGGATTTTCGCACCATTCTGCGAAATAACTGGCAACAATATATATACGTTCGTAAAGAGATTATATATTGTCCTTCGTAGCTCAGTGGGTAGAGCCTCCGCCCGGCAAGTGGAAGGTCGTGGGTTCAGGTCCCACCGAAGGCAGAAATATTTATTTTCTTTCGAACGTTTCACCATCTAATCACGCCATACCATCGGCGTTGGTATCACTACGCCAATAAACGTTGATTGATTGACATTGTTGTTTGAGCTCAACTGTAAGTCAGCAAAAATCGTGTCGGCCTGTACATCCCCAACCCAATGAGCCTAGCCATCGACCTTAACAAGGATTTCCGTGATCAAATATAAAAGTAATTTTGAAAATTTCGAGTTTTGACAGAGGATTGGCGGAGGAGTTTCCGAAATTAGATTTTCAGCACTCGCATTACGTAGCTGCAACAGATCTTATGCACCCCTACATTACATGTAAAATTTTTATTGCCCTTCTGAGGGTAGTACAATTATTACGAAAGCGGTTATTTTAACACAAGGAACTTTCGTTGGCCGTTTCTGGTGAGGATAAAAGAAAGGAAGAAGAAAAAAAGGCTTTGTGTACGAAGATAATCTTGATCCAATGGCCTCATGGTTGGAATTCAAACATCTGATTAACTGGATGACCGAGGCATAGACAACAATGTCTTACCTTCTTACTCATATTTTGTAGATATTACGATATTTAAACTCAGATTCG
>QLNU02015003.1:149777583-149796267 GCA_006491805.2 Dysdera silvatica
GGTAGAATACAGTGTGTCACCTTATAAATTTTTATAAGTCGTCAAATTTCCCGTCGATTACGAAGAGTAAACGTGCTTTTAAACTAAATTAACTTTGAAAATATTATTTTGAAATTGTCGGGTATTTATGCAAAATTATATTAGGTTTGGTGAGAAATTTCGTTCAAAAACGTGACGGGAAAAATGGTTAAGAAAACACTTTGAAAAAATCTGTGACGTTTTATAGTTTCAAGCTCGGACAACCACGTTTTAAGTGTAAGAATTACAATTTTGAAGTAAAAAAGTAATATTTTAATCAAATTTATTTGTGTTTATTTTATTTAAATAAGGTATTCTTTCTAAGAGGATGGGTTGAACGGAATTCAGAAGCGGATTGTTATATTGTTACACAGAAACCGTTGTGGTTTTCGCCGCCGACATTTGCATTTTTGCGTGCTCTGCGTTTCCTGACCCTCTCCGCCACCGATAATATTATATCCCTTGATACCTGCTGAGACGCTCTTTCCTATGATGTGCATCTTCTATATTTCATTTTGGCATTTGTGCGAAAATTGAGAGATATTTTAAAATTTTTAGCATTTTGTTTATTTTTTTTTGACACTTTTTCGGTCAGTAAAACTGATTCAGTGTTTTGGAATGCATATGAATCGGGTGAGTATAATTCAGGTCTATTATTTGTGATCAAAACCAGCGCTGTAGTTACTCATAGTCATAAGCTGTACTGAATGGAAATTTCCGCGAAAACCCAAATTGTCACTTTATGTCGATCCTGTTCTCGCATAGTGTGCGGTGTCGTTCCCATTTCCGCACATCTCAGATGTGTAGAAGATGAGTGAATGAGCTCATAGTTATGGATACTACCATTTGGCAGCAATTTGGCGACGCACAACATAATCCTTTATTTCTGCACTATATTTATTTATAAAGAAAGAAGAAAGTAATTGTGAAAATTTCGCAATTACTTTCCCGTTACTATCATTCAAATTAAATGTTATAAAATACAGGGTACCAGGGAGGAAATTACATAAAAAGGTTAAACACTGGTGAAAGAAGCAATGAAATACTTCAGCGCATCATAGCAGTCATCAGGAGTAAATGCATATTTTACTCCTGATGAAGGACTGCTGCTGATGCGTCCGAAAGCTTGAGTGATCTTTTTCATTGCTATTTTACCAGTGTTTAACCTTTTTATGTAAATTAAATGTTCATAAATATAGGTGAGACCGGGGCTGGTTGTAATATTTTTTACATCTCAATTTTCGTATGCCATGAAAATTGGGATTTAAGGAAAACAAATACACCACTAATTGAAGTATTTCATTACCTCTTTACCAGCAATATTACAAACTTGATTTGAATAATAGTATTGCTTCAAAAAAATTATTTTGAAAGATTGCAAATGTTACAACCAACCCCGTCATTCGGGTAGGTTGTAACACGTTGCAGGGTTGATTGTAACAGTAACTTCAGAAAGAGTATTGTTTGAGCAACGGCTGTGTTTTATGAAAACTTGGGGACTACTAGTTGTTACTTTACTCGTCAGCTGAGTCATCAGAGTTACAGTTATGACAAATGTAAAAAACATTTCGATTTGTGCATTTTTCGTGGTTCCAGTTCTTACGTTTAGTGCATTGAATCCATTTCTCGCCACTACGACTACTGTTGTAGTTTTCCAAACGTACCAAGCAGTAAAACTGTTCTGAATCTGAACTGCTATTAGAGCTTAAATTTGGAACAGATTTATCAGACTTCTGAAACTTTATTTTTTTTTTTACATGACCTTTTTGCAACCTTCGTCACGACTTTTTGTTTTTGCTTCAGTGGTGTCTTATGCTTGCGTCTCCTAGCGGCTGCTGTTTTCTTTGCTTCCATCAATGTGTTTTTTACTTGCGTATTTGTTAGTATTTCCGCAGACTTTTTTTTTTTTACCCTTTGACACAATTTTTCTAGCACCAGCCTTAGGAAAAGTGAACAACCTCCGGCAGACAGGACAATGTTGTTGCTGATGTTAGTTGCGTAAAATGTTGATCGGATATTGATGGTTTTGGATCAAAGCCAAAGTGGATCCAGTACCACATTTTAGTTCTGTTGCATTCAAATAATTATATACAGGAAAACCCCGGTTATTTCGGTTTCGATTACTGCGGATTTCGATTTATTGCGGTTTGCAATTTGATACCAGATTTCGAATATTGCGCTAATAAATTCGATTTATTTCAGTATTTGCAGGTGCCAAACAACGACAAATTAAAAAAATATGTTTTTAGATATATTTTATAGTTTTTAATTTTTAAATTAAAATTTTAATATTATTACATTATATATATTTAATTATATGATATTTAATTAGCACAGTAATTAGCATCTATTTGATAGATCAAGTTTATGTCAATAAACAAGGGAGCTAATAACTGATGCTAGTACAAGTGTATTTCCGATCTGTAATCAGGAACGTCCCCGACGAGGCTGTCGCAGAATTTGAATTGTCTATTTAAATAAATGTAATATACACTCTAAAATGGGGAATATATTGTGGGCTCCCACAACAGAAATGATAGTTCACTTCGCAGGCTTTCTTAACTGTTGCCACTTAGAAACGCAAAAAGACTTAAACGTACAATTTCTAAAATTGGCAAAATGCCAATTTCCATTTACATGTTTTCTAAATGTACATAATTTTAATTTCCGAATCTGGCAACAAATATATTGCACAGTTATAATTTCATTCTTTATATTTGGCAACAGTACGTGCAATTGTTTTCCGAATTCTAAAATCAAATCAGTCTTCCGTTTACCATTGAAGTGTGCACACGTCATTCTCGAAGGCTCCGCCAAAAAGGCGTACTAAATTCTTTTAACGTTGTATTTAATTATTTATCTTTCTGGCGTCTTAATTAACTAGTCTAAACGTTTAAAAAATTAATAAATATCATTTTGACAGGATGAAATTACTTAATAACTTCAACACTTTTATAGCTGAAGTTGTAAGATATTATTACCCTTCTCAGGGATAACACAATTGCCAAATAATGGTCAACACACAAAGCCATGAGAGCAAGTTTGTTTTTGCAATTTTTTCGTCGGAATTTAATTATAAGTAATAATTTTTGAAACCTACGTTTGAGCATAATCTAGAGCTTTTAAAGAGCGCAGAAGAAAAAGAGACGCCGTGTCCACGACCTAGAGTTGAACTAGGATCACTCCGCTAGGTCTGCAGCGCGTTAACCACTGGGCCATCGCGGACTTTAAAAGCTCTAGTTTAAACTTAAGCGTGGGCGTCGAAAGTTATTATCCATCGCTCTAAAATTTGGCAACATTTATACAACATTTCCATGAGCCGACAAAATCATACAAAATAATAAAAATTAACAATGGTATTAAAGTTCCTGCAGCATACCCTCCCACATTATTCGAGTCGGTGTCTAATGACTCAAAAATATAAATTATTAATTAATTAAATCCTATTAAATAGATCCTCTCGCGTGTACTTCCTTCACGTACGTTTCACATTGCCATCCAACCCCACCAAGCGGCTGAAGATGTGATGAACTTCCAAAAGATTCCCTGTACGTTCAATTCCTTTGAAATCAGTTCCCGACCTAAAATATTTCTTACGAGGTCCGGCGTAATTTTTTTTTATATTTACAGATTCTATGAAAATTTTGTAAACACACTATCGCCCGTTAAAGGAAAGCAGCCAAAAGTCACCTTTACTATCACGTTACGATTAACACGCGTTTCTGATTGCTGATTTCGCAATAGCGTCGCAACCACTTAGCCTGAGTACAGGCTACAAAGTTCAAACAAGTAATTTCCATCCGTTATAAGCAAACAACTTTGATTTTCGCCTGAAAGGTTATTACTCTTAAAGAGGTTATCGACTTGGCTATCTGTTAATATAAGATAGTATTGGATCCCTTGAACCAGGCCCAGTTGATTGACGTCAGTGAAAATAAACAAAAAATAGTCACTGCATATACTGAGATATAAACGACGAATAGAGTATATGGCCTCTTATGGGCACAAGATAATTTTTAATTTAAGTAGCAGTTAACATAATTTTGAAATATTTAACGCTAGGCAGCAGTTATGAATTGTATCCGAGAATATGGAGTTCAGTTACAGAACTGGTGAAGAATCCTGCCAACAGATATATTTTGAGGGGCGATCAGATCGTTGGCGACCTGTTGTTGGCAGGCAGTCTATTACACCACCCTAGACCCCACTTTTGTACGCAGGTGGTGTTGATGGGGGTTGTAACCCCCCCTTTTTGCAATGAAATTTTGTATATTTAACATAGGAATATGTGAGTTGTAGCTCTGTAACCCCACCTCATTGAGCCTATAACCTCCCCCCTTATGAACTTTCTATTTAAGCCTATGCTAAACGCCCAATACCTCCAAACTGTCTTGACATCCCTCTAAAACTCGAAGTTCATATATTCACTAAATATTCAAATTACAAGAAAGAAAAAATATTGCGCAAATTATTTTTCCATACTTTTTCTGCATATGTAAATTGTAGTAATCTTTTATATGTAGTAATTTTTCGACAACAAAAACAAAATACAAATACAAATACCAAGAGGGGGAGAAAGGTACCCTATGAAGTAAAATCCTGTTACCTCAAAAATTATCAACTGTCTGTGAATGGGTTAAATGTCTGAGAAGAAATGCTTGAATTTTGTTTTCCTCTGAATAAAAGAATGAACTTTTTTATATAAATATGGAAGAATTATTTCATTGCTACTGAATATTTTATTTTGTTTCTTTTCCGGTAAGTACATTTATGAGAAAAATTAAAAACTTGAAGGTAAATTTGACACCCTCAAACAAAGTTCGTCACTCCTCGCTCCCGAGCAAATATCTTGGTAAACACCCAGGCTATATTGGTTGAATATTGTGAACTAACAGTGACTCACAGTGTTCTTGTCCAGAGGTGGTTAAAGGTCATAAAATGAAAATGGCAAGGCAACAGACACACGTGCTAAGGTAAGGGACTTTAGCATGAGAAATTGCTAACTTACAAGAACTGCTTTGAATGAAATTATTTACATGGAAATTGTATTTTTAATTGAAATTATGCATAGTAGATTCTATGGCTAATTAATTAACCGCAATCTAATAAAGGCATAAATCACGTAACCTCCGTTACACACATCCACAAAAATATGCATATCAATTTATGCCCTATCATCTAGATAGCGTGATATTATGGTACAAAAATAATATTAATGGAGAAAGCGAAAACTTAAGCAATGACTTGATATGAAATCGGATGGCAACCATTGAAATCATCATCCAGTGCATCAGAACAGAAGACGGTGAACTAACTTATCTTAAAATTGAACTACTCTTCGTTTAAAAAATAATTTACGTTATTAGATGTGAGGTTATAAGTGACTGTATAGGCTCAAATGCATATCGACATCCAAACGTAAAATATGGTTTTAGAGTTATATTTCGTATTTCCTACTGGACAATACTCTACGCTATTGTGCATGAGCTTGTGAGTGCGGCGAACCTTCACGCTTTTGTTGTTGTTGTTTATTGTGCGAAAGTATAGGAACGTTGTCCATTGCTGAGGCGCTGTTTTCCCAGGAGAAGGCTGTTCCTAGGATACATAGAATTAAGGTTTTGTAGAAAGTGCCTGTGAGCAATGGGATAATCCAATGAAAAACGCGTATTTTCAAGTGTGTTCGCACACAAGTCCCTACACAAGACTTCAAAACGTTTAAGTAAGACGTTTATGATGAAAAAGAGAGGAGTTTTAATAAAAACGGAATTTTATTTTTTTACAGTTAATAATGTTGTTCAAATGGCGGGGTCGAACTCCCAGAACCTTCCTTTTGTTCACGGCTTTCTTCGCATAAGAATAAATCTGTGATTACAGGCAATGAGTGGTTAAGTATAAAATCGCATTTTTTCAGGTAGTCACTTTTTTTTTTACCTTAGAACGTTTTCTGTGTATACAGTTTTTGAAAAAAATAAATCCGGGTGACGTCAACGTGACCCAAATAACGTAGTAAATTTAGTGGTTTGAAGAATAATTAATTTGCTGAAACCCTGTGAACTGAAATCAGAGTGCACTTATTTTGCCATTTTTTGACTTAACCACTTATTGCCTGTGAAGACAGATGTTTATTCACCTCATTTACAGTTTTGGCAATACATTCTGTTAAGTGATATGTTTGATATCACGTTGATAGTTTTGAAGTTAAGGATGCTGACTGGCGATTATGTTAGAAATGGAGGAGAACAGAAAATCGTGAGTTGTTACGAGGCTCTCCTCCAGACAGGCAGGGGTGGAGTGAGTCGACGGCCCACCGCCGCTTGAGCCGGTGCGCCCTCATGGGCGATAGGACTCGCGCCTTCCGAAAATCCAAGGTATGCGCCCTTTGAGACAACCCAGTCCACCCATGCAGACATGTCATATACTGCATAAATAATTTTACAGTCTTGTTGTTGAGGTATTTTTGACGCATTTCTGCAAATTTAATCATAAAGAGAACTTTAATTCTTTTTTAATTCATCGCTTCGTTTCAGAAACTGTGATAACTGGCAGGAGAAAGTCTGAATTAACGGAAGTATTTTAATTCATACAGAAATTGAGGTTTTTTGAAAAAGAGAATTTTTTAAATTTGGTTATGAATTTTCAATGTGGTTTTGTTGGCGCGATTTTGATGTTTGCTCTTAACATGCAGATATATATATATATATCCTTTGTTGTCGTTAGTAATTGATGAAGCAAAACTCGAGTTTAGTGAGACGTATAACTACATATGTTCTTTCAAGTTGGTTCATAAACCATTTTAAACAAAATCCAATCAAACAAATTTATTTAACCAACAATAACACAAATTAGATTCATTTGCATTTTAATAACCAAAGAAGTAAAAATAAAAATGCAAGACGATACAAAAGAATGATATAATATTACACCGTCGGCGAAATCTTGGAAAAAGGTCAAAAAGGTCTGACTAGTTCAACACACTTAAATATATACCAATCACTGTTCCATAATCATAAGACACAAACTAATTAAACTATATCAATTATAAAACACATATCAATTCAACTTAATAATAGAATGATTTGACACACAGGCCTTCAAGGGATTCTAAAAGATCTTAGGAAAGATGAGGCAGATATCACAAAGGTAAGAACAGAATTCAAAACCTTGAGACCACTATAACTAGAATTTTTATCTTGCGAAGAGGAATTACGCAAAGATTAGCGAAAATCAGGGTTTCTATTTTCTTTAGGATGTGAGTTAGTACATATTCACGCTCATGAGCGCCCGTATGGAGGAAGAGGGGGGAGCGGATCCAGCCCCCGCCCCCAGCCGTTCAAAATTTAATTTGCGCGATTCTGCTGTGCATTTATTTTCAAAATTGTTGTAGCCATATTATAAAATAAAGTATTCTTTAGCTTATTAATAATTGTCAAGCAGAATTAATTAGTTTTGTACCATTTTAGTATCGAGTACATTCACTGAAAGGTTTGGTAGATTTGAGCAGGGGTAATAAATTTTCTCTGCCCCCCCCCCACCCCCAGAAGTACTTATATGGGCGCTTATGTTTACAACGTTAAATGAATAATTACATTTATAAAACCAAAATGATTATGCTTAAACATGAGTATCTTAATCAAATAAAAAAGCAACTTCGGAAAGGATTATATTTGATTCAATATAAACAAGCTGATCATTTTCATTTGGTTCGAGACCAGAGAGAAACACAATCTAAGAAACCTATTCTGCAATCTACGTAGCCTATTTAATATGTGTATCAATACTATTACCATAAATCAAATAACAATAATGAACATACGGAGTAAACACGGTGTGATACAATTTGAATTTCACATGGAGAGGTACGAAAAATGAAAATTTCTACAAATATCAGTCTTTCTTGATATTTTCCCACAAATCGTATCGAACTGCAAATCCCACCTTAAATTGTGTTCAAGAATAACTCCAAGAAATGACACATGTCCTGGATATTCAATAACATCATAACCAAGCATCAAGGCCCTTTAAAGGTAAGTATAATTTTGTAGTTTGGTAAAGACAATTTCACCAGATTTAGAAAGATTGGAGCTAAGCACGCCAGCTCGAATAAAATACCTAAAAATATCCTATTGTCAATATTCTAATGAAATGACCGATTTAGAACTTCTTCTTAATCAATGTACAGAGAGAAGATATGGACTTGCGTGTGAAGTGCCAAAATATTGTGTAAAATTGTAGAACTAATGTGCAAAACTATAAAAAGTTTGTGTAAATTGTTACTTACTCACTCACAGACTTACGTACTTACTTTATTTTACTTTACTTTACTTACTTACAGACTGATTGTAGCAGTAGTTTGTCTGTAGTAAATAGTAAACATTTCAAATGTAAATAAGCTGAGCATACTATAACAAAAACAAATCAATGACAGAAAGGAAGGAAAATTTTTTAGATGTGAATCCTACAGGGAAGGAAAAAAAATCATATCGTGAAACATCGCGCAAAAACTAATAAACAATTATAAACTCAATATTCTCGCAGTTCATATTTATTAATGTCATTAACGGCTGCTTCCGAAGCCATATGCTACCTTTTTCAAAAGTGAATCACATAAAGAATTGGATAATGATGCTTGTCGCCGTTGTCGTCATGTGGATCGTAAATCCGTTGTTTGGAATGAAAACAACAAGTTCGTTAGGGATGTATTTTTTTTGCGGTACGAACAACAAAAATAGGAGAAAATTGTCTGATAGCATTCAGACCACGATTTGAATCATGGGGTCAGCTTCTAATGAACTAAAAACGGCTGGATAAGTTGAGTTCTGAGACAATTTTTTATTATATAATCAGAGAAATGCGTCAAAAAGATTTAACAACCTGGGAGATTTTTTTTGTAATATTTCAGGAGAAATACATTTTTCCTTAAATTTTTAATAGAGTTCTTCTGCTCATTAGAAAAATGTTGCTATGTAGAAAAAGGGAAAAGTTGTGACCCACACGATGGCAATTCAGTCTGGAATCGTTAGCTAATGGTTCATTTGCTTCGTTCTCAGGAAGGTAGCACGTGGCTCGCAACAGCTGTTAGCAACGTTAATATATTTGAATCGTGCCAATTATTGCACGTATAGGAAATGTACAAATATTATTGTATACATAATTGAAGGAACGTCCCCAAACAAAACGGATTTATTAATTAAGAAAGAACGTTTCAATAATGGAGATAAATTTTACTCAAAAAAGATAAGTATTTGCATTTGGATAGACCTTCATCCAAATGGGTAAATAATGATTGAAGAATGTGCTGATTACACATGAAATGAAACCGTCAATCAAAGTCAATCTGATTTTAACATATCGCAAATCTTTGTAGTATTTATAAGAAAGTCTATGTACCTTCCTCTATTAAAATAATTACAGATTTCTAGAAAACCTGTATTTGACTCATGCATAATTTACTTTGTAGAATCTATAATAAGAGCAAGAGTATGTTGGTTTGTTTGGATTTTTATGGCGCAAGAGCATCTGGGCTATACTGCGCCAACAAGGGTAAGTTCACATAAAAAAAACGAAGTCCGAGTAATGTAAAAGTTACAAAATCATTACATTATTAATATAAAAGACATAAGTAATATAATTAAAAAATGCATAAGTAATATAATTACAAAATTCATAATTAATTTAAAAGACATATGTATGCAATGCAATTAAAAATTACGTAAGTAATGTAAAAGGCATTAAATTATTACGGGTAGAGGCTGTTGTGATGCCACTCCGACGGCCTGAGGTCTAAGAAACATAAGTGAAGGTGTCGAGTAAAATATCTGGTAAGAGTGATAACCGAACGCTTGACTAATAACATTATGTGGCAGTCTATTTAAATTACAACCATTGCCATAAACGTTCCATAGCGGATTAAAGAATGTTTGGATCCTCTGAAGAAAAGGATCATCTGGAAAGCCCATATGTTCTGCGTAAAGATATTTGCCATCCTATAAAGAAAAAAAGTTAAATTTTTGATTAAATTAAAAAATAAATCAACGCTGAAAACTTTATTTAATTTTTCGCGTTCGTCAAATTTGGCTGAATTTGTGAGCCATTTTGCATAAACATGTGACGGAAACATATGACGAAAAAACGCGAAGCCAAAATCTAGAGGAAAAACATGACAAATTTTAGGGGTTCAAGCCCAGCAGAAACGTTTTCAACGTTAATGATAAAACACTATAATAAAACGGGAAGGCATTTGTTCATAAGCTATTAACACATAACTTCTGACTTGGGTGGCAAAAATTATTGTATAATAAATTCCCCCACGAAAACTCACAAAAATCTCGCCCCGGAGGCTTTTCTGTGTTGACCATAATTTGGCAATTGTGTTATCCCTGCAATAATACCTTAACATCTTTACATACGGAGAAAGAGAGCGTTGTTTCCTGTCCTCATTCGTCTAGCGGTCCAACACACTCCGGTCTAAACGAAGGGACCCTTGTTCGAATCCAGGATGGGGAAAGCGTCTGTTTTTCTCCAAAACAAATAAGCTCTATTTTGAGCTAATTAATACGTGGGTGGCACAAATTATTGTATAACACAGTAAGCATAGTCATTGGCCATGTAAGGGATTGGCATGTTTATATATAAAACTCATTTTGTAAATTGCGAGTTTTTTAAAGCAAAGGGTTGGCGGAGGAATCACTGATATTATATTTTCAGAACTCGCATTCTATAGCTCTAACTAGAGCTTATGCATCTGCACGTTACATATAAAAATATTATTCCCCTTCTGAGGGAAACAGAATTATCATTAAAAGCATCAGTGGGGAGTTTTTGTGTGAGGATGAAAGAAATCAAGATATAAAAGGTTTAATCTGTCTTAGGCTACTAGCTTTGAACTTGTGACTTCTTGGTCAGAGCCCAACATCTCGTCAATTAGATGGCCGAGACATAGATGACGACGTTTTACATCGTTATCTGTATTTTTTAAATTTTACGCTATTTAAAGCGCAGATTCGCGGAGAAATTAATGAAAACCGAGCTTCGGTACATACATTCTGCAGTTCAGATTTGAACCGTTTGACCCATGTATTATAACTCATGGGCGCCGACAGCATAACAATATTGGGGGGTCAGTATATCAATAGATTATCAGCTTGTTGTTAATGAGGGCCGTAGCCATCGGATGCTCCCAAGGGCTCGTCCCTACTCTTTCGAAATGTTTTTGTTACCAATGCTTATTCACTAACGAGGATATAAAAATTTCATGCCTGCCCTGAAAAAATTTCTCGTTAAGGCCTTGTTACTCTTCACCGGGAAATTAGATGCTTACAAAGCAGTGTTTAAGTTAAATGTGCTTCTGCTTGATGACGTTCACTTTACCATAAAATTAATATTCTAGTTGCATTTCCAGTTTCATTTTCGCATACAATGCTCCTTACTAAATTTCGTATTTATTATGCTAATAGTGATGGTGTAGATAGTCTCTGTTATTTATATCATTGGTAATGATCTTACTGTGCTAAGAAGGTCCTTGAGCTTGCGAAATTGAAATAAAGAAACTATAGTTTTAGTTGTAACGTTATTAAAAATGTTCCGTTTGAAAGTTGAAATAATAACACGTCAATAAAAACGCTGCCGTGCAGAAAAGAGAGCTATATAATGCAATCTAACAAAAGGTATAATTACATCAAATAAATGACAAGGTGCATTTTTTTTATTTTACACTAAATACACTACGCCGAAAAATATAACCGCATTCCTTAGATTAAAAAAAAAAGAAAAGAAAGAGAAAATATTTTAATTTTGAACGTTACCTATTATAGAATTTTTGTTTCAAATGGGGGTGGGGGGTGGGGCATGGAACCTTAATACCAACATTAGGGAACGGGTCCCTCTCCCCACTGTCCTCCCCGCTAGAGGTGCCCGTATTACAAATTAAGATATTATTGCCGTTCTCAGAAAAAACAAATTGGTTCAAACCAAGAGATAGCTGTTTCAAACCCAGCTTGAGACGAAGCCTCTTTCTACTTTCCGACTTTTTCCCAAAACTACCCGTACTGAGCCTTCGTTTTTTGATTATTTTTGTTATTATTCAAAAACGTCTGACCGGCTTTAGAACTCTTGAAATTTCTCTCAAAGCTGCAGTCACATCTTTCACAGAACATAACAAAAAAGTGCTGACAACGATGTCGTATGAATGGTCTGCAATTTCCTTCATATCTTCGGCATTGCCAAATATAATTTTCTCCACTTTCAAATCTGGATACTGCTTCAGTTTTGCCTGAATCTCGGCCTCAAAATTTTCATTCATGTCCAATAACGTTAGCTCACAATTGCTTGATTAGTGCTCAAAATTGGATCCGTTGCCAACTCCTACTTCCAGAACCTTGATATTCTTGGTAGAATCTGTCGGCAGCTTCTGCAAGGCTTTCTTCCGCGTGGAGGTCAAGTGTGGAAAGAATATAGAAAGTACAGGTGTGTAGATCCATGAAAAATATTTATTTCTGCACCTTCTTGATAATTTCAGGGTGATGAAGATAGGAAATAGAATTGTACAAGAAAAAATCCACGCACCTAAGACGAATAAAAACGTAATAATAGCGTGGATTTTAGATACATTAGGTTTCGTTTGAGAAGTTTCCTTCATTTTTAAATTAAAGAATATTGATTCACCCTCCTCTTTGCTTCACTTCTAGTTTCTTCGGATAAATTAATACGTCTTTCGGTGTGTTTATACCATGCTTCTGATAGCATTATCAGAGTCATCGTCCGGTTATCATCACGTCTTGCATTTTTGCGTCATTAGTCTTTAATTTATATGACGTTATCCGTTTAAATAAGTGAATTCTTTGGCTCGATGGGCACCAAATTAGAAATGAACAAGAACGTTCCCTTTGCTGTTGTTTTCTTTAGAGAAGAGAATGCATTACATCGTGCTCATTCATTAAAGAAAATGCAGTCCTTTAGCTTACTACCAATCATTTTAAAAGATAAACACAATTTTTTTTTTGCCACCCACGTATTAATTACAGCTCAAACTAGAACTTATTGATTTTGGAGAAAAACAGACGCTTTTCCCTTCCTGGGTTCGAACAAGGGTCCCTCCGTTTAGCCCGTAGTGTCTTAGACCGCCAGACGAATGAGGACAGGAAACAACGTTCTCTTTCTCCGTATGTAAAGATGTTAAGGTACTATTACCCTCTCGCCCCGGAGGCTTTCTTGTGTTGACCATATTTGGCAATTGTGTTATCCCTGCGGAGGGTAATAATACCTTAACATCTTTACATACGGAGAAAGAGAGCGTTGTTTCCTGTCCTCATTCGTCTAGCGGTCCAAGACACTCCGGGCTAAACGGAGGGACCCTGGTTCGAATCCAGGATGGGGAAAGCGTCTCTTTTTCTCCAAAATTACATAAGCTCTAGTTTGAGCTGTAATTAAAACGTGGGTGGCAAAAATTATAGTATAATAAATTTCCCCCACGAAAACTCACAAAATTCTCGCCCCGGAGGCTTTCTTGTGTTGACCATATTTGGCAATTGTGTTATCCCTGCGGAGGGTAATAATACCTTAACATCTTTACATACGGAGAAAGAGAGCGTTGTTTCCTGTCCTCATTCGTCTAGCGGTCCAAGACACTCCAGGCTAAACGGAGGGACTCTGGTTCGAATCCAGGATGGGGAAAGCGACTCTTTTTCTCTAAAATCAATAAGCTCTAGTTTGAGCTGTAATTTATACGTGGGTGGCCAAAAAAAAATATTGTATAATAAATTCCCCCACGAAAACACAAAAATCTCGCCTCGGAGGTTTTCTTGTGTTGACCATATTTGGGGGTAATAATACCTTAACATCTTTACATTAGAAGATAAAATTGAGTGATCCATTCATCCACGGAAGGAGTTTGAGAATGGTCGTCCATCCACGGAAGGAATGGTGGGATCTTTCGGCGCTGAAATGCCATGTGTCGCTTCATAAAATTTTTATAAATCCGGCAATCATCAGTGTCTTCGTTGATTATAAAGAGTAAATGTTTGTTTACATTAGAAATAAATTAATGCTTCAAATGCTATTTTGAAACTGGCGAGAATTGTCGTAAATTTATCTTAGGTGTGGTGTAAAATTACAGGGTTTGTCCCAAAAGTTCCCGGAATGATTTTTTTTAAAATCATTTATTCAATATCAGTTTACAATCTTTTCAGAACTTTTCAAAGTATTCTCCCCCTGCTTCGATGCACCGTTGCCAACGCTTCACCCAATCATTGAAGGCGCCCTGGAAGTCGTCAACGGGAATCTCCTTCAGTGAGGTCGTCGCGGCTGCTTTTACCGCCTCCAGCGTCCCATGCCGAGTTCCTTTCAGGGTTCTTTTGATCCTTGGGAACAAAAAGAAATCCGCTGGTGCCAGATCGGCTCACGCCTGCAGAAAAAATTAGATGCAGCTCAACCAAGAGAACAAGCTGGATTTCGAAGTGGATTCAGTACAGTGGACCATATTCAAGTATTAAGAGAATTAATTGAAAGAACACATGAATATGAACTTCCATTGTGTGTGGCATTTATTGACTATGAGAAGGCCTTTGACTCTATTAAAACATCAGCAGTCATCAACTCTTTAAGATCAACAGACATTGAGGATGTGTACATTGACATGGTGAAACGTGTGTATAAAAATGCAAGTGCAAAATTTCGGTTACATAAAGATACCAAAACTATCAAAATTGGTAAAGGTGTGAGGCAGGGAGATACCATTTCTCCAAAACTTTTTACTTCAGCTTTACAGATGATTTTTCAGCAGATAAATTGGAATAACAAGGGAATAAAAATAAATGGTGAATATTTAAATCATTTGCGGTTTGCTGATGACATTGTTATTTTTTCAACGAACCCATTAGAACTCCAAGACATGGTACAGGAGCTCTCAACTAGAAGTAAAGAAGTTGGACTCAAGATGAACCTACAAAAAACTAAGATCATGTTCAATAATTTCGTAGAGGAAACAAAAATACAAGTTGACAACATTGAGCTAGAAATTGCTGATTCATATATTTACCTTGGCCAGCTGATTTCAATGGATGGCAACATTATGAAAGAACTCAACAGACGTATTAAACTTGGCTGGAGTGCATTTGGAAGAAACAGTTTTATCCTGAATCGAGAAATTTCCTTTATGTCTGGCGAAGTCTTCAACCAGTGTGTATTGCCAGTCCTCTCTTATGGATCAGAGACATGGAGTCTAACAGTTGGAGCAATACGAAAGTTACAGACAACGCAAAGGAGCATGGAGAGGTGCATGCTTGGAATAACTAGGAGAGATCGAAAAAGAAACACTTGGGTGAGAGAGCAAACTAGAGTAGAGGACATCATTGTTAAAGTAAAAGGGCTGAAATGGCGATGGGCTGGGCATATTGCAAGAAGAACTGATCAACGATGGACAACAGAAATTCTGAACTGGATTCCAAGAGACCACCGAAGACCTAGAAAACGTCCTCAAACTAGATGGGTGGATGAAATAAGAAAACAGGTTGGGGTGACGTGGAAGCGAATTGCTCAGGATAGACTTGTGTGGAAAGCATTTGGAGAGACCTTCATCCAGCAGTGGATAGATAATGGTTGAATATGATAATGATGATGATGATATACTATATATATATATATATATAGCAAAATTGTAGTATGATTGTGACATGTAGTACTTTCTAATGTAATATACATGAATACACATATCTAAATGTATATTAACTTGGACAAAGTTAAAGTTGTAAAGTAATATCACACAAGGTAGTAAACCCAAGTAAATTTAAGTAGTAGAAACATCTCAGAATAAAAATTGACATGTAGTAGTAAAAGGTGAAGAGGAGTAAAAGATTAAACAATACCAAGAATTTTGTTCTTCATCAGGGACCGCACAAAATCCCTGTTATTGGTTTGCTTTTTCTGACTACAATAATTGAGATTTGTGATCAATACTGAATAAACCAGCATTGACCAAAACTTAGCTAAAAACAGTATAAACCCAGAATATAATTAGTTTAACAATATTTTAGTAATTTAGAAGGGTCTCTTTATTAATACTGAGAACAATCTCGGTGGTGGCAATGACGAAACCGACTTGCAACAGTGGACCAGGCTATAGGTAGATTAAGAATATGAGTTTCGGTGGCGAATGAATGGATGGGTGAGAGAATTTCATTAATTATACCAAAAATTGTAAAAAGTTTTACATGAATATGTCACACTCAAGATAAACACTTAATTATTAACTAGTAAAAATATATAAGTTTAAGTTTAAATAAACTTATATATTCAAAATAAACAAATTGTTTCTTTGCACTCATAATAGACCCAGAAGTGTGCAATCAAAATAAAGACATATATATGCGCATATGCATAAACATGCACACCCTTACATACATACCCATATATATATACACACATATATATATATATACACACACATATATATATACACACATATACGCATACATATATATATATACACACACACACGTATATATATACACACTCAAAATATACACAGTATATATACACATATAAACCAGATATGCACCATAAATATATATATATACACACACAAATATAATTTGAACAATATTAAATACAAAAACGTTTTTGAACATAGAGAACTCAATAAATATGCATACAACAGCTAGAAAAAGCTTACTATAATTCTCAAACCTGATATCAAAACACTTACCTACATTACAGAGATAAACTTGTTAGTATAATAAATAAAAATGTAAGAAAAACAATCCAGAGGTGACAAGAAGTATTTAAAAAAAAGTACTGAAGGATTCTAAGTAAGAAAGTAGGTAAAAGAAATGAAATTTGTCGTGTTTTGGGTGTAGGAGAAAACACCAAAGCACTGGGGTTCTTTTTGCTAGAAAAGTTGCCTTTTGTCCACTAGGACTTAAACTTTAAATGGTGCTTTTGTGGTAAAAAACCAAGCGAAGGATAGATTATAATGGATGATAATAGTGGAAATAGGGACTGAGAAAGTTAAAGGTATGTGGAAAATGAAATGAAGTGGAGGGTTTAGGAACAAGAAAGTTTTTTAACAAAATTATATACCAGATTCTTGGTGAAGTAATGTGGAACATCATTGTAAATGCATTCGACATTAGTGTCTGAAAGTTTTTTAATTTGAGGTTATTGTTACTCGAGAACATTTCGAGAACATTTCGAACAAATGATATTTCTGTGGACTTTTCTGGATATGTTGGGAGTCCCAGTTTGTGAGGAAATTCACTTTAAATCTGAAGTCTTGCCTTTTATCATACAAGTCAATTTCAGTAAGAGAGTTGTCGTTGATGCTGATATTTAAATCTAGGAAAACACCACTCTTGTTGTCAGTATTGGTTTTAATTAGTTTTAGGTTTGGCGGGTAGCTGTCAAGATTCTTAGTGCCATTGAGTGTTATGAGGTCATTAATAATGTATTCGAATGTGACTCGCTGTTGAAGGTAAGCTTTTTTCGTAAAAATGAAGGTATAAGTTTGCCAGAATATTGGAGTAACTGGCTCCTGTGGGAATTCCGTGGGTTTGTACACAAAGCCTGCTAAACATTTTTATGATGTTTTTTTTGAGGCAAAAGGAAAGAAGGTTTTTGCAGTTGGATGCTTCCAGCCCAAAGAAATTCTGTTTTTTCAAAGTAGTGAAAAATAATTTCGGAACACTATAAAATGTCAATGGAATTGAATAGGTTTTCAAAGCCATAGCATTCGCTGCTACATAACTGGTTATCTTGCAGATATTTAATTATTGAATTATTATCATTTATGAACCAGGTTTTTTCTTGGCTTCTAATTTGGTCTTCAACTTTTTTTAATAAATGAAATAATGCTTTTGCAGCAGAGGATCCATACGAATTGCTTACTTGAGTAATAAAACGAAATTTTAGACGGTTTTTGTGGAATTTTACCGTGGCAAAGAGGAAAGGTTTGTTAAGAGATTTGTTAGTTAACTTATAGAAGATATGGCAAACGAGGCAATTGCCTTAGATCAGTAGCTTAAAAAGACTTCAAATGAGATAACTCGAGAATGTGTTGTAGTTTTAAGTTTACGTCCATGTGTTGTAATTAAAAAATAATGTACGATTTCGTTTAGCAAGTCTTTAAAACTAATTTTTATGCCGGTGGGAAGTGCGTCATTTTTTTTATCTTTGCCCCATATACAAAAATTTCTTGCTTAACTTTGTGTATTGACCATTACTTGGCAATTATGTTAACCGTGATAAGAGTAATGATCTCTTAAATCCATAAGTGTTAACGTGTATAATTTGAAGTGATTTTTTTTAAATTAAAGTAAAAATAATAATTTATTCTAAAAACATTGTTTTAACTAGATTTTGAAATCATTTTATTTACTTGTTTATTATAGCTAGAAGAAAACTAAAAGATTATTATATTTACAAAATTTTCTCTTAATCTAAAGGAAAAGATATCTGTTGTTTTATGCTGAATAAGCCTTGAACAACTTAAAATAGGAGGAAATATTCATAAATGCAGTCATAGCAAATCCTCCGTCAAAGGTCGTTTTTAAAAGAAACAATATTTCCAGCAAACAAGTTTTTGAAAGGATTTTCCAACAATTTTTCTTTGCAAAGTTGGCTTATATAGCGTCTTTTCATTTTAGCGACAAACGCTTATGTATAAATCCCAAATAAGAT
>QLNU02015003.1:149803641-149842909 GCA_006491805.2 Dysdera silvatica
AACCGATACTGTTGAGTGACGTACAAAGACACGTTTATTTGCTTGTTGATGTTTACAGAGATCACAATTACGCCAAATGTTTAGGTTCATGCTATTTGCATAGAAATTGATGCAAAATTTGTTTTGATGCAGTTTTTAAAATGTTGAGGGAAAATGCACAGCGAGATGTCGTCAGAATATAGATGCTACGATTGGTTGACGAGATTTAGCAATGGGTACATAACGGAATCCCCACAGTTTTACAAGTGTGCAATTTTTAGGTGGACGGAGTGGATGCACCTTCTCCCAAAGGGAATTTTTGAACTATTGTATTTGTCGGCCACAGTGGTGTAGCCAGGAATTCGTTCTGGGGGTGGATGGGTCAAACCTCATTTCATATTTTTACGCATGTCAAATGACAAGTTATGAAATACAGTAAAACCTCCGTAAGGTGAGCACCTTTGCTTCTGTGAAAAAGCGGTCATCCAGAGAGGTGGTCTCTGAATGGAGGTAAATTTAGCATTGGGTCTATGGGAGAGGAAGAAAATCTGTTTCCAGAAAAAATGGTTAAGAGAGGCAGTCTCCGAATAAAGGTGGTTCATTTATTATGTAATTACTTCATTTGATTGTGAAATTAAATTAAAGTTAATTTAAAGAATTAAAAAATTCTTGAATTTGCACTTGCATTTTTAAACTCCCACTTAATTTTGAAGTTAAGGTGGGATAATCTCGCCTAAATTTTTTTTCCTAGTATGAACCCTGTAGATGATGAACCGTGCACTTGCGCTGAACTGTTGAATCAGTAATTGATGCAAAAGTGAATTTTTGAGAAAGTGGGTACTATTGTATTTTCGGCTTCTGCTATCTATTTGAGGGAATGCTAATATGTGACGTAAGAGAAATTGTGATGTCACATGCACAATGACTATAAATTTGAAGCGGTTTCAAAAGGAGCGAAAACAGGTGGTGTGTTTTGCACTAGTGCCCCAGGAATTTTTGTTAACCAGTGTTTTTTGTGTATCGGTACACGTCTAGTGGGTGGGGTACCTCCTTGCTAGGCTTGTACTAATTCACAAAACCATCCCATCATGCCCACTGAAAACACCAGTACATCACTAAAATGCAATCTCCTGAATTCACAGAGCTTGCAATAGTAAAAAAAACCCCAAAGTTGACCCCTCTCATGTTCAGATAGTTGAACATTTTTAGGTATAGTCAATATTTTAGTACATAAAGTATAATATATTAAATATTCAAGTATCTGGATCTTGGCATGTGTGAATGGATGCACCATATTAGCTTTGGCAACGAACATGTTAATGATGGTGGACTTGCAGTTTTGGAAGGTCTCGATATTAATGAGCATTCAAACCTATATATAATCTAAAATAGTTCCTAGTTAGTAGCAAAATACTGCAACCTTTAGGTATACTTTATGAAACAACATTTTTGATAATTCATTTTTTTTTAATGGAGGCTGACTCAGGAAGTGATTGTAGTAATTAACAGTGGTATATAGCTGTAGTTCTGGTTTGCCATGACTTTCAATGTAAACCTTCGATAAACAAAACATATTTGGCAATTGTGTTATCCCTGCGAAGGGCAATAGTATCTTACATCCTTACATACGGAGAAAGAGAGCGTTGTTTCCTGTCCTCATTCGTCTAGCGGTCCAAGACACTTCAGGCTAAAAGGAGGGACCCTGGTTCGAATCCAGGATGGGGAAAGCGTCTCTTTTTCTCCAAAACGAATAAAGCTCTAGTTTGAGCTATAATATATACGTAGGTGGCAGAAATTATTGTATAGTAAACCTTCCACTTCCAAGTACTATGTTAAGTCTGCATAATCTCTATTTTGTAAAGCTAGTTATGCATGATTGGTTATGCAATATTTGGCAGTTCTTTGCAATAACTTATGGCAAGAAACAACCTCAAACCACAATGTAACCATGTTATGCTCAGGTTGTTTACTGATCTGTAAAATCTGGAAAAGCCAGAGGTTTTTCCTGACTGGAAAAGTCAGAGGTTTTTCCTGACTGGAAAAGTCAGGGAAATTGGAAGTACAAAGGCTTAAGTCAATGAAATTTAAAATTCATCGTTATAGTAAATAGCTCAGGAAAATTATTTTAATAAGCTGTGTTTTTGTACAGCAGTGCATGTTGAAAATTTTGGGAAATTTATACTTTTGACTATTTTAATTTATATAAAATTATTATGCATGTATATTTTTCAGGAGAAAATGTTTGCCAAATAATAACTAACGCTTGGGAAAAAGTAGTTTTAGCTAAATTTTCTAATCCGTAAGGTATTTTAATTAAACCAGTCTCCTTTCTCATATGTATAGTCATACACATTTTAAATGAAATAGAAGATGAAGCATCAGCTTTGCGATTATATAGTTATATATAAAAATTCCTTTATAATAAACTCAAAACAGGCTTAAAAATAAATGTTTAAATTAGTACAACAAATATTTAATTAATGCAAGTTTTTAATGTAAAACAATTCATTTTTAATATAGTTTTTATATTTGTAAATTGCTTTGCGGTGTGTATTAGTGGATTTTATGGTCTTGAAACTTGTTTTTATTACGCAAATTTTAATGCATTGTGTGTTGTTTACTGTAATTAGCGACTGGAAATCGATTAAGATTTGGTCTGGAAACCTGGAAAAGTCAGGGAAGTTTAAAACAGAATTTAGGTAGACACCATGTATGCTGCAAATCTTCACGACAGCCATCCTTTCCAATTCTCTCTCTCTCTATGCTGCAAATCATGAATTCCCATTATGCTGTAAACCATGAATTCCCATTATGCTGTAAACCATAACCATGCATCCATGTTTTACTGCAAACCATGTATGCTGCAAATTCTCACGACAGCCACCCTTTCCAATTCTCCCTCTATGCTACAAATCATGAATTCCCATTATGCTGCCAACCATAACTATGCATTCATGTTTTACCATGCATTCTTGTTATGCTACAAATCACACATCTATGTTACTATGTTGCAAATATGACATCTGTGTTAGGTTGCAAATCAGCCAGCCATTTTATGTTCATGTCCTACATTTATGTTGGATTTCAAATTATGCATCGATGTTATGTTGTAAATTACATGCATTTAATTTGTTTTGTTTTAATATAGAGTGGCAAATTCCTTTACATGGAACACATTGGATTTCCTGTCTCTCTCATTCCTCGCTGGATCCAGACAATCATCAACCCTTTGTGGCGAGTTTATTGCAATGGCTGTAACGTAAATAGACCGACACATAATATAATTAGTGAAGCGTTCACTCACAATTCTTACCAGATATCTTATCCATTACGTGTTCCACTCTTTTTTAGACCCCATGTCATTGGTGTGGCATCACAGCCTCGTATTTCGTATTTTAAGTCTCATTAATGGAGTACTGTTATTCCGTTTCCATCATTCAGTGTTTTTTTTTTAATTTTGATTAAAATTTTTTGAATTTAAGAAACAATTTCTTCAATTATACAGTAAGAGCTCTTTAATCTGGCATGTTTGGGACCACGGCCGTGCCGGGTTATCGAACATACGATACGATGATATGGTTTTAATGGGAATACTAAAGAAAAATTAGTATAGCACAATGATATTTAAAACAAATTGTAATAAGTTGCTGTATAGCAAGAAAAAAATACATATAAGCTTTACTGTTTAAAAAAGTCTCTGATAACATGTTGCCTTTGTGATTCGGATCTTTCCTTCAAAACATCGTTACAGATTATACACAAATTTATGAGTTGTGTAGAGTTACAGCATTCTTTGGATTTGTTAAATTTTATAAATGTATTTAATGATTCAGAAGCCTGTTTCCACGAGACTTTAGCTTCATCTGCCGTGTCTACTCCTTCAGCTGACCTGGCAGTTAAGGTCAACAAGTGCCCAAAAAAACCCGAACTCAAGCAGTTCTATCGCTGCCAGATTATAGAATGTGCCAGATTAAAGAGCTTCTACCATAATGAGAAATTATCGGAATAAGCAAACTTTTGGAAAGCAAAATTTTAAAAATTATATTGTAAGTGTTTTATGGACCTGTAATAAATTATAAAGATGTTGAAACAGTAGTAAATATGAGTGATGTGGTAAAGAGAAATGTTCTGTCTCGAAGTATAATAAAAAAATCGAGGGTAAATGTGCGAAAATGTTAGTAGAGATATTGTTTTCTAAAAGTGTTGCAACGAAAAAGAAGTTCTCCCAAAACGAAAGGATTGTTAAATATTTTTTTTATAGCAAGTTGAGCGGGAAACGACATATATTTTGGATTTCACGTATTTTAAAAAGAATATATATGTAATAATTTGTATAGGCATTTTTTCATTTTAAGATATGGTATTTTGTGGTATTACATCTACTGTCATTACATTTATTCAGGCACAATACCCCACATAACAAATTATGTAATTAAAAAGTATTTTTTTGAGGATCTGATATTGTTTGTTGGTATGTGTGTTTATTAAAATGATGATCTCTTCATTTTCAAAATGCAAAACCTGTCTTACAGACTTGGTTATATTACCATGCTACTGTAGGATGCCATTTGTGTACATGTAATAGTGGGGGGATGTGTGGTAAAAGATGCTATATTTTATATAGAATATACAACAAAGTTATTTTTTACTAGGTGTACTTACTGGTTTCCCATATGAAGTTAACGTCATCATCCCGTTTGAAGCTTATAAATGTAATTTTAATATTCTATTATATAATTTATTCTATACTACGAGCGCAGAATATTTATAGAAGGAATGTTAAAGAGTTTAGTCAATGGCCACCATATTGAAAATCTGTTGAATAGTATTACTAGTGTTTAACGTATACATACATAGAACAATGATAATGCATACTGAAAAAGATGTATAAAATTGTTTTTTCAATGATAATTAGATTTAAAGAAATGCCTGTGGCATATTCTCCAGGCTACCTCCAAAGCCCAGAGAATGTACCTGGCAAATACCGGCAATTATGTGACAAATTAAAATTAACATCAAATAGAAATTGATAAAATGTGAAATAAAAATCACGAATCAGTCAATCTACAGCAAGCGGTGTCAGTGGTTCTGTTGCCAAAAAAACCAAAGATATATCTTATACCATTCATTGGGAAAAAAAATACGGGGAATATTAAAATCATTTCCGATAGTTTTTTCCTTTCCTGCTACTGGGAAAGAAACGAAGTTCCATGGTAACATTGCGAAAGCCTATTGAAAGGGTTGCTTCTTTCGAACAAAGAAAGTTTTGAGTTCTATGAAACTTTAAAAAAAATTAAAGTTGAAGATTTTGATCAAGTGTGGACGGAAACCAGAAGTCATGGTGAATATAAAGAAAATGAACCAAGACTAAACCGACAGAGTAATGGTTGTTCTGAATATTTACATATTTGTAATAAAATTCTGGACACTCCAATGGCTCAAACAAAAGTGAGGTTTGAGTCTCAAAAATATTTTAAATTCATAGCTTTGCTGGATTCAAAACATTTTGATAAATTTTGTGAAGGCTTTTCTGAACATCTACTGCTGTAATTTTAAACCACCAGGCTGGACTGATACTACACCACTGATAAATGTATGTGCATGTGATTTTAAAATCTATCAGGAGCCTTTTTTGAAACCACAGGCATATGGTGCTTTTTCTGGAGGCACGTTTTCAATGTATATGTAATATACAGTAAAAATTAGTTATAATGGCCTTCAAGGGACCGTGTAAATTTGGTCCTTATATCCGATAGTCATTATGAAGGATATTTTCTAAAAGTTATAGTATAGTGTGTAACCCACTTTAGGGTTTTATAAATTGTGTGTTGAGAGTAAAACGTATATAGCTTGTTGGCTTTTTAAATAATAATATACTTGATTATATATAACAAATTTAATTGCTGTGTATAAAGATTCATTATGCGTATATATTTATCATTTGTCCATCCATATGTGACATGGTGCATCATTTTTTTTAATAACTTTAAGTAATAAAAGAGAAACAGAACACATATTGTTTGATAAAACAAGTATATTTTCTTCACACATTTGTCCACACTGTTCAATGCTGATTGACAGATTTTCAATATGGCGGCCTGGCAACATAATTTACTTCATGATAAAAATACAATAACACAATAGGCACATGAGAGAAATATGAGCGATACACTGCGCAAAAATAATATTTAAAACAAATTACACACAAATGCAGTTTAATTTTTTAACCAAAATCCTAAGTAACAGGAAATTAAACTGCGTTTGTGTGTAATTTGTTTTAAATACAATAGGCACAGTCGTAATAAATTAATTTTATTTTGCATTAAAACGTTTCCCGATGGCTTTAAGTCATCTTCGATGAAGCTTTTTTAACAAGTTTTTTCAAGCCAAATTAATCCTCAAACCACCTTTTCTGGCCGATTTAAATTTTTTTTTGAAGCCTTTCTCATTCATCAAAACAATGAACATTTGGTTAACGACACAGCTATTATGACCAACATCCATTCGGTGTAGTCACGTTTTCTCCACATGAAATTTCTTTAGTTTGTTTCTTGATTTATTTTTCTATTTCTTATTTTCAATTTTTTACCATCTTCCTGTATGCTGTTTACCTCCCTCAAATTGCTTCTGTCATTAACCAGTAGAGAGCACCAACTCCACGAACGATGCCCATAATCTTACCGGCCATGCCACCTCCCACCTTCATCGTTAAAAAAGCTTCATCGAAGATAGCTGAAAGCCATCGAGAAACGTTTTAAAGATAGATAAATTTATTACAACTCTGCCTATTCTGTTATTGTATTTTTATCAGGTGTATCGCACAGTGAGTGGATCTCCAATTCCACAATTTACTTCGTTGAGGAGTGAGTGTTTTGACTTCTTCTATCAACATTTTGTGTTCCCTGATTCTGTACCTTTTGGGAGTTTGTCTAATGTTATCTTCGGCTCCCTTGAGTCAGTTCATTCCATTGTTTTGAATAACTTTTGGCTGATGTATATTAATAATTATATTTCTTAAATATTATTTACTTATTCTGTTTATGCATTTTACGCTGATATGTGTCTTGTGTATAGTGTAGTAATCAAATGTTATTTTGTTTTTCATTTCAGAAGTTAGCATTTATTTTAAGCAATAATATAGTTATTGCAGTTATTCAGTATTCAATAATGAAGTTTTTTAATAAGTAAATGTGTTCACCACATTTTTTGTTTAAAGCATATTGATTTTCTGCATTATTTACACACTTATATTATGAATTTTGTTTTTGAGTCTTTATATAATGCAACTGGTGCATTATTTCCTGATATATGTAACTCGGGGTTAACACAGTATGGAGCTGTGTGGAAAATATTTTCTTTTGTTACATTTGTTAACGTATTATTCTCTACTAATATGTTGGAATTTTGTGCACAGTTGTTTGTGTTTTGTAATCTGTATCATGAATAAACGTTTCACATATTTCCTAGAATATTTTACTTGTGGGAGCACTTTTATTAATACAAATTATCAGTTTTCATGATGTAAAAAAAGGACAATTTTCATTACATAATTCTGAAAATAATCCATATTCACACCTTTACTAGTTTTTAAATGACAATAGTGTAAACATGTATTTTTTTAAAGAAATTAGTCCCCATATTTAAAATACATAATTACTCCTCTCATAACCCATGGATGCAGTAGTAAGTTTTGCAGATAAGCTGTTGAAAAGGGTGTCCGCCGTAAGCGGCGCTGTGTTCTCATGCATGGATGCATTACTCCGAAGTGGAGCATCCTGCAAATCAGGGTTGGAGGAAACATTGTAACATTTCGTAAGTAGCTTGTCTAAGAAAAAATTTGACCATGTATTGTATATTACTTTATGTATACAGTAAGTTGTGTTTAAACATGCAGAATATTGAACAGTAATAAACCTTGGCAAGTAATATGTAGCAAAGTAACTTTTGATCTTTGATGTATAGCTAAGTTTAAAAACACCTTGAGATGTCAGTCTGAATGATAAACTTTGAGGGGGGAATATTGTTTATATTAACCTCTTTATCTACAGGTCAAGGATGTGGTTCTTGTTAACATCTTTATCTAAAAAGTCATGGATATCGTTCCTGTTGACCCTTATCTGTAGGTCAGGGATATCTTTCCTTTCGAACTTTAAAATCAACGATGTTATTAGTAAATCAGATATTTTTAGATTACCGATGAAGTCATTTTCACGATAAGACTTGATCTGGGAATGTTTCATCATATCAAGAAAGACATTAATATAAAACTATTTTTCACATTACAGTGTCTCATAGTCATAAACTCCGGGGAGTCTGTGACTATGACTTGATTCCTAAGATGAAGGAACCACTTTGTGACATTCGCTTCAGAACTGTTCCAGAGATTCTTCAGGCAGTAGACCGGTCCATTCGAACTATCAACACAACAGGCGTTGGTAAAGATATCGTACAAATTCCAGATCGATAGCAACGGGTTGTGCACTATGCAGGTGACTACATTTAGGGGCAGTAAAACTTGGTAACATGCATCCATTTTGTGTCAACTGTAAACAAATAGTTGCCACTATTAAAGTTCCAACCCTCGTAAATTCGGATTCAATCGCACGTGATTACAATTTAAAATATTATGTACACATGGACACTTTGCGCGAGAAATTTTACTACTGATTTCGTTTTGTGTAGTCTTCGTGATCGAAAATTGATAGCAAAGTTTAAAATCGGAACTGAACGTGAAGCCAAGGAATATCGCTAAACATAAACTATTCCTAAAAAACTTCCTCATAGGACACAAAGGTTACGTTAAGACGCTAGTGGAACACTAGGTGAGGTAATCGAGGTATCATGATGTTTCAGAGCTCACTAGATTGCAGACCGTGGGTTTCCCCATGAGATCAACCATTTTGATCTTGCAACGTGTGTCAGTGAGATTGGTAGAGGGGAAAATAAAGGATTGAGCAATCGAAATTTGCATCATATAAACAATAAAAATAAAGTTAGGTGCCAAAAATAACGACAAGGTCTAAAATCTTGGTCGTCAAAACAAAATTTATAGGTGCAAAATACGACAAACGACCGCGAATTTTGAGCCCTGGTGCTGCCCAGAATTGGATGTGATTAGTGGAAGTAGGAGTAATAAATAAGTAAATGTGCAATGCATATGTTATTTGTATCATCAAATAATAATATAATACAGAGTGACAGAAAAAACCCGGACAAACTTCAGATCTTTCTAGCTGGTATAATAATAATAACATTTTAAATTTTTGTATCATGTCTCGTGCTTTGAAAGTTAAGCAACAAATTCAAATTTTGTACTGTTCTTCGGTAACTTCTATGTTTTCAGCAATGTCAAACAAATGTGCTGCTGTTGCGGAGTTGTTTTGTTAAGGTCTTCGTCAATGTGAAATTGTTCGAGGTTTCCCGCCAAACCGTGTCTGATGCCGTTAAGCATTTCCATCAGCTTGGCTACGAAGGCAACTGTCCCAGAAGAGGAGGAAGAAAGCGAACTGTCAACACTTCCGCCAATCGTCAGATCATCCGGAAGCAAGAGAAGAGAAATCCACCATTCTCAATAAGAAAAATCGCTGAAGAGACCGGAATGAAACGTGAATCGGTGTAACAAATAGCTAAAAATGATCTGAAACTCAAACTCTGCAGGCCTCAAAAAGTTCAACTCCTCACTTTCGAGTCCGACTTCAAAGATGCCGACAACTTTAACGCTGGGTCGCAGGTACGTGCTGGAAACGTACGCTCTTCACAGATGAAAAGCTTTCTGCGGTCAAGCAGGCTCATAATCGCCAAAACGATAGGAACTGGTCCACAGAGGCTCCCGGCATCTCAGCCATGATCGAACACCGCCAAAAACCACAGTCCGTCATGGTCAGGGATGGAATTTGTGCCAGCGGCAAGACACCCTTGGTTTTTATGCAAAAGGTGGTAAAAGTCAACAAAGACATGTACCGATGCGACATTTTAGTGACCATTGTACTTCCGTGGTCTCAGCAGCACTTTGGTGACGCGGTATGGACCTTCCAACAAGATTTGGCGCCGGCTCATAGAGCTAAAACAACCCAGGAGTGGTCAATTTAAAGGGGTGAACAACTAGACATTTTTATCGACTACCAAATTCACAAGGTTAATAAATAAAAATGAAATTCTTTATGGTCCTTCGTTTTTTTTGGTTTTCTTTCATTTTTGGGAGAGGGTGTAGGATCAATCACACACGTAAAGCGCTTGTCAACTGCTTAACAGATCAATAATCATGTGTAATCATAAGGTTGCCACCCTAATCACAATAAGTCTATAACATGCAGCACCATCTAGTGAGTGTTTGGTATTGCCATTCTATTAATTGAAACTACATAAAGCATGTAATGCCATATGGCAGGGGCGTTTTCATTCTTTGGAACATCCGAGAAGCAGGACGAAATTTCAGTTAAGTCTAATCATTCACTTCATTTTTAGTTCCGTCATGTTTACTCCTTGGTGCAAGCTACTAGAAGGCTTAGCTATTGGAAGAAAGCCATCAGAGGGAGCGTAGTAACAAGGGAAGGACATTAAAAGGTTCACTAAAAATTACTGGAAAGACAGTATGGTATTGGTGTTGAATCTCCACTTTCCTACTACTATTTCCATCTACGAAGTTTATTGCCAGCACTACTTTTAGTGCATTTAGACAATTCTTGTGGAAATTTTTTACATTTATTCAACGTGTTTGTAAGCTTGGATGCTTTATTTTGAAATTTTAATCGTTTTCCTTTAGCCTCAGGATTCAAAGGGATACATGCACTGGCGTAGTCTTTTGACATTCCTGTTACTTTGGTAATCATTACTTAGAGAGTTTTTGGTTCCTTAATGATTGTGTTTAGCCAATAATGAAACATACTGATCATTAGAGGATGTTTATGTCCTACGACATGGAACGTATCTCTGAGGGAACTATCCTCCAGATGACTTCTTTAGTATGCTCGTGGATGGGCATTCTCTGTGCAGCTATCTCTCCATCTACTCTTCGGTGCTAAAAACTGTCCATCTACAGATATGATAGTTATTGCCCGTTAATGCAATGAATCACATGATCGAAGAGATAAAACATTGATGCGAAGCTTGTGTCAAAGTCAAGAGAGGTCATATACTACATTAAGACTTGTTTGGTTCGTTTCTACAGCATACGAAACCTTTTTTCAAATGTACAAAGTATGAAGTAAACACTTAAAAGGTAAAAAAATATACTTGAATATATTTTCTTTGTTATATTCATGAGTAACTGTATCATACTGATTACCTTCTTGTCAGATGTGGAGTCAATTAGAGCAGAACTTTCTGAGTTATGTCAGATTTATTGCTGTGTGCTTAACTTTTGGAAGATAGCGTATTAAAGCGTGTCAAAAAGTATTTAGATCAGGCAGAATATTTTGAAAATTAAAAGTGTAGTAATTTTGGTTATGATTTTTTTTAAATTGAACTTAACATACAAACCTTGTATGATTTATTTTTAAAAACGAGTGTAGAGTGTTTGTTTGTTTGTTTTTTGGTTTTACGGCTCAAAGACTACAGTGGTCATGCTGCGCCGGGACCTACTGTTTTCCGAGGAATCCGAACCTCTTAAGGCCTGGGGAACCAAACCCCGGACTACAGTGAGCAGTGCGATCTTTTATGAGATCTCTGAGTAAGCGTTCTTTTTGCACTGCTGGGAGTCGAACCCGGATTAGCCGCGCAATAGGAGAACGCGTTACCACACTGCGCCACCGCAGGGCCGAGTTTAGAGTGTGCAGATTTTTTATGGGAATAAAAAATAAAATCATATGTAATAAAGGATTGTTGTCGACACATCCGAAAGCTTGGGTGTTCTATTTCTCTTGTTATTTTACTAGCGTCCACTTAACCCTTTTTACGTGTAAATATGCTTCCTGGCACTTTCGTAGTTAATTTAAAAGACAAATGCCAATTTGAAAAATTCATTTTCTTTAATCATTTCAAGTAACATCGATATGTCAATTCAAATTTCTGTATGTAGCCAACATCAAAACATGTGTAAAGCCGTACATATATATATAGTGCAAACATATATAATAATTTATAACAATCAGATTCGAAAATTACCTTAAAAACATAATTTACAACATCTTTGTTATAAATCTATCGCATCAGACTTTTCTAAATCTAACAAAATTAAATCTCTCTCTAGTTGGAACATTTGTTGTACATTTTCGAGACTGTTACTCGAAGGGGTTGAGTTATTGTTGTCCACCATCGAATGATTACAAAGGGAGGCAGTACTATGTGTTGCGTTTAAGCTCTTGTACGAACTCTTGTTGTCGTTCGGTTCTTCAGTGCTGGATGTGCTAGTGGTAGAATCTAATATGTCCTTGGCAGTATTCTGAACATTGGCCGATACTTTTATATTGCTACAATTATCGGTTGAAGTACTAATATGTTGTGCTTCAGTTGTAGATGCAAAGGAACAGGAATCATCCAATACTGAGATATCGTCACTGGAATCACTCGGTTCTATAAGAGTTTTAGAATTGGTGGGTGTTCCCTTATCGTAATCAATTTCGTCAATGTCTATAAGGTTGTCTTGATTGCTGTTGATATCAGTAATGAGGTGAAGATCGACTGCTTCTTCAACTTCACTACTGACAGGTTGAGTTGCAAGAGAAGGTTGTAGAAATGGCGAGTTGAAATCGTTATCAGTTGATTGTGGAATTTCACTTGAATTGTATTTAATGAGAACGTCTTTCTTATCAGTTAAATAAGTAACATCTGATGGACTGACCCTTGGTGTTTGATGGTTATTGGCAGTAGATTCATCCCGTGTGCTTGCACGAGTAGTGCGAACGGTTGGATTCACGTTGTTGACAATGGAAATATCAGATATAGGGATTAGTTTTGCCTTGACCGAACAACCTTTACTGTCTTCATTCTTTTCTCCACTGCTGGAGCTGTTATCAGTAATGAAAGGTCCATTGCTACAGGTGCTATCAGTCAAACTGTCTCTTTGTACATTGAAATCTGCAGGTGATTGTATGGGGGTTAACATTATCTGATTGTTATTAGTATTGGAGTTGGAAGATATCTCTTCTTGAGCTGTTGCGAAGGAAGAACTGTACAGGGGAGCAGTAGTCCACTCACTTTCCAAACTATACGTGTGGCCTGAAAATAAGGACTGACGACTTCCTTCCGTTGCTGGGATTTTTGGCAATGAATTTGACTGATTCCAGTCATTTTGTAAGCGTGATGCACTCTTGCTGAACAAGTCCTTGATGCGGGAAGACTTTTGGTGCTTGAAATGATCGGAAGAACAGTTTAATTTGCTAAGACTCCAATTAGCGATCTTCGTCAGTGTGGGTTTCGGAGCTTGCTTGAGGTGGTTGAGAGCTCGGTCAGACGCACAACTCCTAATTTCGTCTAACATCGCTAGGGGGCTTAATTTTTGTCGATAATCAATCAGAGTAATGGCAGGGAGGCTTGATCGTATAGCAGATGAATCTTTCTGGTTTCCTGAGGTAGAAACGAGCCTTTCTTCATTCTGTATAACAAACAATAGTGACACATGTTTTACTTCATACTTAAAGTACTTATTGAGAATGATCGTATCTATCGATCACTATGCACTACAAAATAAAACAAAGATGCAGTTATAATAAAAGTACAACTCATTCTTCACAAAGTTACAACGTGAAGAAATATTTAGGCCTTAAACGTTTTGTTGCGTTATAACGATTCCCTAAATGTTAGGGGAGATTAATAATAATATGAGATAGTCTCCTAACTTTAGGGGATAACAATCGAGATGATTGATTGCGATAATATCTAATCATGAGATAAAATCCCCAAAGTTTAAGGGATAACAATTGACGTAATTGATTAAGGTAATTGACAATCAATAATCCTACGAGATAAAATCCCATAAAAATCAAGATGATTGATAGAGATAATTTGCAATCGAGATAACCGTTAAAGATTATCTGCAATAGAGATGGTTCATATCCTCTACGTTAAAATAACGCTAATTATACGAGGTAAAATGAAAAAAAATCAATGGTTTACTCCTAATGTAATATGAATGCTTGCTTTAGTACCTGTTATAGATGGCGTATAAAGTTAATTTTCTATAGAATGCTACCGTGTTGTCCATTTACATACTATCAGGCATTAAAGCTACCTTCAACACCATACTGATCACTCGGTCTTTGTTCCGGTTTGCACTTTACATCCTGTGCCTCAAACCATTGTCCATTGTTCTTAGACTGGGAATCGCGTAATTCGTAACGTTTGGGAATTTACTTTGGTTCGGAGAAAACCTGTTTTATAATTAAACCATTTACAAGATCGAGAAGGAATATAATTAGTTTAAGGGCTCGAACAGTAACTCGGAACGTTTGGGAATTTACTTTGGTTCGGAGAAAACCTGTTTTATAATTAAACCATTTACAAAATCGAGAAGGAATATAATTCATTCTACTCTACAAGTACATTTGGAGAGGAAACTTAAAAAAAAAATTAGAAAACGTGAGAGAGAGGGATGGGGGTTATATATAATTGCAGTTAAATTTAAACTCAGGGTAAAGGTAAGGGCTTTAAATGGCTTCCTACTGATAATGTGGAGACTTAAATTGTTTCCAGATTTACTAATAACAAATAATAGAGGATTGGTTCGAGAAGATGATCAACTAGTATTGTTTTATCCATTGTCATAAGGGCCCTTGTGATGTGAAAGGAAGCTTTTTATTATCGAAATTTCAGTTAATCTGGTTATTTCAGTTTTTCTTGATTAATGTTAATTGATATCGTGTACAAGAGGTCCCATGGTATAACGCGTTTCTTTATTGTTCCGTTAATCAGCATTTGATTCCAACGGCATCGACGAACGCGTGCTGTTCTTTACCTAATATGACTGGGATGAGATTCAGAGGTCTCCGAAAACTGTAGGTCCCAATCAGAGTAGCATTGAGGCTTTATGGGGCCCTAGACAATTTTTTTCCTGGCTCCTTGTAGTATAAATTAAGCTTGCCCAATTGCAGTGGGACCCGAATATAACGAGCATCTCGGGACCAACGAAAATACTCCCTATACCAACCACATCGATCGCTAAATCTGTTTTAAAATTTAAATGTTGAATTCTTCAAATAAATAAATTCGCTAGAGTTAACATATTTGCACGCAAGGCAAATGCAAAAAATTCTAAAATTCGTGGAAAATGTCGCGGAAATTTGCGTCGCGATAAAAATAGTGCCCTGATGAAAAGTCCCGATTGTCAAAGATTTTGATGTAGCGTTGAGTCATCGCGCCGGGCCCCTAAATAAAAGCGGGCCCTAGACATTTGTCTTATTTATTCTGTACTATAGTCTCAGTTCACCATAGCCTTCTTTGTTCCTTCTTAGTCAACAAGATTAACAAGACTTAACAAGATCGAACCTGTATAAGGACTCTTTCAAAATGAGAACGAGCTATAAATGATTTGAAGTTTATGAATTACTCATTTATGTCAGCAAGAGTAAACCCAACCAATAAGTTGCAAATATATATATCTGTTTTTGTTAAGATATTATTACCCTCCGCAGGGCTAACACAATTGCCAAATATGGTCAACACGAGAAAGCCTCCGGGGCGAGATTTTTGTGAGTTTTCGTGGGGGAATTTATTACACAATAATTTTTGCCACCCACGTATTAATTAGCTCAAACTAGAGCTTTTTTGTTTTAGGAGAAAAAGAGACGCTTTCCCCATTCTGGATTCGAACCAGGGTCCCTCCGCAGTGTCTTGATAGACGACAACGCTCTCTTTCTCCGTATGTACCCCTCCGCAGGGTTAACACAATTGCCAAATGGTCAACACAGAAAAGCCTCCGGGGCGAGATTTTTGTAAGTTTTTCGTGGGGGAATTTATTATACAATAATTTTTGCCACCCACGTATTAATTAGCTCAAACTAGAGCTTATTTGTTTTGGAGAAAAAGAGACGCTTTCCCCATCCTGGATTCGAACCAGGGTCCCTCCGTTTAATACGTGGGTGGCAAAAATTATTGTAAAATAAATTCCCCCACGAAAACTTACAAAAATCTCGCCCCGGAGGCTTTCTTGTGTTGACCATATTTGGCAATTGTGTTATCCCTGCGGAGGGTAATAATACCTTAACATCTTTACATACGGAGAAAGAGAGCGTTGTTTCCTGTCCTCATTCGTCTAGCGGTCCAAGACACTCCGGGCTAAACGCAGAGACCCTGGTTCGAATCCAGGATGGGGACGGCGTCTCTTTTTCTCCAGAAAAGCTCTAGTTTGAGCTACATACACGTGGGTGGCAAAAATTATTGTAAAATATCTGTTTTTGATGATTATTTTTTACTTTTGGTACGATGTATTTGGGGGCTACTTTATGCAGCTTATTAATTTCAGTGTTTTATAGTTCTTAAAAATGATTGCGGGTTTTATTAGTCTTGAAAGTTAAGTTTGTCGGAATTTTTCTTTGGATGTTTAATACTCACGTTTTTAAGAAAGCACACGTAAAAGTATAATGCGTTAAGTGCACACACGTACGGCTTTTTAAAAGCCTTACGGATGATATTTTTTGTTGTTTTAATATGCAGAATATAAGCTAAGTTTATGAAATTTTTATCAAACATGAACAACAAAACAGTCCCTTGGGAATTAAAGTAGGCAGAATTGTTAAAGGAAACATTTTTTGCTAAAATTCTTGCCTCAGCAATCTCGAAAATTCTAGAACAGGCCTTGGGGACACATCAAACAAGACAAAACGTGTATGAACATGCAATGAACGAACCTGAACTGCCGACGTAAGTTTATCCTCTTCAGATGATGAGGGGCAGTTAATAGCTGACATGAGGAGTGGATGAACTGCACTAAGTACAGAAAAGCAAGTTCCCGAATTAGGTTCTTGTTCGTGTCTTGAATACCACATGTCCTCTGTGTGAGATCTTGCTGGGTACTTTTTGTACTCTGCCAACCACGGTGGTAAGTCTTCATCGTCACTGTCTTCGTCCTAGTGATATTGTCAAACGTCGTTTAAATGGTAAATGGCATTTTCACAAATTGAGAATAATATGAAATTATTTGTGGGTTTCTGGTCATTTGTGCCACAGAGAGGGAGGGAGGGAGGGAGATGTGACTATACGAGAAACCCGCCCATATAAAATAATGAACTTTAACTTAAACTATATTTTAAACTATATTATATAACTACATTATATAAAATAATGAACTTTAACTTAAAACTTTTAATGAGCTTAAGTTATAATTAGTGGCTAATAGTAGTTTAAGTAATTAGTAGTTGATTAACTAGTAACTAGTAGTTAATCTTAATTAATTAGAATCTTAAGACTGGGACTGTAATTAGTCTTTAATTAGAATCTAAGAAAAAAAGATCCAGAAGACTACTACTAACTATGATATAAAAAGGTATTTAAAAAAATTAGTGGCACAGTGGTAATGTGTTTACCTAGTGTGCCATTAATCCGGGTTCGACTCTCAACAATGATATAAAAAAAAACGGGGCTTACCGATTAATTGTTCACTATAGTCCGAAGGTTAGTTCCCTAGATCTTAAGAGGTTTGAATTCCCCGGAATAACGATGTAGGTGACCACAATGTAGGATAAACGATGTAGGTTATCACAATGTAGGATAAATGATGTAGGTTATCACGATGTAGGATAAACGATGTAGGTTCAGTGCCCCACAGTGGCGTTGTTGTAACGCAGTCATCTGTTGCGTCAACTCCCAGTGGTAGCAAATGGACCCCGTGGGTTTGATTCCCAGTGAAAAGCAAAACGGCAAGCGTTCTACGCCTGCTGTTTTGCTTCTCGCTGTAGTTTAGCGTTTGGTTTTCTTGGCAACCAAGGTTCGGATTCCTCGAAAAACTGTAGGTCTCGGCTTAGCGTGGCCGCTGTCCTTGCCCCGTAAAAAAGAGAATGAAAAGAAAGAAAAATGTCGGAAACGAAAGATGTCTGCATTTCACAAAGAGGGAAGGGAGTTCGTTAAAATTTCGGCAGACACTCACTTGTGAACACTCGCTTAAATTTCAAATAAATACTCACCTGTTGTAAAAATTCGGAATTATTTCGAGCAGGGGGCATTATTCCTGTCTTTTCACTTAAACGTGCCAGTTCTTCCTCTAGCTGAAATTATATGAGGTACATATGTACATATGTATATATATAGTATAGTATATATACATCTCTCTCTATATATACATCATACTATATATCTAGTTTAATATATAAAATATTTAGCTCAAATTAAGGTGGTGATTCATGTGGCTTTCTTACATTTACTAAATGCAAGACTGTGCATGTAATAATGCCCATTGTGGTAGGTGCCACATATGTATTACATTATGTATTAGTGTCCGTAGGTGCCTGAAATGAGCAGAATGGGGGTGTTAAGCCACTTTAGGGGTCAGGCGACAACACTCTCCTAGTATTACACACACACACACACACACACATATATTGTGCTGTAGGTCCCGCACATAATAAGGAGCTGAATATCAATTAAAACGTTTGAAAAAAATGGCTGGTCTATTTTTTTCAGATACTTTGTAATGCAAAGATTTGTTTTTAACAGAAGTTAACGAGAACTTAACTGCTTTTCATCAGGTTTCTTTCCTTGAATATTGCACCAATAATAGCCAATATGTATTTCTTTTACAAAAAAAAAAGGAGCATTCCATATTTATACTAAAATATTAGTTATAATTCTAATATATATACCATTAACCAATAGTTATTATTTTATTAAAATTAAGTTGATACATTAAACAATTTGTATTCTTGTGTGTATCGAGGCTAGAATACTTCTACAGGGTGATTCAGAACTAATGGAACAAACTGAAAAAAAAAGTGGTAAAGGACGCCAAATAAGCCATATTTGGTGAAATCCCCATGTCTGCAAAGGAACCAGTTTGGCTCTAGAGTTTAACTACTATTACAGTGGCTACAAGGGATAGTGTATTGTTCGCCGGTCGGAAATTGGTTCAAAATTTCATGTCGTCACTAGATGGCGCTTCAGTAGTGAAGCACGTCGGAATAACACTAGCATCTATATCCTGACATGAATCCCACGAAAATGATGCATTGCGCATGCCCACGGACATCATTGTCGATGCTTCTGGGACTTTCCCTAGGGGGTGGTACAAGAATTGCGGAAACGTCAGACTTCGACAAATACATTACGACTATAATCGTAAACAGAGAAGAATAGTAAATTAGTGTTGACGTTTTATCCTGCTTTGGATCCCAATATGTTAGGTATTTTCCTTCTTTTTTTTTTTTTTTAAATGAGTGTTACGATGTGACTGAATTTGTAAATGCATTCCATTGAATACGTACCTTAGGATATTGGTGTAATCTGGTAGGATCTCCTGCCCCCAACCCCGGTTTTTTTTAGAAAAGAGGCAAAATCGTACTTTCCCCCGTACAATTATATATGAACTATATAATATTGTCTTACTTTTGCGATTCAGCAATAACACAAATTGGGAACGCAGCACGTAAAATCTTGCGAAAGAGATTAATACAATAACAGAAAATTCGGTAAATATTCACGTTATCTTTTATGATTTTCACGGTCCTAAGAAACATATTCATTGAAATACATGTATAATATGGCGGGGCACTTGACCCCCCTTCACTTTTTTTTTAGAACAGAGGCAAAATCGTATTTATGCTATATTTAACTCTTAGTTGTAAACATCACGGGAATCTACTTACGTTTTCAGTCACATCATAATCACACAATAACTTTCACACTAGCACTCCTTAGCAAAAAGTGTTACGTTGGGATCCATAGCAGGAGTTAAACGTCATCACTAATTTAAGATTCTTTCTCTGTTTACGATTATAGTCGTAACGCATTTGTCGAAGTACGACGTTTCTGCAATTTTTGTACCACCCCCTAGGGAAAGTCCCAGAAGCATCGACAATGAAGTCCGTGGGCATGCGCAATGCGTCATTTTCGTGGGATTCATGTCTGGATATAGATGCTATTCGGAATAACACATTCTCAGTTTCAGTTACGTTAGAATAGTTGCGTTTTCAAAAAAATTTTTTATTGATGAAATAATTTTTTTTTCTTATTTTTTTAGAACTTATAAAAATTGTCCGCTTTCAATTTTTTTATTTATTATTTATTTACTTTTTATATTTAAACCATTTCGAGACCAACGTGAAGTACAATAGCTATATTTATTTGTGTCTTTACAGTTGATTGAACGCTTTTAAGACGAACACGCTTAAGACGAATTACTTTTAATACGAACCGTTTTCTGAAGTCCCGTCAGATTGTATAGCATACTATCCTTTCCGGATAAGACGAATTACTGTTAATACGAACTGATTTTATGTTCCTGCTGGTGTTCGTTTTAACCAGGTTTCACTGCATTTATATTTTTATTATTTTTATATTTCTTAGAGCGTTTTTCGCTAGCAAGAAAGAAATATTTTTTTTAGGAGGGGGGAGTGGGAGTTTTTTGATAATTCGGGCCTGAGTGGATTAAGAGCAAATTCAAGGAAATTTTCCCCTAAAATGTGCTACTTGCCCCCATGAATATACCCCTTATTATGCATAAATAAGGAATTTTTTTCATAACGTTTGACGATGAGACATTAAGCGATGAGATATTCATATAAAACAGCTAATTTTTCGTTCATATTCCTCAAAATGATTCGCTGTTATAAATATTTTTTTTAATACATAATATCATTTATTCTGTGATTTTACAATTTCTAATTTTTGTTTTTATGATGACCAATTTTGATCAATGATTTTCCCTTTTTGGCACGTTAGCATACTGTTGACTCTGCCTACATATCAAGGAAATAGATAAAACTTTGTGTAAGTAATCCGGATGAACATTTATTTATTCAAGTATTAAAGAACAAATATAATATAAGCTACAGAAATTATGAACTTATACACACAGAAATAAATACAAATAAGTAATTTCAGAGATTTGTAATTAATTACTTATCATGAATTATAATTTATAATGGTACACATCAACGTAGAGTTCGCAAAATTATTGACGGGCCGCCAAATACATATTTTGTACATTTATACATTATAATATATGTAAAATTGTAATTTATTTAAAATTATTGGAAGGGAGGGCTCGGGTCCCATATAACTCTACGCCTATGATGGTATACCATATATTTAGAAGTCACACACGAATTTCATTGTTCTGGTGCATAGCGTAATACACATTAGGAAAGTTATAAAATGAAACTAAATTACATAAATCCCAAATTTTTCAAAAAGTACTAAAAGAAATCTGTGATTCATAAATTTGAGACAACTGTTATGCACCTAAGTTTGGTCACGTCATATTTATTTACTTACACATATTTATTAATTTTATGCTTTTCTCAGTAAATAATTGTATAGCATATCAAATTAAACTTAGTATAAATTAACAACGAAATAGACATTACCTATTTAATGATTAAAAATCATGATAAAATCCTAATACACGATGTAGTTGGTAATTTTTTATACTTATTATTTTATTGTTTAATATTTTTTGTTGGCGAAAATCTGATTTTCAATTTTTGACAAGAATTTCTTGTTCTTTAGGAACCATAAATAACGATAATTTGTTTTTGTTCAATTTATAACCACTTGTACAACTGGGCACAAAGTAGTGACTCTGTTTTCGGCGTTTTCCTTCACTATTCATTCTGAATAGTTAAAGAAAATTAAATCTTAATGATTTAATGGTCTTAAAAAAGAAATTTTAATTAAATTTAATATAAAAAATACAATGAAAAATAAAATAAAATGGGAAAACAAATTAAACCTGCCAATACGAAATGCAAAGTGATGATAAATAAACTTACTCCGCCCTCATGCGGTGTCATGAAATTTTGGAACCAAATATTTATTCTCTTCCTATGCCGAACGACACACTATTTCTTATAGTCACTGTACTACTGTTAATGTCCATCTCGTTGCTATGTAGGCCAATACGGTAATAAAGAAAAATTATCGCATAAATTCATTGATAAAACAATACGACGGAGGCAAAATAATCAGGAATTCCCCTTTCTGACCCTGATCTGTGTTTCTATGTAGTAAAAGTAATCATAAAACTGCAGTTTTTCCACACTAGAAAAGAGTTGCGAACCGCCAACTATGTGCAACAGGTGAAGGAGATAAAAATAAACAATTTTTTTTTCGTTCAGTGCCTCTTTTGCCTAAATTTAGCCTTTCGGGTACTACAGTGAATTTAGTATTTGGATATACTGCGTTCAAGGGTTTTCACAAATGGCTACAATGCGCCATTTCAAGATTTTTTTAAAAATTATTTAATGTCAACGGGCTAAAAAAAAATCGTTTAAACGTTGGGCTCTCTCTACTTGGCGACTTTTTAAAATCAGTTAAATTCACCGGAATTGTATGTGTAGAATCCATGCTCGTAACTGAAGCGGCGGATTCTGCACATGCAATTCCGATGAATTGCATGAAATTTAATTGATTTTAGAAAGTCTCCAGAGAAAGCCCGACATCCGTTGACATTAAATAATTTTAAAAATTCTTGAAATGGCGCATTGTAGCCATTTGTGGAAACCTTAAATGCAGGATCCAAATACTAAATTCACTGTAGTGCCTGAACGGCTAATTTTAGACAAAAAGGCACTGAATAAAAATTGTTTATTTTGATGTCCTTCACCTGTTGCACATACTTGGCAGTTCCCAACTCTTTTCTAGTGTGCTAAAAAAGGCAGTTTTATGCTTATTTTCACTAAATCGTAACACAGATCAGGATCAGAAAAGGGAATTCTTGATTTTTTTTTGTCCCTTTGTTGCCTTGTTTTCGGCTGATCACTTAATTTATGTATTAACATTTTTTTATTGCTGTAAGTAATATCCTACGTAGCAACGAGATGGACGTTATTAGTAGTTACACTACACAGCTAAACTGGCTCGTTTGCGGACATGCAGATTTCGCCAAATGTGGCTTATTTGACGTCCTTTACCACCCCTTTCAGTTTGTTCCATTAGTTCTGAATCACCCTGTGTAATAAAACGAACTACCTGTTATTATTTATTACCATATATTTATGTTGTACACAAATTCAACACATTCATTACTTAATGGTCTCGACAGTACCTCCAACAAATCTCGTTTCAAAGCCCGGTTCAGTACTTCCGCTCTGTACATGGACTCTCTAGATTCGTCTATGGCGAACCGTCTAGTTTTGCATTCCACTTTGACACCAGGGGTCGCTACGACGACACCTTCATCATCAGACCTCGTCATGATGGTATGAATCTAAAGATTTATTAATGGTTAATGTAGGATGCCTCTCGTTTCACTATTAATTATGCACTACAGTCGAACCTTGTTGGCTCGAACATCAACCATGACGGAAAAAGTTGTTTGTGTTAGAAAATAGAGTTCTCGCTTTCCGGTGAAGGTGGCACTGTCATTACAATGCGAGTCATCGTTGGCGCGGAATCAGAAAACAGTTCATGTTAACAAGCTTCGACTGTATGTGCTAACCTGTTTACTTATGTATATTGGAATAAATGCGTTACCTTGGGAACGAACAGCAAACAGAGCGTCATAGTGGTGGATACGAAGATGAGAGTGGATATCAGAACGAAGGTTAAGGTATATCTTTCTACGGGTATGACGTTAGCAAGAGCCACTACGAGTGTGCTGGTGATGACAACATTGTAAACACTCATGCCAATGTATTGTGAATCGTTGAGAGCTGGTATCTTGACGTGTCTAGTCTCCCAGGCCATGTAGCATCCAACCACCAAGAGCAATCCTTTATATATGTACATAGTTCCGAGCCATTTGGCCATGTGCGTTGAGTAGCATTGCTCCCTTTGGTATAGATAAACCACGTTACGTTCAGATGGATTGACCTAGACGCCCAAATACCAAAATACGTTACAAAATTGATTTCGTTAATGAACGCAATTAACTCAAAACACTTAATTAGAGAGAATTCATTTTTCATTCAATCCTATTTTAAAATTCAGATAATGATCACATCCGATCAGGGGCGTTCCTACTATGAAGCAAAAGTAGGCAAGGCTTAGGGCTCCTCACACTGTCTTAGGATCCATATTTTGGTGATATCGCGGACCCAAAATATGATTCTTTGCCTAGGTGAAAAAAGTTGCTTCATCACTGTATTCAACGATTATCTATTTTTTTTTTCTGTAGGATATAAATAAGGGCTCTCAGAGATTCTTCTATATTAATTAATATAATCATCATATTAATTAACATAATTATTTGCACTGTTTATCGTAAATAATTTTCATTGCGCAATGAGATGAAGATGAAGAAGAAACTGGAATGGGGTTGAAGACATTGGAAGCCATATTGTCCAGCTCTTAAAAATATATACATTCATGTATTGAATAAGCATCACTGAACAAGCATTTACAGAATCGAATTACTTTTGAATTACGAGATAAAGAGAAATATACTGCTTGAATAAGCGAGATATCAAAAAATATTTGGATGAGAAAATAAACAAAAATAGAGGTCATTTATTCGTCATGTTGATGAGGTTGTTCTTGTCTAACTAAGAACTTTGATTATCCAATGTTGGCCAGCCTCTTCACACCATGTTCAGCCTTTCTGTTTAAGTTTTTTTTTATTTTATTATTTGAATTCGGTCATCATTTGATTAACGACATCGTAGTGGCTAGAGACGGCGGATTATATTTTTTTTACTTTATATACTTTTTTTAATAAATCAAATAACAAGAACAGCGACTTCAAACAGATATTACAGAAAACTTTTTCTTTCTCAATATATATATTTAAAATAAGTCCATTATCCATTAGCTTAGCTAGCATTGAGGTCTAGGGGTGGGGTTTCCACCCAGTGCTCTACATTTGTAATTTTCGCTCTTCTTGGGGGGGGGGATAATCTAGTCTTAGGTCCCCCTAGTTACGCCAATGTGTCGAGAACCTCCATTATCACTTAAATGTAATTGAGTTTGGTCGGTGATAAATGGTGAGCAAAAAATTACTTTTCTTTTTTTTTCGTGAGCGATGATATTAAGAAGTTACAAAAACTATCTATTTCCGATTCGAAAGTTTTCATCGCGGACAAAACGTCTTAATTACTTTCAAAATCAGATTAAGTCCTAAACAAAAACGCAATCTTTTTTTTCCAAAGGAAAAAAAGTATCCTGAAATTGAAAGTTTTTTCACCTTTAGTTTTCCCCTCTGAGGCGAGGTTAGAGGGCTTCTTTTATCTAGTTTCTTTAATGGTTTCATTTGCTGATTAATTTGTTTGAAGAGGTTTTGATGACTTTGCCAATAATCATTTAGATTCAACGAGAGCTTTCATTTTTAACGGGACTTTGAAGTTATTATCCAGAAATGGCTGTTCGAAATGGCATTAAGGACAAAAGATAAGAAAGATTAACAAGTTTTTGTTTCTTACTTGCATTGTCAAATTTCTTAATTGTCTTTCCATTGGATCCAGGGTAACCCACAATGTGATGACCAAGCAATCCACGAGTACGAGCACTCCTACCATGGCGAGCAATTGGCGATCATGCAGGAGCTGTAAGAATATATTCACCATTACTATTTTTTTGGCTAAGATAGGGGCAGTTTTAAATATTCTGTGCCTTTGTAGATACTCCTATAATATTTAATTTCCATGCGCAAACACACAAAGCATATATTAAATTATAAAAGCAATGAGGAGTCCAACCATTTACGAATTTTTTGGGGATTTTTCTGTATTTTTATTGGGAACTTTTCTTGTAGATGAAAGAGCCATTGCATCTTCATCCTTTGATAGAATGTATATTTTGTTTCTGAAATGAACCAAGTTATTCACTGAATGGTTCTGCCTCGTAACAAAAGATGAGATGAATCCTCCAACGAACCATTTGATTCACCTGTAGCTTATTATAGCAAGCAAATGTGATGTGGTTCTTGCATTGCTTTTGTTTTATGGGGCAAGCTGGTTTATCAGATACCACTTCTTATATATTTCGTCTCACATTTTTGTTAGATATCATTGTATTTATTATACCGTCTCCAAATGGTTCTGATTGTATATGAGAGACTTGCCATCTCATTCTGTCCCTCTTACTTGTGCAAATTAAATTTCGATTCGAACGCATTTTCTTTGGATTCTCAATTCCCTAAGAATTCCTTGTATGTCCAACACAGTCGATGAACCTATACCAAAACTATTAACTATCACATATCTAAGAAGTATACCACAGGAATAAAAACGCACACTGAAAATGCAGGGATGGACACAAGACATTTTTTATGCAAAAGAATTACTGTTGCAGAATCCCATTGGTTTGGTATGTTACCGCTGTTAAGACATTTGGTAAAGAATTTTGCAAGTATGTCTTCTACATATTCTCCAGCTTCTTTTAGGATATCTAATGTAATACCATCATCGCCAGGGGCTCTTCCTTTCTTCATACTTTTTATTGCAAATGAAACTTCTTCTTTTAAGATTTTAGGAGCTGTTCCTTCGACTATTTCAGTGTCTTCGTTTAATCCACTGTTACTTTCATATAGTTTTTTGTAGAATTCTTCAACTCTTCTAAGTATTTCTTCCCTATTTCTTGTTACGGTGCCATCCTCTCCTTTTAATGCAATGATGTGTTTCTTCCCAACAGATAAACTTCCTTTAACAACCCTAAGGCTCTTGTTATTTTCAATGGCTTTCCTTACTAGCTCACAGTTGAATTTTATATCTAACAATGGCAAAATTCAATTGTGAGATATGGGAAAACTGATAACTTTAACAACTTAGAGGTTGTTAAAGAGATATACTCTATATGTGTGTGTGTGTGTAATTAATTTTGTTGTTCATTTATCTGTTCATTACTTACTTTGCTTTTGACGATGCCTGTATTACTGCGAATGAAAATATGATAGACTCTATAGGTTTTAATGAACATACATCCGAAAGCCAAAGAAAACCCTCCGGATAAAAGAAAAGCCCTTGCCTACACAAAGAAAGAATAAACAATTAGGCAACCGCGGTTTTCTAAAATCATTCAAGTGATGTAGTTATACTTACTCAATTTGTTAGTTTTATAGTTATTAACATAAAGGTGATTAAAAAAGTAACGGCAAATTAATGTTCTCATATAAACTTATGTAGCTCAGATACAAATGTCATTTTTCTGCATAATCATCCTGTTTTTTAATGCACTTTATACACCTCTGCAACAAATCCTTTATTCCTAAGCTTAAAAAAATGTTTTTGGTTGTTTTTTTCTCAAAAAAAACATCGATTTTTTTATCTCCGTCATTATTTTTAAACCTTCGCCCTTCCAAAGGTTCCTTCGGGAATAGGGTGTCTAAACACATGACAATCAGAGGGAGAAAGGTCAGGGCTGTATGGCGGATGCTGTAAGATCTGGAACCGCGATTACGGAATTGTGTCAAGGGTTATATCAGCCGTGTCAGGAAGTCTAAACACGACCCATCTTGTGCTCATCTTAAGCACCCACCACGCACACAACTTATGATACTTGAGAACCTCCGTGATAATAGTTTGTGCATATCTGATACTGACATCTATTTCTGTGGCCAGAACTTCTAAAGGAATGGGCTTGTTTCCATTAATAATGGCAGCAATGCGTCACACCTTTTTGTCAGTGACTGCTATGCTGGGATGATTGGAGAGTTGGTCATCATGGGTTAACATTCGCCCCTTTTTAAATGCATCTATAAACCACTTTTTCGCCAATGTATGCACACCATAATGTTGCAGCATTTTTATAAATTTCACGAGGTCTTACATACTCTAGCTACAAAATCTGATGATTACTCACTGCCTCTATACTGTGAAAAAAGATAAGGGTGCTGCGAATTGTTTATGCATCCTTTCCAATTAAGCACATCACGCCATCCATTGGGCAGTGTCGAAACCTTCTCTAAGAATCTGCCTTCCCAGCTCGGGAGTTTGAAGTGCTGGAGTAATCCATTTCTGGTAATATTGTCAATTTGCCATAAGCATACGCAGAAGTTCCATAATGGGAAGTTGCAGAGTTGTAAGAGGGGATTACAGAGCTACAAGTTCATATATATATATATATATACAGAATTTCATCGTAATAGATGTTATGACCCCATCATTCACCCCTTGCATACGCCAGTGCAGTTTGCCATTACTCTTTGAACCACCTATGTAAAAGTATATATCAATTTTCAGATTTTCGTTTCCAACTTATCTTTTCATATAAAAATGAACTAACGAACTTTTGGCTACTAATCCCACACAACTGAACAACTTAACTGTTTCTTATAAGATTTGGATATGTTGGAATAAGATGGAACAAGAAAAAACTATTAAATGTTTTACTTTTTTGATTTTCTAAAATTTTTAATCAGATAAGAATGAACAGTTTTTTTGAAAATTGAAATATTTTGGATTCATAACAGCAAATGATTTCATAGTCCGAATTTGGATTAGATCAACTTAGATTAAGTAATGATTTTTTCTCGTATTGTGCACGGACTGCATTATTTATGTCAAGTAACGGATTTTACTCTTTCAGCACAGACTCCACTACTTAGGCTAAGTAATGGATATAGCATTTACTGCGCAGACACCATTATTTGGGATAAGTAATAAAATTGTATCTTACTGTTCAGACTCTACCATGTAAATTAAGTAACGGATTTTGCTATTACCCCGTAGATTCTACTATATAGGTTAAGTAAGGACTTTTGCTCTTACTGCACAGGCTTCGATATTTAGATTAAGTAATAGATTTTACTCTTACTGCCCAGAATCTGATATTTAGATTAAGTAATGTCTTTCGCTCCCACTGCATGGACTCCGATATTTAGATTAAGTAATGGATTTTGTTCTTACTGCGCAGACTCCACTAAAGTGAGCTTCGTTGTAAAGGGATCCGTGATCCGTGCCAAGTAGGATCATTGCTACGTATACAAGCATGCAACCAATCAGAACGAAGTTATTTAAATTAGGACTCGATAGCTTGATGAACCTATAAGAAAAACGAAATTAATTTTAGCAATCTTATAGTCATCAGTAAATAAATAGTGATATGTGTGTGCTAAAGAATTACAGGACATAAATTAGCATTTTCATCAAAAGTGAGATAGATTAACGATAGCAATCTTTCTAAAGATTAGTATCGTTAAAGCTGAGGTCATTAATTTTATTTAAAAAAAAAAAGTTCTTCATGCATCACGAATATACAATTTTTGGAAATAAATATAACTAGGAAGAACGTTTGTGATTGGTAAGAATGTCTTCCAAAATCCTCAATGAAAATATTCGTACATATTCGTATATTTTTACATATAGAAGAAAGTGCTTGAAAAAGATGAAAGAACTTGAACTGGAAGGAGTTGCAAAAGTTCAATATCAACAAGACAATCTGCGGAATCGGATATCAACACTATGTACACCAGATTCAAGTTTACATAGATTCGATGGGTCTAGACTTAAAATAAATTTGATCATGTATTTAGATTTTTTCGACTAACAAGATCTCCAACTAAAACATCCTGAAGAAATTTCGCTTGAAAAGAGCTATTGCCAATATAATACTAAGGTGAAAGTTAGTATATTGTAGACACGAAATATGATGCGAAAAACGTAAACTACAGTACTACAGTAAACTACAGTACTACAGTAAACTACAGTACTACAGTAAACGTAAACAATTACTACCAGAGGAAAACGTCATGAGGAAGAGACAACGAAAGGCAGAGAGAAAAGGGGACGGATGAATGCCATAGAGACTTGAATTGGACTAAGCACAACATGAATTTTACGTGGGAACGGAGATGAGGAATTACTGTCCTCATGTTAACTGTCAACCTGCGAATCGGAGAAGGCATAGGGGTAAAAGACTTGAATCTGGGACCGAAGAACGTAAGGAGGCGACTGAATAATTTTCCAACCCGTCTGGTTCTCGTGGTGAGCATGGGAACAATTACTTCATGGATTTCTTCATAGGAGAAGCACGCAGTAGGTGGATAATGATTTGGTATGATGATAGAATGACCGTATATAGGAAAACATTTTATGTAAGATATTATTACCCTTCACAGGGATAACACAATTGCCAAATAATGGTCAACACAGAAAAGCCTCCGGGGCGAGATTTTTGTGAGTTTTTCGTGGGGGAATTTATTATACAATAATTTTTGCCACCCACGTATATTTAGCTCAAACTAGAGCTTTTTTTATATTTGGAGAAAAAGAGGCGCCGTCCTCATCCTGGGCTCGAACCAGGGTCCCCGCATTGAGCCCGCGGTGTCTTGACCTACTAGACGAACGAGGACAAGAACAAATGCATTTTTCTCCGTATATGAAGATGTAAGATATTATTACCCTTTACAGCGATATGTGAAGGGTAATAATATCTTATATCTTAATATACGGAGAAAAATGCGTTTGTTCTTGTCCTCGTTCGTCTGGTAGGTCAAGACACCAAGGGCTCAACGCGGGAACCCTAGCTCGAATTCAGGATTAGGACAGCGCCTCTTTTTTTTTCTCCTAAAAACAAAAAGTGCTAGATTGAGCTACATAGACGTGGGTAGCAAAAATTATTGTAAAAAAAAAAAAAATGTTTTATGCAATAAAAAGTTATTCTGTAAATAAAGAGATGATATAAATTATACAAAAAGTATGTTGTGGTATATAATGTCTTTATCTATAAATAATAGCAGACATTTGTAAAGAAGTTAACTACTGGCACGTGGTTAAGAAATTCAGTAGAATTCTAATTATTTGGGTCGTCTAATTAACCGGATAACGATAGTTTCTTTGAAAACCGGACTCTCGTCCTATTGCAGAAAAAGATGGCTGCACATTCGCTCTTTGAAACATTATTGGAATCAGTTATTCGTATTTTCGATATTCTAGATACGCATATTTCTATTCTAGATAAGCAGACATCTATTCTAGATACTCATTCGTCCCAATTTGGACGGATAATTGAGCATCTGATGTATTTACGGTTTAAATGTTTTGCTGTGCTGTGGAGGGCATTAAATCTTTAAGATATATATGCCTGAACTAAATGCATGAATTTCTAGTATCTATCTGATCTGTCTGCAAAAATTTCCATACGAGCCAGTAAAAAGTGTATTTCTAAATATGTCAGTATTCAGATAAACACAATTTAAATTTTTTATGTCAAATTTTACATCAATTGAATTTGGTAGTGGTATGGGATGTGTTTGAAAGTCAAGTGAAACTCTAATCTCCACGAACTGCTGCCTAAGCGTTTTCTTTTAACTTATAAATGAATTATGTTCCTGCATATTAAACAACAATTCAATAAATATGCAATTGTAGAGTTAACGTTTCTCGTTTTGACCTTCCTCCGTGAAAATGCAGTAGTATTAGAGGTTGCGTTTTAAGCAAACCTCTCTTCTACGAATTTTTACAGAATAAATTCTTACTGCAAAATTTATGCCGTAAAAATTGGTAATTTCTGTAGACGTTACATTCGTTTGTAACTACACAAAGATGATTGACCCGTGGGTGAGCATCATTTAAAGAAGGAAGTGATTTAAATGAGTAATAGAAATTATATGGATATATGTATGATGGGATTTAGATGACTAAATGTGTACGTACTTCAACTTCCTGTAGTACAGATTGAATGAAAGAAAGGTCAGTGTCAAAATGACTCCAAATACTGCTAAAGACGTCACACAAATTAAAACGCCTCTGTCTAGTACAGCAATCCTAAGACGAATAATCCTTCTAGCAATCGGTACCTTATTATTATTTCCTGCAAAGAGTAAGGATAATTGTAAGTAGGTGTAAGTACGGATAATTATAAGTAATTGCAAGTAAGAATAATTGTAAGTAGTTTTATAAGTATAATTGTAAGAATAATTGTAAGTAGTATAGTACGGACAATTATAAGTAATTGCATGTAAGGATGATTGTAAGTAATTGTAAGTAAGGAATTCATGATGATGGCAAAAATATATTCTAATAAAGATGGAACAATTAACAGAGTTCCCACGTACCTGGAAAACTCGGAATTGCCATGGAATTTTAAATTGTCACTAAAAGTCAGGAAAAACAGGATTTTTTGGTTAAACCTGGAAAAGTCGGGGAAAACATTCCTAACTTCTGTTCTGAATATTTATATTTCACACAAACGTGAAGTTATTTTCCGGAAAATGAAGTTCAATTCAAAGTTTTGTTTGCGACTGGTCAGGGGATTTTGTTGACGGAAAAAAATGTTATGTTGAATTCAACCAAAAATGTTATGTTGAATTCAACCAAAAATGTTATGTTGAATTCAACCAAAAATGTTTGGTTGAACTTTTTGGTACCTTTATTTTGTTCTTTCAACTAAATTTGTTTGAAACAACCGAAATGTATAGCCGATTTTACTAAATTGTGGTTAATTCAACTAAATAATTTCAACCAAATGCGTTTCGACAAATCAATTATATTTTGGTTGTGGATATAGTGATCAAAAAACTTGATTGATTCAACCAAACATTTTTTTTCAATGTTGGTAAAGTCAAGGAAAAACCTGGAAGAGCCAGGGAATGTTTTCTCCAAGGTAAGTGGGAAATCCTGGATTAAGTTTTGATGCTTTAGATTGGAGCGTCAAAATTCAATCGCATTGAATCATTGCTCCCTCCTTCAATTCTTAAAGAGTTCTTCCTTTGTTTAACCTACATATACACGAGGACAAATTTTTGTTTGATTGTACTCAGTGGTCACAAATTCGACTCCATTCTGAATAAGTGATGTCTTTTTTTTTTACACAAATCAAAGGTTCTGTTACGAACCATATACAAGTGGAGCGACAAAATCATATTGAACAATTCCTCCGATCCCTCCTTTAATCTTTAAAGATTTCTTTTTAATAACGATACGGTGTATTGTAGAACTGTAGAGTTATAATACTTAAAAGGAAAGGAAGATATTATTGAATTTTTAGGGAGTTCCTTCCTTCCTTTGTTTTGTTAATAAAGACACGGGTATCATAGAACTGTGGAGTTACAATATTTGAACGGACCGGCATATATTATGTATAACTCGAACCCTAAACATAGCATTCGCTTCGTATAATTCATGCAAATATTCCTTTGCCTTTAAATTGGGTACAAATGGGCCAGATCTTTAATACATGCATTTAGCCATCATAAACGTATCCGCTTTAGAACGCATTAACTACTAACCCTTTACCATATTAGCGTTCGGATTCTTGCAGGCGTATGCACTTAAATCCTTGCATTCATTAACATACTTAATGCTTTTAAGTACATTAAAACGCTCAAGTTCTTGAACACATCAAACATATTAAAAATTACATTAGTAGCATAAAGAGAACTAGAAGCCGAGACGGGAAAAACCATTCATTTTGGTGACTGTACTCGATCACCCTCATGCTTTTAAAAGAACGTTGTCTTCGAATCATTCTCGTTCATTTGATTCGTTCACTGAATGTCAATGAGAATAATCACTCCACATTCACAGAATAGAATGGAGAACGATGATTCTTTTAAGTGACCGAGATGCTATTCTAATACATTTTAAGGAATGTTCATTCATTCGAAAGTTTCATTCACCCAACATCTCTAATTCTAGAAACAAACGATTGCGTTGTACGTTTGTGTGAGTTTTAGAATGCAATACAGCAGCCAGGGTGACGCTGAGCTGGGATCGACAGTTTTCCGAGGAATGCGAACCTCTTAGGAACCCTACTAGGAAATCAATCCCCGGATGACAGTGAGCAATTAGTCGATAAGCGTTTTCCTTTTGGCACGATCGGTAGTCGAATCCGGAATACCTTCACGCTAGGAAAACGCGTCACCACGGCAGGGTCTCAATGGCGTTGAAAATGATCAGATTTATCAGGTACTTTATGGGAAATTCACCATATTATTATAATTATTTATTATCTCTATCTTACGCATCCAGTTCTCGCCTTCTGATACAAATTTCTTACAATAGCTTCCATGGACATAACTTATTTTCACGTATAACTAATTAAATTAAGTTGGAGCATACAAGGAATTTCTCTTCCCCATTATAGTGGATAGCAGGTCCGGCGAAGAGCTCTAGGAAGCAATAAACGTTCATTAATACTTCGCTTTGCAGCATACCTGGAATTTTCCATCGAAGGCGAATTGGATGATGAAACTGATTGTTCCGTGCGTACAATAGCTTTGTGTTCACCTCTTATCTAATAGTTATTTTCAATTTCGGATGTTCTACCGATCATCGTCTATTGAAAGAAGATGAATCATACCTTTGCTTTTAGAAATGTTTTCAAAAGGATAAATACTTTTTGGAAAAGAATATTTTTTAAACGAATGCTTGTAATTTTTGGTACCTTGTATACGTTGACAAACGTATCTTGGCATGTATAATACATGAGAATGAATAAATATATTAATTCATACGTTGAGAGAAAGGTAGAGAGAGAGAGAGAGAGAGAGAGAAAGCTTACAACAACAACTGGATAGCTTACACAAGGGTAGAAGATAGTGCCAATCGCAAATTTTGTGTCCTCTCTTTAGCTCATGAAATCGGTTTAAGATCGGTTTAAAATTGAAGATACAGGTCAACTTGTTTCAAATGAATTTAATAATTGAAAGGAGGCTTTGAAGAAGTTCAGCCAACATGAAGATTTCTTCTGTTATAAGGATTCAGTTCTCAAACCGACGAGTTTTAAGGTTGGTGGAAAAAAAGGCCTCCCTCCGTAGCAGTGGGGTAGCGCGGGGAGTGCTATAGGGGCGAAAGCCCCAGGCGCAAAATTTTTAGGGGCGCAAAATTTCAATAATCGACTAGTGGAAGGGAGTGCTGACGGGTTTTGTTGGGCGCAATAACTAACTTGCCTCGGGCGATAACAACCTACGTTACGTCGCTGCTCTGTGGATCAGGTAATGGACAGAGGCAAGCAAAAGCAAATTCTTCAGAAAAGGATTATTCTTAAGCCTATTATCGAAACAGTGACTTTTTGTGGAAGATAAGGAATAGCCATTGTAAACTGATATGAATATAATCTACTGCTACTTACTTCTGATTATTTAAGTATCCCGCACTACAGAATTATTAGTAATTCAATAATGATAAAAGTACACAAAAAGACAACCGTAATTGATATGGCCTCTGAGTATTTTTTCCACGAAAAATTCCGTGCACCATTGGCTCCTCCACCCTTGTGAATATTCTGGGTGCGACATTGTGCCTATGGCATAAATGGTTTAAACGCGGTGGAAAAGCAGATGAGAATATACACAGGAAACGAAATTCTTATCTTATTAATACCCAAGAATGTGGTCGCTATTCAGGGCTGGATTAAGGCTTCGTGGGATCCTAGACAATTTTTTCCGGGCCCTTTGTAGTATAAATTAAGCCTGTGTAATTATAGTATGACTCGTATATAACGAGCATCATGGGATTCAACGAAAATTCTTACTTTTAGATTTTAGATTTCACATTTTAGATTTTAAATTTTAGACTTTGAAAATAAAGTCGGTAAAGGTAACATGTTTGCATACAACTTACATACAAAAAATTCTAAAATTCGCGTAAAGCATCGCGAAAATACGCGTCATGATAGAAGTACTGCCTTGATAATAAGGCCCGATTGGCAACGATTTTGAAGTAGCGTTATCTTAACCGCGCCGGGCCCCTAAAAAAAAGTGGGCTCTAGACGTTTGTCTTCTTTGTCTATGCGATAATCCGTCAACGTCGCTATTAGAGGAAGGATGGTTTTCGATGGCCTCTGAATGGAGGTAAATTTAGCACTGGGTCTATGAGGGACAAAGTCCGTTTCCAGAAAGAGTGGTCGTTAAGGAAGGTGTTTCTGTATTAGTTTTCCAGTTTTTAAGAAATGAACGCTATGATTAAATTTTTGTTTTATTTAAGTAGACATTTACTAATTTTTTTAATCATAGAGGGCGCCACGAAACTACAAAATATCTATATTTGACAAAAATTGTGATTTAGTCAGTAAGGCCCGCCTTTATTTTTCTTTTTCGATGCCAAGAGATATTTATGGTTTTGTAACTGAAAAAAAAAGAAAAAATAAAGAAAAAAAAAGAAAAGATTTTAAATACGATATGGGTAACATTGTGGATTTACAGTACAACGTGGATTAAATTCGTTCTCAAATGTTTTGTCTTACTGTTGGTTTGTTTTTTTGCTGTTATTTTCCATTTATGTAGTTACATAAATTCCTTATTATACTCTGAAATTGGTGAAGAAAATAATAATTCGAATGAAATGAAATTTAGTGTTTAACATGCCCAAATACTCAAAAATACCTTTTATCGTCAATATTACTGTAATTTAGTTTAGCATCTAAGTAGAGCTAGGTAAATACATCGTCGCCCTTATGCCAAAGTACAGTGGCAGGGTCGGCGTAACACACAAAAAACTTAAGCGTGGCAGGGGGCCGCCGGAGGCGGTTTAAATCCGGAAAAAAAAAAAAAAAAACTTCGGAAAAAAAAAATTGCATTGATAAACGAGAAAGGTTGGAGGTCAGAAGTTTGAAATCCAGAATTTCTGAAACACAAAATCTGTTCATTTTAGTGTTTTTACATATTTTTAACGCCTCTCAAATAAATGATTCATATTTCTTTTGTAAATAAAATATTAATAAATACCTGATAAATTGAACACTGGTTAAAATTATGTATTTTTAATATAAATATATAGATGCACATATTACTAACCAAACTAGCCAGCCTAGCTTTCAAAATTTGCATTATTGCGATAACGGTGAACAAAGAACAAGCTCCAAACGCGGAAGGCAGTGTAAGTAGGCAATGCCCAGATTTTCTCCTCCTAGATGATTCCTAATATAACAACACTACAGTACCTTTCCGATTTATTAGTTTGTTTTGTGATTCCAGACTTTTGTAAACGGCTATTTTAGGAGTTAAATTTGTTTTATTATCCTCAATTATTAATTCTAAAACGCGAAAAAGTAAAGCTGTTTTATCCGTGTTCGTGTTCTATCCGAAAACGTGATTTGACTCTTCTGTATTCGGAAAGAGAACGTTAATAGGTAAGCCTAATCTCGTGACGACTCCCAAATCGTGCTCCTAGGGGAATTGAATGCATTGGTGTACGCAGGGGGTGTTGCTGGGGATTGACCTGAAATTTTGTATATTTTACATAGGAACATGTGAATTGCAGCTCTGTAACCCCAATTGAGCCTATTACTCCTCCCTTACGAACTTTCTGCGTTTATTGAATGCGATACTTGAACCAAAAAATGCCTGCTGTTTTTAAGCTGTATTTGAAATAAGATATCTTGTGTTTTCTTTTTAATCATATTTTAATAAACACCTTTTTAGCCTTTACAATGGAAACAACAACGAAACCTTTCTCTAGTTCTTAAAACAGAAAAAAGACGGTAGCAAAAAACGAAGCCCTTAAAAAGCAAACTGGGATGCTTTATAATTATATTAAAAGATTAAAGTCTGCCAATGAAGTCTGTGGTAAATAATTTGCGGCTTCTGAGCCGGAAGAATATCAACATAGTTCTTCTGCATATCACTCTTACAATGAAGAAAATCATTCCGGTAAGTCTGCATGCATTTCTTATGATGAAGAAAATCACTCCGGTAAGTCTGCATGCCTTTCTTACAATGAAGAAAATCATTCCGGTAAGTCTGCATGCATTTCTTATGATGAAGAAAATAAACCTAGTTCTTCTGCATATCACTCTTACAATGAAGAAAATCATTCTGGTAAGTCTGCATGCATTTTTTATGATGAAGAAAATCATTCCGGTATGTCTGCAAGCATTTCTTATGATGAAGAAAATCAACCAAGAATTTTAGAATGTCTGGCTTTTAGTACGGAAATTAACCGAAAAAATCAGTCAAATGCTTGCGAATGTACTACTTTTGATGAATCGTCTCGTAATTTAAGCGCCTGTGAAACACAATCAATATCCGCTTTAGAAGCAACAACACCTGATCTTGACTATCCTTCAAAATGGCCCAAACTGACGGATAAGTCACGAATTATACTTGCAGGACCAGGACCTGTTCAGAAGAAAGATATTTCGGATCCTAGAGATGATAATGGTCGCAAGTTTAGTGACACGTATTATAACAGAAAAATGGGCAATGGTGAACATGTACCAAGACCATGGCTCGTATATTCAGTGTCGGCAGACTGCATGTTTTGTTTCTGCTGCAAAATGTTCTTAACAACAACCCCGAGAGAATCGTTCAGCAATTTTGTATCAATCTGCTATGAACAATGGAAGAGTTTATTGAAAGCATTTCATACACATGAAATCGGTCTTACCCATAAGAAGCACATGAAAATGTGGCACGACTTTAAATACCATCTAGGAAATAAGACGACAATGGATTTATAGAATCAAAAGTTATATAAACTGGAAAAGAAACATTGGTAAGATGTTATTGAAAGGCTTGTAAAAATAATTTTTTTTTTCCACAGTTCTCCTTTGACATTAAAGCCTCTTGCAGAAACTCGATGGGAAAGTCGCAACCGCTCAGGCACCAAACTTGGAAAATATACGACTCTTTACATTAAATATATAGTGACGAAACTTATGACAAAGAAGCGCGATATGACGCACAAATTTCATGCACAAAACTGACGGATTTCTATGCTCTCTTATTCAGTGACATGATTATTGAATCATATTAATCCCGTCAGTATGATTCAACAACATGCCGGTGAGAATATTGCTATTGCTTAAACAGCCATCAAACACTTGAAACCTTTTATTTTGCAGTACCGCACCAACTCCAGATTTGAGTTGCTGCTTCAATGCGCTAGACAACTTCGTCAAGATTTGGAAGGAGAACCTGATTTCAAAACAAAGGCTCAATTGCGTCAAAGAAAGAAGAGTATGCAATTCCAATATGAACATACAGATGTTTGTTTGTTTGGATGTTTTATGGCGCAAGAGCATCTGGGCTATACTGCGCCAAACATGGCAAAATCAAAGACTGGTGTAAGAAACATACAGATGAACCGCTACAAACACCAGAAGATAAATCTCGAATGAATTTTTTCTACATAGTTTTCGATATTATGATGGCTTCACTTGACGAAGTATTTGAGAACTGTATAGCACCAGGTTTAAATATTTGTATGATATAAATCGACACGGATGTAAATAAAAAGGAACTTCGAAAGAATTGTAATAATCTGCAGATCTATTTGTCAGACGGCGAAAAAAGAAACATTAAGTGGTATTGAACTGTTCGATGAGCTTTTCGATTTTAAAGATCTATTTCCATTTGATCTTTGTCAATTTCACAATCCCCCATGAAACCGTG
>QLNU02015003.1:149855884-149890311 GCA_006491805.2 Dysdera silvatica
GGGGTGGATTTAGGGGGGGCGGGGGATTGCTCCCTTGAATGAAAATTTAACATTGAAAAGATACAAGGTAAAGGTCCAATGAGGTATCATTTCCAAAAATCGTCATTAATCGCCACCCTTGAATGACCTCTAAATCCACCCATGATCAAGGAACCCCTTAACCAGTCTATAGCCCATTAATAATTAATCTGATAGGGACAGAAACTATCATCATGTATGGGTTGTTGAGCCGGCATTGCAAGACCCCCAAATGCCCCTCCGGATCCGACACTGCCTACAGCATATAGCTTCGGGGCATATAAGCATAAAATAATAATGTAATACAAGCAGAAATGCCCCTCCTGATCCAAACACTGCCTACATACAGCATATAACTTTAAAGAACATATAAACATAAAATAATAATGTAATACAAGCAGAAATGCCCAAGCCGAATTAAACCTGAGATGCACCTCTGAAGTGAACTAATAAATTTAATAAAATTAAATTAAATAAAAAACTGTTGAAAACAATAAAAAAACCAGTGGATATTGTGTACTAAAATAGAAATTTGTAAAAGCATGCGTGTGACTATTCTGCTCATGACGGTAATTTCAGACACTAATTCAGGTTTATTTATAGGCACTACAACAGTGATTTTCACTCCCCATATCCAGAGGAAGCGGTCTTAGGGATTGGTTCCCCCGAAACTAAATTTGTGATAAGCCTTCAAATATACTTAAATGTACTTACTTGCCAAACTTGTACAGAGGGGAGAGGGGAAAAAAATTACTCAAACTTTGCCTAATTATGAAAATTATGACTTCAATATGTCGTTTTGCAGACCACTAATTTGAAAATCTTTTAAGGAAAAAAAACCATAGAACCATTTTCTTTAAAGGGGAGGACATTACAAAAAATTAAATTTTGATGGTAAAATTACAAGATGATGCCTGAAGGCAAAATGGATATTTTCTCATTTATTTCTTGTATTATGTATTTATATTTCCTCATTTCAATAAAGGTGATACATCTTTATTCATCGTTATTTTTGTATTTTAATTTTATTTTATAATTTATTGCAATTTATACAGCTATTGCAAAAACATAAAAACCTGTTAGTGAATATAAAACGTGTTTTTTCTAATTAATAACTGCCAAATATAAATTTAAAATAAATATCAATGCTGAAGAAAAACAAGAATTACACATTTTCCATGCTTAGTGCCCGTATTCGATGTAAAGTCTATGTTAATAACAGGGTGTCTATCCAAATTCTATTTCAAACTTACCTGATTTTTCCAGGTTTCCAGACCAAATGTTAATCGATTACCAGTTACTAATTACAGTAAACAACACACAATGCACTAAAATTTGCGCAATCAAAATAAGTTTCAAGGCCATAAAATCGATTAACGCAAAGCCCAAAGCCATTTATAACTCAATTACAGTGAATTTACAAATTCAAAAGCTGTATTAAAAAGTGTATTTCTTTACACTAAAAACTTGCACTAATTAAATATTTACAGCAACATTTTCATTCGGCCCTTTTTGAGTTCATTATAAAAGAGTTTAACTATATAATCGCAAAGCTGATGCTTCATCTTCTATTTCATTTAAAATGTGTATGACTATATATAAGGCAAAGGAGATTGGTATGATCAAAATCCCTTACAGATTAAATAATTTAGCTAAAAACACTTTTTGTTTTTCAAGTTTTAGTTATATATTTGGCAAACATTTTCTCCTGAGAAATATATAGGCTTAATAATTTTATATAAATTATATTAGTTTTGGTGAAAAATGGTAACTTTTGGAAGAAGTTTAGTCAAAAGTACAAGTTTTTCAAATTTTTCAGTAGGTAATGTGGTATGAAAAGCACAGTTCAGGAAAATTATTTTAATAAGTTATTTATTATAACAATGAATTTCAAATTTCCCTGACTTTTCCAGTCAGAAAAAACTTCCTGATTTTTCCAGATCCATAGACACCCTGTCTATACTAAGTTCCTGTGCATTAGCCAGCATGCCAGGTGTTTCAAGAACCACCAAATTTCAGAATTTCAACAACTGGTCCCAAATTTGTACACTATACGTTATGAGAACACATCTAATAAATAATTCTGTAATATTTAATCCTATGCTCTCACCCCACCCCCTCCTCAAGTAAGTTTGACCATGCAAATTGTTCCTGAAAATACAACACCTGGAGTACAGAACCAGTTCAACATGTTAGGAACTGGAAACATAATTCAAATTTTGCACCATGTCCTATAATAAAGAGTTTCAACATAAGAAAATCTTTGCAGCACTTAAATGGCCGTGAGAGTTGATCCTGATAACGTAATTAAAAAAAAGTTTTAAAATTAAGTGAATTTCATTTTACCATAAAAGCGTCAAATAAGACATTGGAGAATTTTTCGTTCTCATTGCAAAATTCTTATATCATACCTGCCAATGTTCAAAAATGTGCATGAATAAAATTATTATAGTGTTATGCTATCTACAGTAAAACCAAAAAATTATAATATCATTTACTCACTAATATTTTAGAAAATCAAACTGAAAATTAAAAAATTTCAATTTTAATGTGTCAATTTACTTAAAAATTGCTTTGATCACATCACTCTCCCCCTCCAGACTGACACACACAAACACAAAGAAAAACAAAATTAAAACATAGTTTTTAAATACTTATCAGCCACGGCTTGTCTTCGCCAAATTATGGTAGAAATGGGAAGTAAAAAATAGAAAAACGTGTTCGTTGGTATATGGGCCATCATAATAAAATACAGCCAATGAAAAAACAACCACTCATGGAAAGGTTGTAAACAAATTAAATGGGGTTATGGCTGAGTTTGAAAATTTGAGGTAGGAGAATTTATGAATGATGTATTCATGAGAAATGATGTATTCCCCCCCCCCTCTTTTCTTAAGACCTAGGGAATCAAACCCCAGGACTACAGTTACTCGGTAAGCGCTTCCTTTTTTTTTTAGGGGGCTGGTTAGGAGTTGACTCACTCTTGACAGTTATAACACACTACACCATCAGAAGTCATAATAATTTTGTGCATATACATACATCACCCTACTTAAAACTATGCATCAAGCTAAAAGGTTGCCTCAATGAGTTTGAGATCAGTAGTCTCTTAAAGATACTTGAGTTTTTTCTGCAAGTTTTAACATGCAGTTGATAATAGTTGAGTTCTACATGTTTACACCTTTCTCCAATATCAAAAGATGCTTTCAAACAGTGATAATACATAACATGTTTGAATCCAATAATTTTAACTGATATCGAACAGACTAAATTCAAGATACATCTGGTAATTTTAAATGCTAACAATGTATTTAATTAGCATTTGATGTTAACCAAATAAGAGAAGTTATACAGTAAATAATCATAGTGTATAAAATGACAATACCAATTAGCATTAAATACCGAATTTCGGGAGCATAAATCATTAGCAAAAATAGATTTCTCTTTCTGTAATATTATGTGAAAATACTGATCATATATTTGTAAATCAGGGTTAAAAATTTATTTGCACAAAATGTATAAAAATATTCAAAACATATTAAGGATATTTCAAATTATAGATTCTATCTTTTGGCATTCCTGTCAAACTTAAAATCCTTGTGCCTAAAAATAAAAAAGAGCATAAAACATATTACAGCTTTTTTTCATAGAATTTCAAAATTAGTTATAAGCAATAAAAATTTAATGTTATAAATCAAATCCAAATTACATACCATAATTGACTATCACCTTGCTTGTTTCCCTAAATAACAAAATACCATTAGGGGATGAAACATCAAATTGAAGCCGTTGTGACCTATTTTGAACTAATTCTGCAATCAATTTCAAAACAGGAGTAGTAACATCAGGATCGTGATACCATACTTCTATAGCTCGATGCAAAATTGGAATATACATGGGATAACTTAAAAGAACAAGTTAAGAACTAATGCAAGCCAGGCAATAGAAATATTAGTCATAAAATAAATTCTTAAACAACTCAAAATGCCTGAGATCATATCTAAATCACAATTACCAATGGTTTTGACAGTTTTGTTAAAAATTTAATCTTCTCACTATTACTTGTAAAGAAACTACCAATTTTATCAGTTTCCACTTAAAGCTATGTTACTGTTAACGTATTTGCTCTAGTGTTAGCATGTGTTTTGTAATACCTTGACTTTAACACTTTTGCCGCGACGGACGAGATATCTTGTCTTCCAAAATTATTCGCTGTGTACTAGGGAAGAGATATCTCATCTTCCAAGATCACTTGGTTATGCTTAGGAATGAGATAACTCGTCCTCTACACTATGTTTTTCTGTATTGTTGTAGTGCATCCAGTGACTTATTTATTAACTTTTCAGCGCATCCCAGTCCATATTATTATGTTTTCACAAAATTTTTACAAGATGGCGTTAATCGCACAATTTTTAGAGCTTTGGCGCAATTTTCATACCTGCAGAACTTGTTACGTTTGTCGTACGCTTTAGACACTTTTTACGTTTTTTGAAAAGAAAAATGAGTAAACGAAAGCTTCTTTCAATCGACATGGTAATAAAATATCTCAATTTATCTGACTATCATAAGTTAGATAAATTCTAAACTTAGGCAAGATTTACGATTTTTATTTTATTACTTTTTATGCTTTTAAACCTTTCTAGGGATTATTATTTATTATTGTTGTAGGAAGAGATAAACCTGTAAGGGTATTTAATTAAAGTAAAATAAAAACGTTTCAAAGGAATTTGCGTTTTGATTTAACTTTCTCGCTAGAGGGGGGGACCCTTAGCGTAGGGGGTAGGACGAAGGCGCGCCATTGCCGCGATGAATGTGTTAAGAAGATAGACCTCTAATAATTAGTTTGCTGAGTCGAGAAGCAAAACTTTTAACTGAAAAGTATTAGAGTATTAGAGTGTCTTATACTGAGCTGAGTATTAGAGTGGTCTCTTCAACATATAGCGAAACAACGACGGATTTTTATTTTCGAAAGGATTTTAAAAATCGAAACAGTACGCTCCGAGTTTAGCTCTCCACTGGATACAACTAGAAAAAGGCTGTCTAAATGATAGCGGTGTCTGACTGTCGAAATCAAACGCAGTTACATTAAAAGATAAATAGTTATTTTTTAATTTTTCCATTCTTACGTCTTTGAACTGCAATCACAAACAAGCTCTTACGAGTATCCAACGGCAGTTTGGATCGAGCATTAATAATTGTAATTTTTATATCGAAAAAGTGTAATTAGAATTCGCTCTAGGGCTGCAATAATACTTCTACTATCCAATAATGGCATTTCTACGATACCTCTCAGATTGGTTGGAAGAGAGGATCACATCTCCGGAGATAAAAGGTATCTCTAGTAAATTGGCAATTTGCAGAGCAAAATTTCCTCGCTCACGTTAGGCGCAGACATTAATTTCGGTATTAAAATCAATAAAACACCAAACCAGAGGAAATTCGGAGAAGCTTTATTACTTTTAACTGATTTAAATAAAAGTCTGATGACATTTAACTTCATGATTTAAAACACAAATACGAGTTAAAACTCGTTTTGTTCACATCTGAAGTAATTACTGAATTCTGTAAGAGATCTCTGTTCTATTAGTACACAGAGTCAGGGGCGGACTGGGTTACTAGGCGGACAAGGGCGCATACCTTGAATTATTGGAGGGTGAGAATCCTTGCCCATTCAGAGGCGCGAGTTTTATCTTCAATGAGGGCGTACCGACCCGAGGGCCGGCGGGCCTGTCCGCCCCTGCACAGATTAATTATGTTTCTATTTATCACTGAAGATTATGACTGCCATGAAAGTCATGTATAATTGATTTTATTTGATGGTGATTTTGAGGAATGATTTGATAATTATTTGAAGATTTTTCTGATAGTGATTTAATGACAATTAGATAAATGATCTAACAGTGATTCGACAATAGTTTTATAAGTGATCTAATGATGACTTTATGAATGCCTTAATGTTACATTTACGATGATTTGATTCATGATTTGATGATTATTCGATGTGTGATCTAATGATGAGTCAGTGTGTGTGGTCTGATGATTATTCGATGTGTGATCGAATGATGATTCAGTGTGTGTGTGTGGTCTGATAATTATTATATGTGTGATCTAATGATGATTCAGTGTGTGTGGTCTGATGATGATTTGATGTATGATATGATGATGATCTTATGAGTGATTGGATGTTTCAATATGGAATTATTTTGCTCTTTTTCATAGTCCGATACTGGATACTAAGATACTAAAGCGACCTTAATTTTCTGTTATTCATATAGAATAGTGAATCAAAAATTTGAGTTAGACCTGTGATGGTGATTTCACGAGAAATTAGATGATGAATTGGATGGTGATTTGATGAATGATCTGACAGTGCGGTAATAACTTCCAGTCATCCACATCAGTAAAAAGTGGTGGCATTCTTAACATATGCAAACAGATCCCTAAAAATTTATTCAACATCCATAGCCCTCTCCAAAGAACTCACCTTCTTGAAATCTATCGCCATTAATAGAGGTTATAACCCAAATATCACCACCTTAGTCGTTTCTAAAATTTCTAAACCTTCTTTTCCTACTACGCTATCAACCCCTCATGAAATGGAATTTTCCGATACTGCTATCCTCCCCTATTTTCCTAAAATTGGTATTGCCATTGCTAAAATACTTCATAACCTTAACTTTAAAGATATTTTTTCCCCATTTAATAAAATTCGTCCCTCCAAATTTAAAGATATTTTTCGCGCATCGCAACGTAGCGGAGTGCATCAAATTTTCTGTCAGTGTAATTTTTCCTACGTCGGCCAGACGAAGCGTGCTATACGTCTCAAATTAAACGTTACCAAATTAAAAGAATATATTTTGGAGCGTCAATTAAACAAAGTGCCATGGTTGCAAGTGTTTTAAATAGTCTTATTTTTAACTTGTATCCAATGTATTTCATTTTTATAGATGTTATGCATAAATAAATTCTGATTATTATTAAATTAAAAGAGCATTGAAGATACGTCGAAAAGGCCGAATTCAATAAATCCTCCATGGTAGTCCACTGCTGGGATAATAACCATAAATTTAATTCTCATGACGCCACCACCACCATTCATCAACCCAAATGCCCTGCAGAATTAGATTTTTTGGAAGAATTTTTTATTCACAAACAGTCCGGTGACATTGTAAATGATCATAGGTCCACACCATACTTCAGTCAAGCTTGGAAAAACTTAATTTCAGCTGTTCAACCGTCGCCTACCACCCCCATCTGATTCATTGTAGAGTCTTACCGCCGATAAATAGAGCGTCACTCAATATCAATAGCAACTTTTTAACCAGAAACGGAATCTAACTAGTAACGCAATCCATCGGTGAAACGGCAACACTTTTTTTGTTTGTTTCAGTGCCAGACGGACGTGTATTCCCGACGAGGGATAAAAAATAAAATTTCAATTACGCTTAAAAACATAGCGTTTTTTACTTATTATTCAGTAATAACTTATTTAGCACCTTATTATAATCTGATATTGGACAGAAAAAGCATAGGGGCAGAGACGTAAGCTGATATCATTTCTTTGTTATTCACGTAAAATAGTGAAACAAAACTCAAGTTAGATCTCATAGTGAGGACTGATGTGAGACGGTGAATAATTTAAATTTAATTAATTATTTGACGGTAGTTTGATAAGTGCTTAACCAACAATCAAACAAATAATAATGAGTGAAAATAAAGAATGGTCGTGAATGATGACGGACAAAATTGATGGTGAATGATGATGAGTGGAAATGATGAGCGACAGGGCCGGATGATCGTATAGACAAACGAAACAAATGTCTAGGATCCGCTTGTTTTTTGAGGGGTCCGGCGCGACGAAGACAACTCTGTTTTAAAATCGTTGCTAATCGAATCTTATCACTAGGGTAGTAATTTTATAGTGGCGTTTTCTTCGAATTTTGGAGTTTTTTGTATGTTACATGCAAATATACTACCTGTACCGATTTTATTTTCAAAGTTTAAAATTTAAATTCCAGAACGGATTTAACGAGCGATCGAATATAGCGAGCATTTTCGTTGGTCCCAATATGCTCGTTATACACGTGTTCTACTTTAATTATACAAGCTTAATTTATGCAACAAGGGGCCCGGGAAAAAAGTTGTATAGGGCCCTACGAAACCTTAATACGACCCTGATGAGCGATGATAAAAAAAGTGAAGAAAGGTGATGATGAGGAATGATAATGCATAAGAAGAAAGGTGATGATAAGGAATGATAATGATGAAGCATAATGGTGAAGGATTTTTAAATTTTAAAGAAGAATAGAGGGTAAATTACCTATAATTCCACAGATTTATAAAATAAATCAGAAGGGGTGCCGGGAGCTCACGCGGCCCCTCAGGCGCACTCCGACCGACCCCCCCATCACCCCTTCCCTGGGCAGTAGCATAGATGTTTTTCCTTTTTGGTGGAGGGGGTTGAACCTCCAAATGAACAAAAAGTAGGAAATAAGAACGCTTTTTTTTTGTACTTACTTATTACTTAATTATTTTACAAGATCACCGCTGAAAAAGAAAAAATTAACGTAAGCTACTATTATTGTTATATTACTAATGGACGGCTCTCTTTTCATTTGTTGGCGCAGTATAGCCCAGATGCTCTTGCGCCATAAAAAAGCCAAACAAATTTCTTTTCACTTGCATCGCAGTCATATTTACGAACATTATTTGAATGGAATCACCGGCTCGTGACGTGAATTTTTTACACGAGTTTAATCGCTGAACGATTCATTAAGTTTTCTAGACGCTCTACAGTTTAGCATAAATATATTCTAAAGAGTATTCTTTAGCATATATTCCGGCATATATGTACCGGCACACATGAACGTAGCCGGACAAGTTCTTGGTGGGCACGTTAATATTCTTTTGATTTTTAAATAAAAAAGCAAGAATATTGTATCAAAAATATTGCGGGGGGGGGAAAGGCCGGGCCCCCAGGGCTGAATCGCTTGCTGCCCCCCTCTCGTCGGCCCTGTAAATCAGTGTGCGTCAATTCGGAATTTTTTTATTGAGAAACAAGTTTTCTTAACTCCTTATATTTGCATTAACTCGACCTGTAAATTCATGGAATCTTGTCCAATTTTTGCAAAATTTAATTTTTATTTTCCCCTTCTTTAACAAGTGCCCATGTGGAATGCGGGAACGAGTTTTGAAGATGAAGATGAGAATTTTGTCATAAACATTTCAAAATCATATTACTAACATCCGTTCAAGATTTTCACCAATTTTTGAGACACAAAATCGAAGTCGCGATCTTCTTCATTGACAGAGGAAAATTGTGGATGTTTGAAGTCGCACAACCAGCGGGAGGACATTGATTATGTAGCTGAAGGCATTTGCAATATCCTATGGTAGTTGAAGGTTGTAATCAGCTTACGTGTACCCAGCGGAGTTTCTGTCACTGACTGGCAGACGGAGAGTTTGAGAAGGTAAGAGCTAAATTTAGAATAATAATACTTGCCTTGCCACGTAATTTTGACGCACTCCTCGCATTCGAAGTTGATATCATCAATTTCTGGGTAGTGTTGCGCAACGAGCATCAATTCTCGTCCTCCTGAAAAATTTTATGGATGTTATCTCATGCATTATTATGAACTTAGCATTAGGAAACGTGATCATTAATGTATGAGGCTTCAAATTAAATTTTAATTCCCAGTTTGAGCAATGAAGTGCGGTTCGCATTGACAAAGTCCATGACGTCATACATATATGATGACGTAGCATATTATTACCACGAGGCATATTATATTTCAATCGTAGGGAACATTTTAAGGAGATAAAAAATATAATATTTTCTTTACAAAGCTATTTCTTCTCGATTTTGCGGTTTGTTCGCATTTTTCTTTGCGTTATTTTCTTGATGTGCAAGCATTTTTGTGTGTATAACCCTCCCTTTCTTTTGTGCAGCATTTTAACTGCTGAGAGTGCCAGATCATGGCACGGACTAACAGGACAGTAGCCAAGGGCGCCTTATTTTTACAGGGGTCGCAGGAACTGAAGGACAGGGCAAGTTTTTTTTAACCAAACCTATGCATAGGGTATATGAAAAGGTATTCGAAATAAATCTTTCGCCCTGGGCACGGAAATTCTTTTATCCAGCTTAGTTTGCTAAGATCTTTTTATATTGTAAGCTTGCATTGTGCTGCCTGTTTCCCTTCCCCCTTTTATATTGTATAATCTTATATCGTTGTTTACTCTCACATTCTATAAGCTTGGGTTCTATACTCTTATATAATCTGACATTATATATTCTTATATTCCATGTCATAGAAATTTGTGCCCATCCTATGGCGCTTTTACATAGAAACAGTTTTTTATTTTATAAAAGTTTTGAGCTTCTATTTCGTTTCAGTAAGGTCTGAATTAAATCGAAAGTGCAAAAAAATCTTAATATAGTAAAGTAACAAATATTTTTTTATTATACATAACACACATACACTCGCACAAACACCCACATACACCCACCCGCACATCAAAATGTAATCAATATTACCATAAAAACATGGCGAAATTAGATTTAAATAGGCGTTTTAGACGTCGTATAGACTAATTGCCAATTTGAGTATGTCTAATCTATAATTGATATAAAATGGATTACATATTAATACACTAATATATTATTAATTGCATTATTATTATTATTTCTATGATACTTTTATTATATGTTTTAGATTGATACAGTTATTTTCTACATAGTTTTGCTTTGTAAAGCGGTAAAAATGTAACTTAAAAGTAAAACAAATAAAGGGATATATAAAAAAATGAAAATAACAATTATATAATAACTCTTTAAACAATAAACTGTTTAAAACAGTTATATTATAATATGATTCTGTGTGTGACAAATAAAATAAATATTTTATTAATATAAGTGGATGAAAAATTCTTACAGACATGGCGTAACAAGTTGCCAAAATCGAAACGATCAGTTGCTTGAATTTTATAAAATTTTATAACCTGTTCGCTGAGCTCGATTTCTCTGTTTGTTAAGTAACAAAAGAAGTTAACAATCGATGTACATTTTCCTATATTTTTAACAACTGATTCACAAGAACTGGTGCGAATCTGCCCTTGCTCACCACCACAGTGAATTGTAAAATCTAAGCAGCAATAAGAACGCACAAATTGAAACATTAAAGAATATTTTAGCAAAGACTAGAGATTTTATAGATTGTTTTGTATTGCATACAGTGCTTCTGTGGTGTAGACAAGGCGATTTGAAGGGGCGTGTGCCCCTTTCAAGGAAAACAAATTTGCAGTTACTATTATTTGCCCAAACTCGACACCCATTTTCATGGAAAAGGTCTAAATTCATCTTCAAGATCTGCCACCCCCCCACCAACTACTTCTGTAAAAAGTTTCTGGATTCTCTCTCTGAACGTAAGAACTAAATCTGAAGGGGTTTTAAACAATTTTCATAGGAGTAAATCTGGAAAAAAAACCAAAAAAAAAACCGCGCGCATACTCGAAGTTATTATTGAAGAAGAACAATAGTGTAAGTTTTTTGTTAACAAACAGTGTTTTTTGAGTGAGCTAGGGAGGATGAATTTTTACTAAACAGAGAAGAAACGCTGTAATGATGACTAGCATGATTTATATGGTGTGCTCGGGTATGATAACTAAAACAATCACGTGCCTACTGATCCGGCATAATAATAATAATAATAATATTGTTGATTTGTCGCTGTTACAAATAGCAAACAGCCATGAATTGTAAAAAAAATAACATAATATGCCATATAAGAAATCAATCATAATAACTGTAGATGCTCATGCAAACAAATGACGGGTTCCCAGTAGAAAATAAATTTTAACCTGGTGGAAACCCAACGAATTAAGAAGACACCATAATACTATCAGACAGAAATTTAAATAACCTTTTTTTAAATAATTTTTTTACTGTTTTTGTTATGCGTTTAATATCGTCAGGAATTTCACTCCAGTATTTGATTGCCATGTATATATTATAACATAACTCGTTATAACATCATCTGAGCCAGTGTTGTAGCAATTTAAAACTCATGGGGAGGGGCCTCAAGTGGCTATGGGGGTGCTCAAGCGCCTTTTAAGATGATTTTGTGATGTGTCCCATGAGAAAATAATGTGTTTTGATATCTTTGAGGGGGTTGAGTCCCCTGAGTCCCCCGCCTCCCCCTTTTCTATACCATGGATCTGAGTGGAGGTGAAATGCTCTCATAAGACGACTGAATGTTTACTGTAAGAACAGCCATTTTTGATTTTTATGTTTCGTTTAAAGCAATTTCTATTTTTATTTCGAATAAGGAATTGAATATAATTTTGAAACTCATTGCACCAAATTGTATTGTGAGGTAGAGTTCTAGGGGCTGAGTGAATTTTACCTTCACTGCTTCAAAAGATTACAAAATCATCATTGTTAAATATAGTAAAACCTCCCTAAGGCGACCGCTGTAGATTCATTGAAAGAGCGGTTGCCTTTTAATGGAAGTCTGTGACGAGGTGTGTGGGGAGAAACATGAACTTAAGCAGAAAACGATTTAAATTGCATACATAAGTGAAAATAAATACATAAAAATCTTGAAGGACAGGTCATCGATAAATTGTTGACAATGTTTAAGGTCAGAAAATAAACATAAAGTGAAAACTTTTTCTCCTCAGTATGCAAAGTATGGTTACTTCTGGAGAGGGAATGGTTTATGATGGTCTCTGAATGGAAGCAAATTTTGCGTTGAATCTATGAAGGAAAAATCCGTCTTGAGAGAAAGTGGTTATTAAGGGAGGTGGTCTTTCAGAGAGAGGTTTCACTATATATATCCTATTTATAATACTCATTACACTCAAATTCATAAAGCCACATTTCAGTTACCGTAACGGTAAGAAGTAATGACATCCGAATTGGAAACTGTCATCACAATTGCCATCCAAGTGGTTGGAAACGCAGCCTTTTGGCCAACTGCTACAGATTCGACTCTCCATAAATGTAGTTGTATGTAAATCATGGGCGCCCTGTGGAGGTGTAAGGGGGTGCACTTGCACCCCCTTGGTTTATGAAAAAAGGGGGAAAGGACTGAATCCACAAGAAACTATAGTCCAACAACATTATTCAATTGGAATTTTTCCTGTATGCACCCCTAGCATATAATTCTGTGGTTGCCCATGATGTAAATGTACTGCAGTTTCAGAAGTCATGGTAAACCACCGGTCCCTTTCCGGATGATTCATAACATCGTCTTGGGACGTAAGATGTAAGGCTGCGTATAGACGTCAACAGAACATCGTCGCGTAACATCGCCGCGTATCATCAGTGCGTAACATGACTGCGTCCCATCAGTTCATCCCGATATCCAGCCTACACTGACAAAACGCTGTTGTTCGTAAACCGGCCCAAATACAGGAACATGGGTTACAACATAGCACCGTGACATTCCTTTGATGCGCCGGGGTAAAAACCGACAACTGGTGGAAAGTGGGGATGTTACGATGTTCTGTTACGGAGTGCGATCTATACTTTATATGTGATGTTGTTACGATACGGTGTTATGTTGCATGTGTGGATGCGGCTTTAAATTACGCAGTAACTCTAGAAAGTGATCTCGTAATACACAACACAGCAATACATTCAGCATGCACTTTGTACATATACAAGGTGTAGAAATCTTTTTAAAAAGGTACTAATAAAATAATAGCAGTGTTATGCAACATAGATGAAAACTACCTGATGAAACACAGGATACCCAATTTTTTTTCAGTTATTACAAGAGGTTTAATGAAATTTCAAGAATGGACCATTTTTAAATGCTCATTAATTCATTCATTCATTCATTCATCAATCAATCAATTATGTAATATATAAGTTTACCTTGGTTTTGATGGAACGATGTGATACCGAGCCTGTCCGAATTATGGAAGGATATTGGGCCCTGCAAAATTTAAAAAGATTTAGAATTCGCGCATAAGAAAGGCAAACTTGAAGAAGGAGGAAGGAAAAAAATAACGACTTGAAAAATACGAGTTTATTTTTTTCTGAAAATATAGTTTTTAAAAGTATTATACGATGATCAATCACGTGCACATTTTGGAGTAAAATCAGTATTTCAAAATTGTGTCTAATATTCTAGATCAGCGGTTCTTCAACTGTGGTTTGCGGAAACCGTGGGATCTGCCAGATCTTTCCAGTGTTTCGAAAAATACCATGACAAGAGCATTTGTTCTTTAATGCTAAGAATAAATTATGAGGGGACGAAAAATTCTTTCCTTAAATAGTGAAAATTAGTGATGAAACACTAGAAATAAATATGTATGATGCAAATTCCGGGCTTTAAACTTTGAGTTAATTCTTGGGGGTCCGCGAGGGTGAGTGATCTCTGAAGGGGGTCCGCGGTCTAGGAAAGTTAAAGAACCGCTGTTACAGACAATGCTTCAATTGCGTTGAATATGCACAATGTTCGAGAATGTAAGAGGACAAAAAGGAACATGAATTAATGTTCAATTGATAACTATTGTCTAGGACAGGATGCTAACTGTATGATAATCCAGAGCAGGGGTCTTCAACCTTTTTCAGTCCAAGGGCCAATTTTGCTTATTCTTGCAGGCCCGCGGGCCGCACTACTGTATCAGCAATATTAGGACTGAACAAAAGCGGCTCGAGAGGCGTCCTCCACCTCACTGAATCAGCCTTTATTGATATTTTTCCTTAGGTCTATATTAGTTTTGCATGCCCACCCAAAAATATTTTCTGTATCCGCCTTTGGGACTCAATATATATATATTACAATGTAAAAAAAATGCAAGGTGGCTAGATAGAAGAGGAAGAAAGTCATAGAAAAACGGGAGTAAAGGAATGGTAAATGCAAGTTTTATGCAGAGAAGAGGAGACGACGATTGTTCAAGGGGCCCGAGTTCTTAAGACACTGTAGAACCAGACTATCTAGAATATTAATGAAATTGAAAATTTAACTAAAAAACATATTTATATTATGAAAGGAATGTCCCCGTAAATTTACTTTCAGTGTTCGGTACTTTTTCCAAGACTACAAATAATTCAAAAAATACAAACGAAATAGAAAATAAAAAACCGAAGACGCACGACAGAACGAAAAAAAGTTCTATCATTTTAATCAGAAATCATGTTAAACATATGCATGTTATTTGGACCTCTTCGTGAGTCTACTTTGCTTGCAGTTTAGATTCCAAACATTAATTCTTTTCTTTATCACACATCCGCAATTGAAAGATTGTCTAAGACGTTGAAAATTCAAATTCAAATTTTTACTTTTACGTAAATTATGTTAATTCTTATGTCCATTTCCGCGTAGGTTAGAAAACTAGAATGTAGTTCCGCATTAAATTGTTGAAGACCAGATATTTATCATATTAATGGTAGGAAAGAGAGAATATTAGCAATTTCCATACCACAGCTAAACGAAGTCAATTTGGAATTCGAAAAACTGTCTTCCGTTGACTATCTACCGTAGTTAAAATGACAAAGAAATCGACATAAATATCTGCGACGATTTTAAGTTCATAAACATTTCTGCTTTTCAATAATTTAAACATTTTTTTTATTATTTCAGCGCTGTTATTTTCCATTCTAATTCACCGCGATGAAATCAAGTTTCAATGTGGAATATATTAGCAAACCCCATTTATTTTTGACGAATTTATTTTAAAAAATTTCTTAGCTAATTTAAAAAGAGAAAACTTGTGCTCGACAATTTAACTATTCGATATATCGTGAAAGGGATTTGGCCTGCGAAATTGATTCGCAAGGGATGCCTGACGTCCCCAGAAAGTTAGAAAAAGAATTGATTAATTTCCAAAAACAGGCGGAAATTGATGTCTAAAAGAGGATGGTGAGGAGTTTTAAAATCACCTTGGGGAAGTGGAAAAAGCAGAAGTAGGGCAATCTTTTCAATCTTATTTTAAAGAGCAGAAGTGTGCCTTGATTTGGAGCTGCGTGGTATATTTCTGCCCATTTCACATTTGTATTGCTTGCCTCAGAGAAGAATTTAGTTTATAACTAGTTTAGGAATTCAAATTAATGGCATAGAATGTTTAATTCGAACTAGTATTCCAATTCTGCTTTAAAGGCAACTGAAATGGGCGCAAAACTTTAACTTTAGCATTACGGAAGGAATACTAAAGTATAGATGTACAGGAATTTAAATAACGGAAGTACGTAAAATTTGTAGGAAATCAAGAAAACTACCAATCAATTTCTAAATGACCTGATTCAGACAACAACGTACGACCGAAATATCGAAGTGAAAAGTTAAGATTACGATAATGACAAGAGCCTCTTCTTTGATCTGTTGTCTAGAAGGTCATTTTCTAACGTTTTCAGCCTCGTTCAAGATCTTGTCTTTGTCGTAATCTTAACTTTTCACTTCGATATTTCGGACGTTCGTTGTTGTCTGAATCAGGTCATTTAGAAATTGATTGATAGTGTTCCCGATTTCCTACAAATTTTAGGTGGCAAATTTGAAAACGTTTAAAATAAGGTGATGAGTTAAAGACCGTAACTCAAGCGATATGCATATAACAGAAGACCTCAAATGCGTAAAAGACTACAGAAGCAACAGAGGGGAGTGCATAAATATAAAGGCCGAAGACAACGAAGAAAAAGTTTAAACGATACAGCAATTAAGCAGTCTACAGGAGGAAAAGAATACGCAAGAAACGTAAATGTCTTTCTGCCACAAATATTAAAAAATAGAGTCTTATGGTATCTTAAACAACACATATCCCTTGCGCAAACTGAAAGAAATATATATATATATATAAAAGTTTTCCTCGCCCATTCTTGGCGGAAACAGGCTTTGGGACGGGCAGAGCGCCATGTTCCCAAGCCTCTTTTTACATCACTTCTTAATGTGCCATGTCTAGAAACTTCCTGACAATGTGACACGTGTTTAGGATTGTGGCTTTTTGTATTTCAATGTAGGTGTTTGGGTCAATGTTGAGTATCTCCAAATTCGTCGCAAGCGTTTTTGGTACTATCCCTGTTGCTGAGATGACTAACGGGATGATGAGGATCTTTTCCATACCCCATATATCTCGTACTTCATGTCTGAGATCTTGGTACTTGGTGATTTTCGTTGTGTAGGTTGTCTGTATGTTATTGGTGTTGGGTACTGCTATGTCGATTAAGTACGTGGTCTTATTCGATTTATCGACGAGGGTTATGTCAGGACGGTTATGTGGGACTGTCTTGTCTGTTATGATTGCTCTATCCCAGTAAAGCTTGTGTGTTTCGTTCTCATGCACGGTCTCTGGCTCATATTTGTAGTACGGGCATTTTTCTGTCAGAAAGCCAGCATTCGCTGCCAATTTCTGGTGGACTATATATATATAACATTCTATAATTGAAAGTGTATAACACGTTCAAAGAAATATATATGACACGCTCAAAGCAGTATATGATAAGCGAAAGACTTACGGATACTCCAATAAATCGTAGTTTGCCCAAAGTGTTAGCAACTTGTTGAGCTATCTCATGGTTTGAGTAAGTAAAATCGTTGAGAGAGATATTGGCTTTTGCTTCTTGGTATTCTTTCTGCGTTTCACCAAGCGCCAATGCCATGGCCCATACAGCGTCATATGACTGACTAACAAAGCCACTGTTCTTCACTCGAGTAGCAAAGCCTATCTTTCGTAATAAATCATGGACCGTCTAAGGAGAACAGCAAAGTAAATTAATGAATTATTATTATTATAGAACTCTCATGTATCAATATGTACACATTTATATATTTTTCATGAAGTTATTTTAATAAGAAATTAATAAATTTTTTACGAACTTTGAAAGGTTACAATATTATTAAATTTTTATATATTTAGGAAAAGTTTATGAGAAGTTTTAGTCCACTATTTTCAAATGCTGTTTCTTCTTTATATAAAACAATTCCGTAATATCAGATATGCGAGAGTTAAATGTCGATATCATCTGATCAGATATGCAATATGCGCGCGCTAATGCAATGTTTTACCAATATAACTGCACTTTTCAATATTTTGTAAAATTCTCTTCTTCTAAAAGCCATTAGGTCAGTAATTCCAAGTTATTCTTATCAACGGGAAACATTTTTCTTAATATAAACTCTTTTGGAAACTAGATGGTCTAGATGTAAACAATTCCACAATTTAAATAAGAAAGGATATCAAATTCAAACTGAATAAAATAATTTTGTGGTCTTACTATTCCTGATAATGTTGTCTCATTGGAATCCAATCTGTAATAACTGCTCACAATTATGGAGCCCATGGCAGCTTTTCTCAACTGCGTTCTTGTGCACTCGGTGGTGGTGTTGCTGATCCACCAAGCCTCTTTAAGGTTTCCTTGCAAGATCCAAACGTATTCTGCACCATACATCTGCAGATGATATACCTGCAAGAGACGGAAAAACACATTACCAAGAAATTACCAAGATACATTATCAAGAAATTACCAAGATACATTGTCAAGAAATTACCAAGATATATTGTCAAGAAATTACCAAGATACATTGTCAAGAAATTACCAAGATACATTGTTAAGCAATTACCAAGATGCATTGTCAAGAAATTACCAAGATACATTGTCAAGAAATTACCAAGATATATTGTCAAGAAATTACCAAGATGCATTGTCAAGAAATTACCAAGATGCATTGTCAAGAAATTACCAAGATGCATTGTCAAGAAATTACCAAGGTGCATTGTCAAGAAATTACCAAGATACATTGTCAAGAAATTATCAAGATGCACTGTCAAGAAATTACCAAGATGCATTATCAAGAAATTATCAAGATGCACTGTCAAGAAATTACCAATATGCATTATCAAGAAATTACCAAGGTACATTGTCAAGAAATTACCAAGGTACATTGTCAAGAAATTACCAAGATATATTGTCAAGAAATTACCAAGATGCATTATCAAGAAATTACCAAGGTACATTATCCAGACGAATACCAAGACGATAAGCAGTTTTCTCCAACAAGTTGCAGAAACCCATTCCTTATCCATTAAAAGAAGAAGAATATGAAAAGGGGCAGATTTGAAAGTTATTTGGTGGCAATGTTTGAGAAAGAAACAAGGGAGCTGATATTGGTTTGTCAGAATATTTCAATAATGTTTTATGCCAGAGCCGAACTTTTGAAAAAAATATTTTCCCGGCCGTTGAGTATCGTAAGAAAAATTTCTTTTCAGCGTCCTAGTCCCGCTATTGTAGATTATACTTAAAATGCAAGATAGTCCAGTTTGGAAGCATCAAACGAGAATTTATTCCCCTTTCTGAAATAAAGCATAGCAATAGTATGTAAATTTTAAGCAGAGAAATATTTGAAAACTGTTTGTCGTAGCTATAGTTAGGACGTTGTGACTACTGGTAATTTAAAAGCAAGAGAGATTTGATTTTAAATACTTGATGTATTATTCATGGATTCCCGTAAACCCCTGTTTGACGCATTCGAATCACGTCAACTTTTATGCGCCATTGACAGAAAACTAAAAAAAGAATGTTCGCACAAAGCTAACATCGAATAATATGAAGACGTCAAGAACCGAAGTTTTAGTATATCTTCTATATATATATATACGTGCTTAAAATTGCTCAATATCAGACAGAGAAAATCAATTTCCATCGAAAGCTTCACGTGTACTGATATTGACAAGCAAATGATAACGCAATTGTCATTTAAATCATTGGTAAGCTAATATAAAGCAAGATAATGTATTCTTGGAAATGAACTAGCGGGAAATCTGGACCAAATAATTTTTTCTATAATTTTGTTGGTGTTAAAAAAAGAAATAGAAAATACTTGGGACGATTATCGTTGAGATTTTGAAAGGAACTTTATAAGAAACTAACCTTTGACGCTGACCACATTGTGTGCCGATTGAAAGAATGTAAGTCCCTGCACTTTGTAAAGAATTTTGTTTGACTCAGACTTCACCCAAATAATTGTTGACAGGTTTATCAGTTTATTTGATAGCTTGGAATATTTGAGGAGGATTTTGCTTCATTCAGAAAGCATAACAAAATTTTAAGCGGTAAAGAAATTACAGAAAATTTACAAAAAATTAAACGAAATATGAACTAAAAAAATTTCGGCGCCTACTCTAGAAAATATTCAATTTATTTTTAGCCCCAGCTTTTATTCAAAAAATAGCAACACACAATGGAGATGAGTAAAACTATTCAGTGATGAGAGAAGAGAATGAGTCATTGAATGTTACTGCCAATCATTAATTTATGTGCCGTATCATTCAGTGGTTCGCCAGGTGAACGATTTGGCTCATCATTCAGCTGAATCGTTTACTTCTTTAATATATTGTTTGCATAACCGTTTCATGTTGAATCGATATGAGATTCAGCTTGTTTATATTTTTATTGTTCAGAAAACCTTCGCTAAAAACACTCTCTTCGTGGTCCGTTTTTTGTGTGAAGAACGAAACTTTTTTTTTCTCGATGGATGGAATTCGCGCACAAATTTGTTTTTGTAGTATTTTTTATACCACGAACATTTTTGAAGTATGTTTTCTACCTCAATGCACTTCCGTTAAATATTTGGAGCATATACATGTGCACGCATATATAAATGCATTATCTGACTACAGTCAACTTCGGTTAAAGGTATATTGTAGTATTATTATACAGTTAAAAGCATGTTGTAGTATAATTATACAGTTAAAATACTTTGTAGTATGATTATACAGTTAAAGGTACGTTGTAGTATGATTAAGTACACAGTTGAGCGTCGATTGTGTAAACGTGGAATGCTCTATTGCAGTATGCTTGCGTAGTAGAGTGCTATTTATGATTGCTAATGTTCTACTTTAGTATGATTACACAATAGAGCGTCGATTGGCGAGCAAAATTGGATGTTTTGTTGTAGTATAATCATGCAGTAGAGCGACGATGTTTTATTGTAGTATAATCATGCAGTAGCATCGATTTTAGAAGTATTGTTTATTCCAAAGCCAGGAAACTAGCAATATACACATAACATCGGTATTAAACGATATTTTATGCCAGTATTTCTGTAGAGACAACTAATTACGTACAATTTTACTATGAAATAAAATGCACTGCTTTTATTACAACTTTCTTTATTTTACTCAGGCCCGGGAATTCTTATTTTCAGAGCTGACATAGGTTTAGGAGAGACCCTTGTAAGTAAACTGGATTCATTGATCCTTAGCAGATTGGCTCCCCATCCTCATCCTAACTGCGTTTGCAGAACCAGAAACTAACGAGTTGTCAAATTTGTAATCTTTTTAGTAATTTTTGTAAATAATTAAAAAAAAGGAAAAACGAAAATGTTTCATGCGTGGTATTTGCCTCTTTGCTTTACCCTGTCCTGGCCTTACGTTTTATCCGATACTAATCTGAGTATCCAATTCTATGAAATCTGATTATTGAACAGGGATCAATCTCAATTAGTACCGATAGATTCCGATAATCGAAATCTTTTAAACACATCTTTATTTTACTTTGAAAAACTAAAGAGAAAATTCTTCATGCCTTATTTTATTACTTACATTATTATGCATGCACTATTTTTTATATTGTTTTTAAATAGAAATTAGGTATTTGCATTTTTATTTTATTATTATACATAAAAAAAACCACAGAGCTTGGATTTTGAAGGATGGTGGTTTATCCACTCCAACGCTCTAAGCGATAATGAAGAAATCGTGAAGTGGAAAAGATTATAAAAACATAATCAATTTCGGGTGCTGACTTTCGGCTAAGTTTAGAAACTGTGAAATTAATTTGAAAGTAGAGAAAGAAATAAACTTTTTCTTCCTTAATTTGCAAAAAATTCACGATTTTTTTTTTCCTCTACGAAGAAAAGCCTATCGACTTCTTCATAATTTTCAATTATTTTCCTTCAAGTATTGTGCGAACTTACGTGGCAAAAAATTTTCGGCACCAGCAAGTAGGAAAAACTTCCGATGAAAATTCGGCAGTCTTGTTCCTATGTGGAGAAAAAAAAACCGCGTTAAAGCATTAATCAAGTTCGCAGCGCGTGAATATGGAAAAAAGCAAAGTGAAAATCTGAAACATTTATTCTACATTCAAGTTTTTATTCCAGAAAGAACAATGTTTTTGTTTCACTTTCTTCATTTATCTTTCTAGTTCTATTTCTTGTAGCGGAAAAATACGTAATAATACTAATAATTAAAATATCTGCTTCCACAAAGCATCTTGAGTTAGTTTACTTTTTATTCAAATTGCGAAATCTGTTTATAATCTAACGGTCACATGAAGATGTCTAATGAAAAGAGATGTGTGAAACGATAAAACAAAAACATTGATTAAAATTTTGGCGTTCACATTTGGCGACTTACGCGTCATAAATATAGCCAATACCTGAAGAGTAATTTATGAAGAAAATCGACGTGCTTAATAATTACCGGAAACAACTAGATCACTCATTCCATGCACTGGCGTATGCAAGGGTGTGTTAATGGGAGTTTGTGATCCCCCTATTGCGATGGGATTTTATATGTATAACATACGCATATATTCGTATGTATAACATACGAATATATGCATATATCATATATGCTCATAACCCGCTTATGAACTTTCTGCGTTCGCCTATGATTCCCTGTTAAGTGGTTTGGGCAGAGCCGTAGCCATGATGGGACTATATGGGGCTGAGCTCCCCCTTGTGTAATTAGCCCCCTTAGAAAATAGTTTTTCAAAATAAATTATTTTAGAATTTTATTTTAAATCTTTTGTTTTGTATAAAATTGTACATAGAACTGGAAATCATTCTTTGACGTTACAAATATCTTCAAAATAGATTTCTACGATAGATATTTTGTATATATCACGTTTTTTACACACAGAGGTTGGAATTTCCATCTGCTCTATAATAAGGATAATGGAAATTATAAATTTTTTGTATATCTCTAATTAATAAATTTTTTGTATACCTCTTTTGAATGCAAAATTTAAGTTAAGAAATTTATTCATTGATGTTAAATATAATAGCCTACTTAGATATTTAGTATTATTAAATATATTAATAAAATACATTAAAATAATGAGAATTTTTAAGCTTCCTATAGTTTTCTGAGTCCCACCAATGTGAAAAGCATCCGGCTACGGACCCGGGTTTGGGGGTCCATGCTCGGCCCTCTCCAATTTTGAGGAAATTTTAACTGGTTGCGGACAAGTCTAAGAAACGAACCTATGCAGATTTCCATCCTCCATAATGTTAAATAACAAGAGAGATTTGGACGCGCATTTGAAGGACCCCGAAAAACAAGTCTTTGAATATTCATTTTGTGTTCAGCTCCAAAGAGGGAGCTGAACACCTAATGAATATTTAAATTTTCGGCGCCCATGACTCAACAATCAAAGTAGATGTTGATTTGAAAATGAAGATTCTGGTTAAATTTTTTCCAGTGAATCAGAAGAAAAACATTCTAAAGATGTACAAAATATTTTCCTTTTCGGAATAAGGGCTGAAAGTTAATGAGAAAGTGTCTGAATGAGATGAAGGCGGCCTGACTATTCTTCCAATGATAACATTAAATGACGTCTTGAACAATAAATGAACAGTTTTCCGCGTAATCTAAGATGATCACTATTCCATCAGGCTGTAGGTTTTTCTTTCAATTGCTTCAAATAACTACTTTGGCGTTTTGCAATATAGTGATAACAAGAAAGCTTTGAAACTTCATGACCAATTCCTCAATAAATTTTACTACGGATAGTTTATCTTGCTTCAAAAGTGCAAGAATCGTCGTGTGTCCATTGTTTAAATACAGTTGCATCAGTGTCTCCAAGATTAGCGTCTTCATATCGCTGAGGTATATATTCCTTCAATTTCAAACTGTAAACAATTCTTGTCAATAGATCCTGGTAATCTAAGTGAATAGGGGTTGCGCCTAGCACCAATTTCAATTATATATATATATAAAATTAATATAATAATATATATAATATATTACCAATTTTCGTGGATTGTCCAGAGGCATATCGATCGCATTCTATTATTAATTAATAGTAACGTATCATCCAGTTTTGCAAAAGAAATATTATCTTTATTATTGCTACTGATATTTAATTATGTTAACTTATTTCAGGGATCCTTTTATTGTTGTTCTTGCGCGATTTCTTCGTAAGCTTGTGTAATTGAATGCTATATCCAATTTCTTAGCATATTATGCTTGAATATATATATATATATATATATATATACAGGCCTGCACAAAAGTTTAGACACAACACAAATTTGAGTATAACAAAATACTATTAAAACTGAAGAAGTAGGAACTTTAATATTACGAAGTATGAACACATGTAATATGCAAATTAAAAATTTGAGAACAGAAATCACATCAGTAGCGAACTTGCTGCAATATATAACTTAAAATAAGTAAAATATGTGGCACAAAAGTTTAGGCACAAACATAAATTTTAGCACTTGCATAAGGAAATGAACAATTTTAATAATCAATGTAGCCACCATTACTTCGTATTAGATTAAATACGCGGTCGTTCATTGAAAGCACAAGATTTTGAAAGGTTTCTGGTTCAAAATTAAACCACGCTTCTTCTATAGCCTTTTTAAGTTCTAAAACGGACGGATATTGCTTTCCATTGGCATACACAACATTCGTTAGTATGCCCCATACATTTTCGATGGGATTACAGTCAGGACTAAGAGCAGGCCAATCGAGAACTGTAATATTTTTAGCGCTCATCCATTCTTTTGTTGACCTGGATGTGTGGATGGACGCATTATCTTGTTGGAAAACCCAGTTTCGTCCACATAAAAGTTCGCCAAAAGGTAATAGGTGACTTTCAAGAGTTGCCTGGTATGCCTTGGAATCTTGTTTTCCATTCAAAAACGCCAAAGAAGTCTGTCCATTGAAGCTAAAGGCTCCCCAAACCATGACTGAACCTCCTCCTTGACGTCTGCTGAACCGACTTAAGGGGCGTTTTCGAAGATCGTGCCAGTAGTGCGAAAGGCCATCGGGACCATCTAAGTTCCACTTTTTTTCATCACTAAATAACACCTGCAGCCATTCGTCACTGTATGATATGTGCTGCCTTGCCCATTGTAGTCGTGCTTGTTTATGATGTAATTGCAAGCAGGGCTTGCGGCGCATTTTTGCATATCTCAAATGCCTGCATTCTACAATCCTTCTACGTATGGTTTCTCTTGACACTCGCATTGCTAACGTGTTTTTTATTTGATTTGCAGACAGGCTTTCATTTGAAGCCAATCTTCGTATTTGTCTATCATCCCGAATGCTGGTCACTCGAGGCCTCCCAGATCGTGATTTTGGTTGATACTGATCACCCCGGGATAACACTCGATAAATGCCTCGCTTTGAACGGTTCAATGCAACAGAAATTTGAGTAACAGATTTACCTTTAGTTTTCAGCCTCCAAATCTTCAAAATCTCGTCATTCGTAAATTGCTTTGACTTCGGCATCGTTCTAAGCATTCTAAATTATTTCAGGCCTTATATAACAACTCTGGGAAACGCCCCTTCGATCACTTGGGAACTTCGCGCCGTTAATTTGCATAAATCTGACATATGTGCCTAAACATTTGTGGCATGCAGATTCCAATATTACGGTGTTGGGATATTTTGTTTCAGTACTTTTGGTAATCTTTTAAGTTGCACAATTTATTATTGGTTCTAGGATTATTTAGATACAATATCGGCGAAGTTCAATGCAAATTCTCGCTTTTATTTATAATTTGCTATGTCCTAAACTTTTGTGCAGCTTGTATATATATATCAGGGGCTAATATTCCGAGTGCGCTAAGTGGGCGGCGCACACCCACAGAAAAAGCAACATCACCGATATTATATTATTATATTTGTGAATTTATTTCTTTAAAAAACTCCCACAATTTAATTCAGAATTCTAAAATTTTGCATTAAATTGGTAATAAAACAATTAATTGTTAATAAAATTCCACCTTCCAATGAGAAACATAAACAATTAAGATATTTCTATGCGAAAACATGGCATAACATTCACGTTTATAGCGTAGTTCTAAGAAATTCCTACCGCACACCATTGCAATGTTTAACGATATGCAAAATCGGCGTTTTAGCGCTGAATGTTTTAGTGTCTCTTCGATTTTAGTACGGGCGACAAGGTTGGCAAAGCTGAGTGGTGATCGACCAACACCTAATAATGACGGCTTTTCATTGGCTGTAGATTATACCTGAATCATTCGTCAAGTAGAATTCGCGCTGTTTTGGTTGGATTTTGCGTCTCTGCCGTTAAGTTGGCCGGATTTAAGCCTACTACTTACTGCTTACTTACAAGGGAAGGTCTGAGGGTATACGACGAGGATTGTAATGACATTAGGCTCATTTGAAAGCTGTCAAAAAATTATTAGACACGTATTCGGGCATTTTTCAGAATGGCCATAAATATAGGTGTTATAGGGCCGGAGAGAGCAAAAATGGGACTATTTTCAGAGATTTTATAATATCATATTTTCAAAAGTATTGAACTTTTTTTTGCTGCATTACGTACCTTGCAGAAATCCATCGGATACGTGTTTCACGGTTTTTGGAGAAGCAATTTATTAATATGTTTTTTAAAGGTTATAAAATGCATGCGGAAACAAGTAGCCAAGGGCAAGAATTCGCCAACTTATTGGCTGCTTGGCACATTTGCTGGTGTAGTATAATCAGTTATTTTCAAAGGTAGTATTAGAAAGTGACACATTCGGGAGTGTTGCATGACAGTTCATTTAAACTGTTCTTATATATCGTACGCATAATAAATTGTTAGTTTCGTATTTAAAAAAATTTGACTTCGCATTCAACATATATTTTTATACTTGTTTAAAATTTATTAGTTTATAATTTAAATCTTTGTGATATATCTTGTTCTTTTAATATTAAGCTAAAGTTTAGCTTCTGCAGAAAACCACAGAAAATTTAATTTTTGGCAAATTAACTTTTTTTTTCCTGTTTACTGATTTTCGCTTTATACATTAAAATGGATTTATTGCTCATAAATGCAATTAATGTTACTCATCATTTGAAAAAAATAACCGAAGCAACGTATTCAAATTTCTTGAACATGTCCAGTGATATCACCGATTGTGAAAAAGCTATAGCTGTGGAACTTTTTAGTGTGTTGGAAAATTATTTAACAAAATCGCAGTTTGAAGATGGTAAAGTTATCGAGATTTCCGAAAAAGATCCAGAAAATTCTATACATGATGATAATGGGGTATAAATAAAATGTGATCCTGGTTATATAAGTATAAACGATAAGGAGCATATGGTCGCTATTAAAGAAACTCATCCAACCTGGAAATGGGACACTTTAATCAAAAAGGGCTGTAAAAAAATGCCTAATCAGAAAACATATCTGCGTTTTAAAAAGGATAAAGTAGACAGAGGGTCACTAATCGATATGTATAAAGCAATCGAAATGGAAGTTTGGTGAAATTTATGGAAATTATGGGCAAAAAACTACGAGTTATACATGGTTTCGATATTCGGAAATGGGCAATTGAAACTTCTTTACGTTTCCCTAAATTAAAGTATCTTGCCTCGAAGGCATGGGTAAAGGACTTTTGTAAATGTCATGGCATAACGTCCAGGAAGGTAACAAAACTTGTAACGAAAAAAAGTAGTGACTTCTCCGGAAATGATCCGAAACGCTGCAACAAAATTTCAAACAGAAGTGATAAAACTATTTAAAACATATCTTCCCCGTTGTATATTTAATACCGATCAATTCGACTTCAATGACGAATTAACAGATAGTCGAACGCTTTGTTTCCGAGGGGAAAAAATAACATTGGGTTGTGCATCATCTCCAACTAATCAGTGTACTCACTCGTACACCGTTCAATATTTAATAAATGCCGATGGCAAAGTTGTTGGTGATGCGTTTTTATGTTTACACGAAAGCACAGGCCAATTTGGAAAAAGAGTCCAATCTTCTCTGTTTAAAGCGACAAATGTAACTATAACTTGCAGTTCATTAGAAAAATTAACGACAAACCTATTCCAGCAAATTTCGGACGAGCATTTTTTCAGAAATATGACTGAAAATTTAGTCCCTTTGTGCGATTCTTGTAGTGTTCATAAAAATCTGTAGATTTTTGAAAAGAGGTGTAGCATTGGGGGAAGCCAGATGGGGTAGTTAAAATTATTTCTGAACAGACAATTCCCATTTGCCAACTTTTAGATCGCTTTTTTTTAGAGAAATAAAGTACATAGCGCGAGAAATATGTCGATACTTTAAAATATCTGCTCATGGTTCTGAATTAAAAATTCGAAATAATATTATCCAATTACAGTCCTTGATACACTTCCAAATGTGTTCTGATATTTTTCAACCCATGATCAATAGCATGGATTACATCTGGGTTATCAGAAGACGAAAATCCTGATTTTTTAAATGTCCGCTAAATGTGTTTCACATTCACAGGAAATGTTTGTGATAAAATACCTAATTGTAAAAATTCTCCTTTTATTCGATGCAGCCAGCCACTGCAGGAAAAATTCATATTTTTCATGATTTGGGATTTTCATACAATTGATTGCTAAAAATCGTAATATTCGATAAAAATTGTAATAAATAGATTTCTCCTTTCTTAAATAAAAATGCAGAAAGTTCAATTTCATTTATGTTCCTTCCTTCTAATGATATAAATCTCGATTTTCCTTTATTACTTTAACTCCTTCAACCATCACAATTTTTGTTATTTTTATGTCATTATCATACCATAAGTATACAGGAAAAAGAAATGCAACATATTATATTCGCCAAGCAGCCAACAAGTTGGCGAATTCTTGCGCTGTACTACTCGTTTCCGCGTGCGTTTTATAACCTTTAAAAAACATTATTAATAAGTTACGTCTCCAAAAACCGTGAAATATGCATCCGATGGATTTTCGTCAGGTGCGTAATGCAGAAAAAAAATCAATACTTTTGAAAATATGATATAAAATCTCTGAAAATAGTCCTATTTTTGCTCCCTCCGGCCCTATAACACCTATATTTATGGCCATTCTGAAAAACGCTCAAATACGTGTCTAACAATTTTTTGAGAGCTTTCAAATGCGCTTAACGTCATTAAAATCTGCGTCGTCCACCCTTCCGACCTTCCCTTGTTAGTTTCGTTATTTAATTGCGCGCAGAAAAGGTTCGAAAATATTCATGTTATAGTAAACTATCTACATTAAAAACGATCAATAAATTGATTAAAAATAAAAAATTAAAATAAAACAATTAAATTAAGTGTTTATTAAATTCATATAATTATTAAATAATATGATTAATAAATTAAGTGATAATTAAATTAAAAATGAAAATAAAATAAATTAAATGTATATAATAATAACATGACTTACGGAAAAATTAAAATGATGAGCAGTGATAAATGATGAGTAATTATGCAGTGAGAAACTACATATTTAACACATCAAAACATTTAATCTCTGGCAAATAAAATGAAAATACATCAATATAAATAAAATAGAAGAGATTTCAATCGGTTGCATTTGCTGGGGAAGAATCTGAAAGAAATATTTCAATGTTCGAGAGAGAAAGAAATAGTCACGCGCCGCCACTGATATATATATATGTGTGTGTGTGTGTGTGTGTGTGTGTGTGTGTAGTAAAGTTCAGGGGCGGTGACAGGATTTACGGACGCAACTTAGTAGATTGCTCCCCCAACCTCAATTGATCCACACCCACTTTCCGCCCTTAGCTATTTTCATTCTTTAATCATTCTGGGTCTGGCTACAAAATTTTCGCGCCGGGCCGTTTAAGGTCCGGGTCACCTGGGTATTTACAGCAGATACCTCGATTACCTCGATTTACAGCAGTTTTGCTACAAAGGCGCTTTTTCCTAAATACGTCTATTTTGCTTCTCAACAATGTAAAACGTCGAGAAGAGACTCAAATAATAGAAAACCGGTGGAAACGTATTGCGCATTCTAGGAAAACACGTCTATTGTTTTTTAACCTGTTAACTGGGTATGACGACATTTTTCGTCATGCCCGGAAGACTACCAAAATGTCTCCCCCACAAAAAAAAAGTCCCCAGTGTGAAACGAGTTTCACAAAATTTTATTCCCCGGTTAACAGGTTAATTGTCTGAGTCGGTTTTCGACGTTTTACATCGTTGTTCCGCAAAATATGCGCATCCAGGAAAACTCGTCTTTAAGTAATGAAATGCAATACGTTACAGTGAAAAATCTTTTTCATTGTATTTAGCACAAACAAATCCCACAGCGTAGATTTTATCAGGATATTCAATCCTTTTTTCTGTATTAGCGAAATCGGGCCTCAAGATGGGGAAACAACTAATTCTAGTAGTTCGAAATGAGCGTTTTTTTTAATGATGTTAAAAAATTTGAATTTGAGATGACATATTTCTAGATAATTGAGGCTGAATCCAGATCGTTTTTGACAATTTTGTGCTTGAGAGCATATTTGTAGTGGAATATTTCTATTGTGATTTTCATTATCCAATAATTTATATATCTTTCGTAAATATGCCAAATAATATGCTTCTCTGATTGCCCATTTTGAAAACAATAAACCCAGGAGTTTGACGTAAATTTGCAAACGGATTTTTTTCGGAAAATTTAAGCCCTTATTCCGCAAAGAAAAATAATTTTTATGTTTTGAGGATGTTTTTTCTGATTCATGGAAACAGTTAAACTGGAATGATAATTTTTAGATAGACAGTTGCTTTGGTTGTCGAAGGGCATAGGTTTGTAACCTTTTCTTCTTAATGTTGGGACATTCTTGTTTCTCCTCATAGCAGATGATTTGATAATCTTAGATGATGATAATAAAAATTCCTGAACCACACAAGCCTCAAAATAATCTCCAGGAGCGGAATAAAAAACTGACGAAAGTGGCAACTGACACCTTGGGCTTGGCTAGACGATACACGACCAGTCAAATGCTAGTCAGGATAGTGCGATGACGTCACCAAGTCCAGTATCCCCGAAATTACAATACCCTTTAATTAAGACAGCACCGCAAACTCTCAACAAATTTCTTCAGAACAGCCCTGAACTTTTTGAACTGGGCTGCAATGGTCACCATAGACAGGTGGCTACTATACATGACAGACTTCGGTACGGGCATGACTAGGTCTCTACCAGTTCTCTTAAACAAGTGGTCACCTTAACAAGATGGTCGCCTTACCAGGTTCCACTATAATTAGATCTCTGTCTACCTGTCTGTTTGCTTGCCTTCGTGCAGGGTGGGTTTATTCAATGCTCAATGTTAAATTGGACTTCTGGTAAATGACCTTGTATTTGTATTATAATTCCTTGTGATCCAAAGCACACTGGAAGTATGATTTTACTTCTGTAGAAGAAGAAATTAACTACTGCCAAGTCCTGCTTGCGCTAACATCGATTGTTTAATGGCCTATGTTCTAACCATTTACTTTAGCGTTTGCAATCCAGGGAATAGTCTGACGAAGTTTTGCGCTGATTCGCGATTCGAAGATGTGAGCACTCACTCACTGATCTCCCAACGGATATTTAAAGGAGAGTTAACGGCAGACTGAGTCAAATTCTAGAACGCTTCTGTCGGTTCACGAGAGGGTGATGTATCGCCCGAGCTAACTCTGTTCGTAAATTACCTTAAATTCAGGAAAATTTTGAAAATTAATGACTGAGAATCCCAAGGTAGTTCATTTATTTGTGATCCAGCTTGTGGATATAAAAAATTAAGAGATTCGTCTTCCCTAATACGTATTTGCGTTCCATCGTAACGGTACAGTAACTTCGGAAAGGTGCTTCTAAATGGATGTGTTTTGAAGAGTTTTTCAGGAAAATTAACACATCAGGTAATTTTCCATCCCATGCTTCTTTTTAAAGGAAAGCCACTTAACGGTTCCAACGCTTTAAATATTATTATTAACAGCACTTTATTTATAAGTTATTTTGAGTGCATTTGGCATATCAATACTTTTTTGTAGTGTTATACTACTTATTTCTATGTAGACTTCTCAATAAGAATAATTATTTAACCCTCTTAAGCTGCATGTTGTGTTACGCGCAACATATATATCCTTTTGACCTCTAAGTTACCAGATTTGTCATAACCTTCGAGTGATTTCGTACTGTCTTAAAATCTCATTTCTTGGCCAATGGATGTGAATGTTACCCTGGCTTTTTACTCTATTCAAGCAGGGATTTTAAAATTTGTTTAAAGATAAGACACACATGATAAATTACTTCCTTTGTTAAGAATTGAAATCTTCGCCATTTAGCATTTTTAGTTAGTTTTCCCACCCCCCCTCAATTTTCTTTTAGATATGAACATTTTCATCATTTAGTCACCACATTTTTTGGTAAATAATTCCCAATATACTGAAATGGGGAAAATCACGTATTTGCCATTTAATATATACTAAACGAAAGTAGCTTATCTACTGAGGGAACTTACCATAGGACCTAACCCAGTTTCAACAAAGGTAGTAGCGGTACTAGACAAAAGAATTTGGGGCCAAATTCCTGCGTATGTGGATGGCGACCATGGCGACGTTCGTGCATACAGACCACATAATAAAATCAGGTTATATTTGGAGGGCCATAGCGCCCCCGCTCTAGTCTAGAACCGCCACTGAATAAGGGCTACCCAATATAAACACATTTATTCAGGCGTCTTTTATTGAAAATTCAACATCAACGAGGGAAGCCCGTATATCTATGGTACGTTAATAAACAGATGAATCGCCATTATTAATAATAATTAAATAATCCGGTTAAAGTGAATAATTTATGAGAATTTATTACATTGACCGGTTATTATTAATAATTACCAATGAAGTTCGGTCCCTGTAATAATTTTCAACACGTTTAGCTCCAGATTTCCATTACGCATAATATAAATGCGTATAATTAAATATTTTGATTTAGAATTGTCACTGTTATACTAATGTTTAAATATAAAATATATTATAGTTGCAAACACAACGGAAATGTCACAATACACATGAGGTTTTCACAAGTTCATTTAAAATCAAGAAATATCAATTATGACATAATAATGTGTAAATTATATATGAATATTTCTGCAAGTATACGTTATGAAGAAATACTAAATACTATGAAGAAATCAAACAGCTACATACCAAGGGGAAACAACACATCAAGCTCATCATGGGAGATTTTAATGCAAGAATTGGACAACAGGAACAAGGAGAGACATCGGTTGGTAAATACGGATACGGGGAAAGGAATGAACGTGGCGATCAACTCATAGAATTTGCCGAAGCTGAAAATCTTAGCATCATGAATTCATTTTTTAAGAAGAAACTACAAAGAAAATGGACATGGAAACACCCCAATGGAGGAACCAGCGAAATTGACTATATACTGGCAAACAAGAAATCAATTATTGAAGATTGCAGCATACTGAACAGATTTAATACTGGAAGTGATCATCGAATGGTGAGATGTAAAATGCACTTAAATACTAAACTAGAAAGGCAGAAGCTCATTAGGAAACAAGTATGTAAGAGGGTGGATTTAAAGAAATTAAAAGAAAATACCGAGGCATTCAAGTTGGAATTAAAAAATCGCTTTTCTGCACTGGAAGGACTTATTGAAGAAGTTGACATCTCAGAAGCAAATGAAAACATTGTTAAGACAATAATTGAAACTGCTGGGGAAATTGGTGGTGTAATATGTAAAAAGCAGAATAGCAAATTATCTGAGAAGACGAAACAACTCATGAAAAGGCGAAGACTTATGAAGGTGGACAATCAAAATACCAGTCGCAAGATCGAGTATGTAGAACTTTGCAAAACTTTGCGCAAAAACATGAAAGAAGATATAAGAAAATTCAATTGTGAGTTAGTAAGGAAGGCCATTGAAAGCAACAAGAGCCTTAGGGTTGTTAAAGGGAGTTTGTCTATTGGGAAGAAACACATCATTGCATTAAAAGGAGAGGATGGCACTGTAACAAGAAATAGGGAAGAAATACTTAGAAGAGTTGAAGAATTCTACAGAAAGCTGTATGAGGGAAACAGTGGATTAAACGAAGACTCTGAGATAGTCGAAGGAACAGCTCCTAAAATCTTAAAAGAAGAAGTAGCATTTGCAATAAAAAGTATGAAGAAAGGAAGATCCCCTGGCGATGATGGCATTACATTAGATATCTTAAAAGAAGCTGGAGAACATGTAGAAGACATACTCGCAAAATTCTTTACCAAATGCCTCAACAGTGGTAACATACCAAACCAATGGGATTCTGCAACAGTAATTCTTTTGCATAAAAAAGGTGATAAAGAGGATTTAAAAAATTACCGACCAATTAGCTTGTTACCTGCTATTTATAAAATCTTCACAAAAGTGCTAACACATCGCCTGCAGAAAAAATTAGATGCAGCTCAACCAAGAGAACA
>QLNU02015003.1:149890411-149901160 GCA_006491805.2 Dysdera silvatica
AAAACGTGAAAGGAAAAAAATATTTTATTTCATCCTGTCCTTTTGAATAATCGGACTGAATTAAAATGCTGGATTCAACGATATCGCAGAGCAGATAGTTTGAATACAAAAAACGCTAGAATTTGTAGTGAACATTTTAAGAGATCAGATTATCAAGACGTTATGATGAATCATTTTCTCAATTTGCCAAAGAAAAAACGCTTAAAAATCATCTGCCTTGCCGAGTCTTAACTTACCTTTCGGGTAATCTATAAGAATTAACACCAATAGGTTAAAGGCTACAAAAAGGAAAATACTAAATAATGCTTTAAACAGAGTCAAGTGCTTAAGCCTAAAAAAATCTCGTCTTTTGGAAATAGAAAATGATTCAGAAAACATCCAGAAAATAATGAGGCTAATATGAATGTGATAAATACCTATAATTAACTATTGTAAATCTCAAAGAAAAGTACAATGGAAAAGGGATACATGGCTGAAGTCTCCAGTCCTGAATAAAAAAGGTAAAATTTTAAATATGGAAGATTTTTTTTCTTTTGAAACTGCTTTTAACTTTTAAGAACTCTTATAGTGCTAATTTTCAGAACGTTTATTGTAATAAAGAATCATAAATAGAAAAAAAACAACAAATAAATAAATAAATAATTAAAAAAACTATATATACTACTTGGCCTGCAAAAGGGTTGCTGGTATCTAACTGGAAGGAGACCCACACGCTGAACGTATGTGACGATGTGTGGAACCGGCCAGGCCAGTAACCTAGTGTCCTACCCCGCCTTCAAGTGGTGCAGGCTGAGCTTTCTATTTATGTGGCAAATTAATATTTGCTACACGGATAGAAAGGCGGAAGGGGAGGGCTAATTCACCAACCCGTCTAGCCAGCGTGGTGAAATTATGGCTAATTCCTCCATTATGTTGACACACCAGAAACCATGGCCCCTAGTCTCCAGGTGCTGGAGTGCTCCTGATCAAGGCAGCGGTCAGTGTGGCATGAAAGCAGGGGGTGCTAAGAATCACTGGAATGGCCCAGGCTGCCGTTTGTTATTGACCTTGGCTACGTTTAATGGACGATCCCTTGCTTCTGAAGCAAAACTTCAGGAATTGGAAGAAGAACTTGACAAGATCAAATGGGACATTGTAGGACTCAGTGAAGTTAGAAGAAAAGGTGAAGAGTTGGTGGAACTTAAAAGTGGACATTTGTTTTATTATAGAGGAACGGAAACTGGAAGAACAAGTGGTGTTGGCTTCTTAATCAACAAAAGAATTAAAGACTACCTTCTTGAAGTCGAAAGCACGTCAGATCGAGCAGCGAGGCTCGTTGTTCAACTAACCCAGCGATACCAACTTCAAATAGTACAGGTATATGCACCAACATCAAGCCATACCGACGAAGAGGTTGAAGAATTTTATGAAGAAATCAAAGAGTTACACACCAAAGGGAAACAACATATCAAGCTCATCATGGGGGATTTCAATGCAAGAATTGGACAACAGGAACAAGGAGAGACATCGGTTGGTAAATACGGATATGGGGAAAGGAATGAACGTGGCGATCAACTCATCGAATTTGCAGAAGCTGAAAACCTTAGCATCATGAATTCATTTTTTAAGAAGAAACCGCAAAGAAAATGGACATGGAAACACCCAAATGGGGGAACTAGTGAAATTGACTATATCCTGGCAAACAAGAAATCAATTATTGAAGATTGCAGTGTACTGAACAGATTTAATACTGGAAGTGATCATCGAATGGTGAGATGTAAAGTGCACTTAAATACTAAATTAGAACGACAGAAGCTCATTAGGAAACAAGTAAGTAAGAGGGTGGATCTAATGAAACTGAAAGTAAATACCGAGGCATTCAAGTTGGAATTAAAAAATCGCTTTTCTGCACTGGAAGGACTTATTGATGAAAGTGATATCTCAGAAGCAAATGAAAACATTGTTAAGACAATAGTTGAAACTGCTGGGGAAATTGGTGGTGTAACCTGTAAAAAGCACAATAGCAAATTATCTGAGAAGACGAAACAGCTCATGAAAAGGCGAAGAGATATGAAGGTGGACAATCGAAATACCAGTTCCAGGATTGAGTACATAGAACTTTGTAAAACTCTGCGCAAAAGCATGAAAGAAGACATAAGAAAATTCAACTGTGAGCTAGTAAGGAAAGCCATTGAAAATAACAAGAGCCTTAGGGTTGTTAAAGGAAGTTTATCTGTTGGGAAGAAACACATCATTGCATTAAAAGGAGAGGATGGCACCGTAACAAGAAATAGGGAAGAAATACTTAGAAGAGTTGAAGAATTCTACAAAAATCTATACGAAAGTAACAGTGAATTAAACGAAGACATTGAAATAGTCGAAGGAACAGCTCCTAAAATCTTAAAAGAAGAAGTTTCATTTGCAATAAAAAATATGAAGAAAGGAAGAGCCCCTGGTGATGATGGTATTACATTAGATATCCTAAAAGAAGCTGGAGAATATGTAGAAGACATACTTGCAAAATTCTTTACCAAATGTCTTAACAGCGGTAACATACCAAACCAATGGGATTCTGCAACAGTAATTCTTTTGCATAAAAAAGGTGATAAAGAGGATTTGAAAAATTACCGACCAATTAGCTTGTTACCTGCTATTTATAAAATCTTCACAAAAGTGCTAACACATCGCCTGCAGAAAAAATTAGATGCAGCTCAACCAAGAGAACAAGCTGGATTTCGAAGTGGATTCAGTACAGTGGACCATATTCAAGTATTAAGAGAATTAATTGAAAGAACACATGAATATGAACTTCCATTGTGTGTGGCATTTATTGACTATGAGAAGGCCTTTGACTCTATTAAAACATCAGCAGTCATCAACTCTTTAAGATCAACAGACATTGAGGATGTGTACATTGACATGGTGAAACGTGTGTATAAAAATGCAAGTGCAAAATTTCGGTTACATAAAGATACCAAAACTATCAAACTTGGCAAAGGGGTGAGGCAGGGAGATACCATTTCTCCAAAACTTTTTACTTCAGCTTTACAGATGATTTTTCAGCAGATAAATTGGAATAACAAGGGAATAAAAATAAATGGTGAATATTTAAATCATTTGCGGTTTGCTGATGACATTGTTATTTTTTCAACGAACCCATTAGAACTCCAAGACATGGTACAGGAGCTCTCAACTAGAAGTAAAGAAGTTGGACTCAAGATGAACCTACAAAAAACTAAGATCATGTTCAATAATTTCGTAGAGGAAACAAAAATACAAGTTGACAACATTGAGCTAGAAATTGCTGATTCATATATTTACCTTGGCCAGCTGATTTCAATGGATGGCAACATTATGAAAGAACTCAACAGACGTATTAAACTTGGCTGGAGTGCATTTGGAAGAAACAGTTTTATCCTGAAGGGGAAATTGCCTTTGTGTCTAAAAAGAAAGGTCTTCAACCAGTGTGTATTGCCAGTCCTCTCTTATGGATCAGAGACATGGAGTCTAACAGTTGGAGCAATACGAAAGTTACAGACAACGCAAAGGAGCATGGAGAGGTGCATGCTTGGAATAACTAGGAGAGATCGAAAAAGAAACACTTGGGTGAGAGAGCAAACTAGAGTAGAGGACATCATTGTTAAAGTAAAAGGGCTGAAATGGCGATGGGCTGGGCATATTGCAAGAAGAACTGATCAACGATGGACAACAGAAATTCTGAACTGGATTCCAAGAGACCACCGAAGACCTAGAAAACGTCCTCAAACTAGATGGGTGGATGAAATAAGAAAACAGGTTGGGGTGACGTGGAAGCGAATTGCTCAGGATAGACTTGTGTGGAAAGCATTTGGAGAGACCTTCATCCAGCAGTGGATAGATAATGAATTTAGATAACAGTAGTAATTATTGATAATATATATATATATATATATATATATATATGATAAATTACCATTTATCCCATGATTTGTTATATAGTATATCAAAATTATATAGGAAAACTTTCAGGCGGAGTGGGGGACAACTTTACTTTTCTATTAAAATTTTCAACAAATTTAATTAAAAATTTAAATAATGGGCATTTAAATACCCATTTTCTTTTACTTTATGTAAATGTATAATTCGCAAGGGGAAAGAGGGGGGCGTCCTCTTCTTTTCCCCCACTTTTGGATTTATTAGTGTTATGTTAAAATTAAAATCTAGTTTCCATAGTATTAGAGTGTTTTATTATATTTTATATGTTCGTAAAATGATTTTTTTTTCTCTACCCTTGTATTTATCATCGACAAACTATGTGGTTATCGGATGCAAAAGAACAAATGGCCGTTTTGAAAAATTAAAAATTGTTTCCTTCCAGGCTTTTAAAGTTTGGATAAAGTAATTTTTATATGTCAACTGTAAGCGGATGTTAATCAAAATACATATCTGTGTATAATATATTCACTTAAGAAATACAAAGGACAGTAATTTTTATGAAGCAAATTAACTTTTTGAAACTTGAATCAGGGAATTTAACATTATTTTACTAGTGATTTCCAAAGCTCTCTCGCAAAGCTCAGATCGTAGAGGTCAGCCCAGCTACGTCATCACTGACGACTTCCGGTGCCAGCGCAGGAGCGAGAGTGACCTAGCCCTTGTATTCTATAAGCCCTGGGTTTGTACAGGGGCGGACTGAGACGCCGCCCCCTCGTGGGCGTGTCGACGTGATTTTCAATCAACCCTACATTATTTTTATTCACTAATTGCAAAGGAGAGCACAGGCGATTTTCCCACGTTTCCACAAGGGATTTGACCCTGTAAACGGAATCCGAAGGTTTTTTAGGTGAGAAAAGAGCAGTGCATCACAAAGAAAAAGGCAACTAAAAAACGATAAAATCATAGGAGAATACCCAAAACTTTAACATAAAAGATTAGGGCTAAAAAAAGTGCAGAAGCTAGCGTGATCTTAAAATATGAAATTATAAAGAAAGTCATGAACGACATCTTATAGCCATGAAGTAAAAAGTTATTTCTAAAGATTTGGTTTTTCGTCATTGAAAGTTACGAACTAAAATTGACAGCAGAGCAGTCGTAAGTTAAGATTGACCTGACAATTTCTCATGGACCTAAAATCGACATATTTCAAAGATAGTGTTTTTCCCCAAGCCAGTAGCAAAACGCCGCTCAAATGACGTCACTAAAAACAGCCCCAAATTATTGTTTTCAGTAAAGAACCGAACCAATGAGATTTGGAGTTTAGAAAGGGGGCTGAGGGAAATATCACTCCTCCCTTGATTAAAAAGGCGAAGCAAGAGGAAATCAAGAAGAGATATGGAGAGAGAGACAGAGATGGATAGATAGACAGAGATTGAGAGAGGGATAGACAGAGATTGAAAGAGGGATAGACAGAGATTGAGAGAGGGATAGACAAAGATTGAGAGGGATAGACAGAGATTGAGAGAGGGATAGACAGAGATTGAGAGAGGGATAGATAGAATTAGAAGATCGGATGAGAAATTAAGAAGAGCTTTGAGAGCAGGGAGAAGAAGGAGATGAAGTAAAATCGAACAACAATGAGATAATAGACCGAAAGAATGGTTTTGTAAAATCATTGGTCTTAAAACGGTTCCATCTTCACTGACGTTACAACTAAATATGGAAGACTATTGGGTGAGCATGTTTTTTAATAAGCAGCCTCCTTCAAATAAAATTGTTTAAAATATATCGCAAACGAATTACAAATATTAACGAACCAATATTCATGAAATTAATTTCACAGTGCAAGAACAGATATTTTAGATAACAATTATCATTATTATATTTAGTAGTTAGTATTGTATTTGTAGATTTGAATTCTTGTATGTATAATAAATCATACACAAGTGTAGATAGAAAATAACATTAGTGATGAACAGATTTAGTAGTTAAAATCAATTCAGATTATATATTAATGAGAGAATTGAATAATAACTATTATATTAAGTAAACACAGAAACGAAGGTCATTTATCCAATCAAATTTTTTTGAAACATTTGAAATCAATTCAGTAAAGGAAAACTGATAAATATTCATATTTATTTTAATAGATCGTTTTAATAAATTTAAAAGGACATGGAAGTTCTAGATCAATTTATATTAAATGAGGAACAAGAATCGACCAATATGTGTACAAAAATATGTAAGTTTGCATATTCTTGTTATCTAAAGACTAAAGCTCTTGGATTGGTAATAATTATATATTTCATGATTTACGTAATAATTATTAAAATATCTGTTAAATTGTAAATAAATATAGTTTCCATGTTTAACAGTATCTTATGCAATTCCTTTACATGTCAATAGTTCAACTCACAAATTTTATGAAATCATACATATTTATTGTTTGATGTAATTATTTCAGGTGTCCAAAATAAAAAATTACACAACGCGTGAAACATTAGTTAATTTGTCCTATCTGCATCAATTGCAGACCACTAGACAGACCATCATGGTAAAACAACATCTTTAATCTAAGTGATGTGGATTTTAATAACTCCTCACCACGAAATAATATCATCACGATATAAAATGATGTCATCACGCCATATACAATGGTACCGTGACGGGCGGTCAGACTAGCGCATTCGAAAGGACTCGTGTCTTCCAAAAATCTAAGGTATGAGCCTTTTGAGAGAATCCAGTCCACCCCTGGGTACGTATGTGTCCCAGAACAGGGTTTTACACTTAATTCTATCAACATTTAACTGTAAAACTGATTTGCAAAGAGCAGAAATCGTTGAATTTATGAAAAAAAAAAAAGATAGAAATTCTAAATGATTAGACTTATACGAAGCTGAATATTGCATAAATTGCCGTAAAATTCGTGATTGCAAAGAATACTTTATCGATGATTTAAAAATATAGTAGAACGTGATTGTATAGTTAATCAGTTTGGGCTTGTTCGAACAGAAAAATTAGAATTGCAGAGAGTGAAGAATTTAAAGCAGTGCTGATGAGGCAGACCAAAGACATTCGAGTGAAAAATTTTACACTCGCGGATGTAATTTTACGAGAAAAAGCTCGCTTTTTTGCTGATGCTCTAAATGTGAGCGATTTTAAATGCTTGTCTGGATGGTTGAAACGATTCGAAGACAGGGCTGGGATAATTTGTGAAATGGTTTCTGGTGAAGAAGCCATATAATATGAACTTTAAAGGTACGTACATGCTACTATACTTTTTTAAACATATATCTATGTTATAATAATGATAAAGCATATACAATAATTAATTATATATGTGTATGTATAGTAACCACAGACGAATAAATGACTAAAAAGTGCTTTTCCATGCTTTCCGAATAACGCGAACTACTGTTAATACGAACTTATTTCCTATCCCCCCTTGGTGTCCGTCTTAACGAGGTTGTACTGTGTTAAAAATATTAGCAAAGATTTCAATAATTAACATAATTAATCAGAATTAATGTTAAATAATTTCAGTTTCCAATGTTTTCTTCTTTATAACAAACTAAGTTCAAATTCTAACGAAAATAGTTTTAAATTGAAGATACATACGGCACCCCCATGTCGATATAAAATTTATCGATATCAACTGAGTGTCATCGATTAAGATGTATATCACACACGAAACTCCCATCTAAACTCATTTTTAAAATAACGCGAATAACCGAATCGCCACTCCAAGCTAATTAGGTTATTCGTTGATGAGCGAATGTTTCTATTCGGGAATGGATGTCGTCCCAAAGGAGTTATTTCATGTTCTCTATATTCCCCATCAGAGAACGTCCCCACCTCTCATTAAGCGACTCATTACAAGTTCATGAGCACAAATATTTACTTCAAGAATATAAACCTTCATTTCAGAAACTGCAAATGATGAAACATGACTTATGAATTTTAAAAAATCCCGCACACCGCAACGAACGAACTCCTTCATTTTTCTAAACATAGACCCATATACTTATGATATCACTTCCTTATCAATAAGAAATTCCTTTATATAAATGTTTGCATGTAACAATTTTATTTATTGATAAAAATCACTCGATGTGGCAGAAGGTTTTTCACCGTTTTGGAATGGTTGACGTGTTGCAATGTGTTAATAATTATAACTTACTCTTGATACAGTTGAACCTAATTAAAGCGAACACGTTCAACGCGAATTACGTTATCCAGTTTCTGAGTCCCCGTCAAATATTATAATAATAGTGATACGATCCAATGCTTATTAAACATTCAAGAATACATATGGTATCTCTTATTATGAAAAACAATTCATTTAGTTTTACTTTCATTCACTAATAACCTATTAGCCTAGAACCATAACATGACCATGTTAATTTGAATTTCAGTTTCAGTCACCAGGTGAGATAGGTCAAAATGTGGCCTCACAAAGGAAGGCTGAATCATTAACAAATGCAACTAGACAGTGACCATAAAAAAAACCTCCAAAATTGTCATTAATAAATGTCAGAACAGGAAAGCGACCGAGGACGAGATAGTTTCATGGCATAAGACAGATAAGATCAAGACATTCCGGGACCTACAACATTTCAAGGAATCCAAACCACGTTCACCTGGAGAGAGACGAACCTGAGGCTAGGTAGGCATCAGTACAGAAATCGAGAAGATCTGGGTACCTGATGGAATCAAAACCGTTGCGACTACACTACCAAAGCGCCAACAGAACCAAAACTCTCCCTAGTGTTTGTAATTAATAATCAGATGTAAATGCTAATTTGTACGTTTAGTCGAACATTTCGACTTTGAAATTGATGTTTATGTGTAAATGCGAATTTTGAAATTGGCGTTTAAGCGCAAAGGCTGATTTTGTAATTGATGTTTATGTGCAAATGCGAATTTTGAAGTTGACGCTTAGTTGTAAATGCAAGTTTTGAAATTGGCCACTCAGTATAAATAGAAATCTCAAAGATGAAATTTGAGCACATATGGAAATTGCGAAATTTTTAGGCGTGAAAAGAATTTGGAAATTACGCTTAGGCGTAGTATGAATTTTGAGAAATTTGACACATGAAATGCATATTTATGTATAAATGAATCTCATTACTCTCTTGTTTACAGTAAATTCCCATTCTTGAAATTTTTCTGATATATAGTTCGCTTCATATTGAAGGATGGATAAACGTTAAAAAGTTAATTAATTACTTACTAATCTAATAATTAATATTTATAGTTGTGCGATATGTGAAGTAAATTTTTCAAATTTCTCAATGTTGTTTTATATTTCCATATCATATTTTAAGAATTTTTGTTCTGCCTGGTAGGTGTCATATGGAGCAACTTCACCCGCTCTAAGCGATCGCAAAAACTTCCCATTGTTCTTTCGAACAGCAGCACCTGACGTTTCTCACAATGCTGCCATTTTAGCATTTGTACAGCATTTCAAATGGGATACCATTGCTACACTTCACGAGCAAGGAGATATACACGCATTGGTAAGTTAAAATGTTATTTCTAGTGTTAACATCGTATTCAACCATTATCAATTTATGCACTACCTCCAATATCATCATCATCATATTCAACCATCATCTGTTCGCCGTGTCTATTGTCATTATCAAGATATTACCTGTTGGCTATCTCTGATATCATCATCAATCATTATCTGTCCACTGTCTAAAGTATCGTCATCATATTCAAATATTATTTCTTTACTCGTTGCAATACCATCGCATAATCATTATTATTATAATTTGGTTCGTTAAGAAATGTTGTATTATACAGCATGATGAGCACTATCTTCTTAAGCTGGAGTTCTTGATTCGGTACAGATCTTACCCAGAAAACTGATAACTATCCACATATCTTCTTAATATATAAGCGATACCCAACAGAGATATGACGGGCTCGGGCTCTATATTTCATATGGTTTTAGGGCTCGGGCTCACAAAAAGGATGCAATCGAAGCCGAAAACCAACTTTTCTGTATTAAAGTTTCGGTTTTGGGCTCAAATTTCCACAAAGTATTTCGGGTTCAAATTGGAAGTCTTCGGGCTCGGACTTCGAAAATTGAGCCAAAATTCATCTCTTATGCCCAGTAAGATTGTTTTTGTAGATCTGCTGTATTTTGTGAATAAAGTCCAGTTTTTTTAGGAAATTCTTTAAATTAAGTGTGATGGCCCCCAGTGCACCTATTACAACTGGGATGATTGTCACATGTTTTTTCCAGAGTCTGTGAAGTTCTATTGCAAGATCACGATATTTAAATGTTTTTCAAAATCTTTCTTCAATCCTGCAGTCACCCGATATTGCAATGTCAATGATTGATAAACACTTGTTTTTCATTCATCAATATTGTGTTTGGTGTATTATATTATAAGTGCTAGTCTGTTTGAAGCCGAAAGTCCCAAATGATTTTAATTTGATTGTTTTCTGTCACTTTTTACTTCATGTCTCCAGCATTTATTATTATTATTTTACTAAAGGTATTATTACCCTCCGCAGGGATAACACAATTGCCAAATATGGTCAACACAAGAAAGCCTCCGGGGCGAGAATTTTGTGAGTTTTCGTGGGGGAATTTATTATACTATAATTTTTGCCACCCACGTATTAATTACAGCTCAAACTAGAGCTTATGTAATTTTGGAGAAAAAGAGACGCTTTCCCCATCCTGGATTCGAACCAGGGTCCCTCCGTTTAGCCCGGAGTGTCTTGGACCGCTAGACGAATGAGGACAGGAAACAACGCTCTCTTTCTCCGTATGTAAAGGTGTTAAGGTATTATTACCCTCCGCAGGGATAACACAATTGCCAAATATGGTCAACACAA
>QLNU02015003.1:149901260-149924897 GCA_006491805.2 Dysdera silvatica
GGGTTCTTGAGCTCGTAAGCTCCCTTTCCTTCGCCACTGATATAAGGTATAATTACACCTATATAAAGAAAATCCTTTCCAATCTCAGGGCTTATAGAATACAAGCGCTAGGTCACTCTCTCTCTTACGCTCTTACGCTGGCACCGGAAGTCGTCAGTGATGACGTAGCTTGGTTGACCTCCACGATCTGAGATTTGCGGGAGAGCTTTGTTTAAAATCACTAGCAAAATAATATTAAATGCCCCTGATTTAAGTTTAAAAAGTTAATTTGTTCATAAAAATTGCTGTCCTTTATATTTTTTGAGTGAATATATTATACGCACATATGCATTTTGATTAACGTCCACTTATAGTTGGCATATAAAAACTATTTTATTCAAACTTTAAAAGCCTCAAAGGAAACAATTTTTAATTTTCCATAACGGACATTTGTTGTTTTGCATCCAGTAACTACATAGTTTGTATATGATAAATACAAGGGTAGAGAAAAAAATATAATTCACGAACATATAAAATATAACAACAAATTCTAGTACTACGGAAATTGGATTTTAATTTCAATGCAACACTAATAAATCCAAGAATGGGAAAAAGAAGACAACGCCCCCTCTCCTCTCCCTTGCAAATTATACATTTACATAAAGTAAAGGAAAATGGGTATTTAAATACCCATTATTTAAATTTTTAATTAAATTCGTTGAAAATTTTCCTATATACTCCTTTGATATACTCATTTAAATGTAAAATCATGGATTAAAAATGGTAAAATTTAATTATCACATACACACACACATATATATGTGTGTGTATTTTTTTTAAATTTATTTACTTGTTTATTTCTTTCTATGTATGATTATTTATTACAATTAACGTTCTGGAAATTAGCACTTTAACAGTTCTTAAGTTAAAAGCAGTTCCAAAAGAAAAAAAAAAGTATCATATTTAAAATTTTACCTTTTTTATTCACGACTGGAGACTTCAGCCATGTATCCCTTTTCTATTGTGCTTTTCTTTGAGATTTACAATAGTTAATTTTAGGCAATTATCACATTCATTAGCCTCATTTTTTTTTTCTGAATCATTCGAAAAGACGAGATTTTTTTTAGGGGGTTGGGGAGGCTTAAACATTTGATTCTGTTTAAAGCATTACTTAGTATTTTCCTTTTTTTTGTAACTTTTAACCTGTTGGTGTTAGTTCTTATAGATTACCCTAAGGTAAGTTAAGACTCGGCATGGCAGATGATTTTTAAGAGTTTTTTCTTTGGCAAACCGAGCAAATGATTCATCATAGTGTCTTGATACTTTGCGCTCTTAAAATGTTCAATACAAATTCTAGCGTTTTTTGTATTCAAAGTATCTGTTCTGCGATATCGTTGAATCCAGCATTTAAATTCGGTCAGATCATTCAAAAGGACAGGATGAAATAAAATACTTTTTTTCCTTTCACGCTTTTACCTGTATTCGAACATGTAGCTATAGCGCAAAACGCCATTTAAAAAAAAAAGTTTACTGTACTTACAAAATGATCGAATTGTTTCTTGAAATACATACCACAATCGTGTATAATTATATACTATTTTTTAATTATGCAATATTTTGTATATAGATTGTGTATGTAATATTATAGGCGTAATCTAGCGGTATCATTTTCTTTAGAACAGAGGAAAATTCGTATTTTCTCCACCCAATTTTGGGGTTTCGTTTTTGCCCCTAGTTTGCTCTCCATTTAACCCTCAATCTACGACTATGTATAACATTATCTATATACACAACCACCTTTAAAAAATTTTCATGAAAACTGTGCGAAAGCAGAAGCAATCAAGCATGCAAATGAATAGCAGGTACTCCGAATTCAGCCAGGAGTCATCCAAGCTACGTCACACAGCGACTTAGCTCCGCCTACTTCGGTGCCAAGGCGGCATAGGTTAGATCAAAGGAATGAGCTCCCCCTGGTACAAACCACGAAAATATGCTTCTGAGTATCTCAGAGTGCGAAATTGGGGAGGCGGAAATAAAATAATTACAAACTTCCTACCCTGGTCGAAACGACTTGGTCATCTCAACCCTCTAGGGAAGTACTCCTTAAGGTGGGTTCCCCCAGAACTCCAGGTTCCGTGACGCCCATCCAGGGTGCCATGACTGTCATCCAAGATTTCCACGAGAAATTTGTGAAATATTTCCGACAATTTCGAGGAAATCCGTAAATTCTTTAATTTCCCCATAACAAATACTTAAAGTTAACGAGCCATATTTAACTAATATCCAGAAGCAATAAAAGGAATTGCTTACTTCAGAGAGGGACGGGGTCGCCGGCCAACCTGACTTCATGGGACTTGCTCCCTTATGGGATATAGGACGAGCTCTCCTGTAATCCAGGGTATGCGTTCTTTGAGAGGACCTAGTCCGCTCCTGGCTTACTTTTTATACTAATGTATTTGTTGCTTAATTTTATGTCTTTGTTCAAGTAATGATAAATAATAGATCTCTAGGTTTCCTTTAAATATTTATAGGAAATTCCGTTGCTATCACGGAACCTTAAAAGGGATCTGTGGGCTAAAAAGTTTGAAAACCACAGGCCTAGACAATACAAATGGGGTGTTTGATTTCATAGGAAAAAGCAAAACAGGTCAAAAACTCCATTTTTTAGGAAAAAAGTAAAGCAATCGACTAGAGATTTTCGGGCTCATTTTTCGAGACCCCAGCCCGCCCTCGCCTGAAGACCTGCAATTTAAGACCACCAATCCCGAAACTTCAAATAGAACTTTAACCCCTTGACATACGATTTAAATTAAAAAAGATTTGCTAAACTACACCAGTTAATATTTTTTTCCAATTTTTATATATATGTGTATTTGTATAATCTTCGAAAACGAATCACATAATTGTATTGTGTGGAGAATTTCGATATTGAAAAGTCAGTTTTCGGCTTTAGTTTTATCCGTCAGATGAGCCCCAGCTCACCAGAGAGAGTTTCGGGCTCGGGCTCGAGATAAGCCTGTCTTATCTTTTCAATCGTTCCTCATACTAGTAAGATTAGTTAAAATACAGACTTTAACTTGTCGATACATGTGCAATGATCCAAAATGTTAATAAAAATAGAAAAATATAAATTTATTATACGTCAATAAGCAGAGGGCTTCTGGCATGAAATAATGAATTTCTCTGAAACGATGTTCTGATTAAAGGTTTGTCATTTTCTTTGACTGGAAAGAAAGAGGATTACAATTAATAATAAACTATTAGCAAATAATTAATTAGTAGATTCGATTCGGTTTGCTAATTAATCCTTGTCTTTTAACTATCAGCGGCGAAATTAATTACAACATCAATCTTTAATTATTTCGAATACTGAAAGATTTGAAGACTCAGAATATTCAATATTTAAAATTTCAACGTATCTCAGGTATAGAATCCAGTTAAATATTTTTTATTGCGGATGTATTCTTTTCAAAACTGAAATTTAAATTATGTTTATTAATTTCGTTGTTTGATAGTCAATTAATTAATTATATTTTTTTTAAACATACTGATAAAGCACGATGTTAAAAAGATTTGACAGGTTTTAAGACGGTATTACACGCAAGAACTTTAGAGGTGCCCGTTTTTGAGAGCAACATTGGGTGCGTAAAATGTATCTTGACTAATAGCGCCCAGCAACACTAAAACAAACGTGAAAGCGCACAGAAGTCTAAGCGAAGGAGATCTAGTTGGTTTGATATGTGGGTAAAGATCATGGTGGCTTAAACCACCATGATCTTTACCCGCATATCAAATACACTTTACCCACAAATCAATGGAGATCATCAAATAAATGGCTACAAATCAATCCACCAACATATCAAACACACCTCACCCACTAATCAATGGGTCTTATGACCCAGGTTAATCTCCTCTGCATGTTCAAGTGACCCACGTTAGACGAGCCTTCCCATCTTACTACGGAGAACAAAAATTGTGGGAAAACTGTGAGAAGAAAGGATTGTGGGAAAATTTTTCTGTCTAATGTTCTCCGTTCAACATTGATAACATAGAATGTTTCTTGATCAAATGTAATCTATTTCAGCTGCAAATAAATAATTCAGGTGTGACTGTTTTTAAGTAAATTAATGTATTTTGCTAGAACAGCAATTTTCAGATGGAAGTATTTGCATGATTATAATAAACAAGGTGAAATGCGACGTGATGACATAACAAACAAGCGTTTGTTGTGTAATATGCAAAGACATGTTTTTATTATTAGCCGCTAGATAGCTTGCATTGGAATATTGCTTGCATTGCATATCCGTTGCCTACGTTAGGATGTTTAAATTTGCATTGTCTTGCTTAGTATAAAAATCATCTGTTTTTAATTATCTTCTAGGATGGACTTACTTTCTTATTATTTTCCAAAACCTATTTATATTATTTGTAAGTTTATATACAACATGTATTTATGTTTTATTATTTATCAAACCTGCGTATACTGTTTATTATTCTTTATCTTCCAATATCTACTTTCAAACTTGTCATCATCTGAAATCTACTTTCATGTTTATCGTCGTTTAAAATATCCGTATATTTTTATATCTTTCATACTCTGTTTACGTTTCCCATCACATTCTACGAGTGAAATCTAATGTTTTTATTACACTTTTTTAAAAAAAAAGAAACACCATGAAGAAATTATCTGGTTTATTGAAATTAAACATCCAGCACATACGCAGGTAAGGAAATGATAAATAAATCAAAGCGGTAGCATTCGTTAATGGCTAGGAATTGTACATTGAATGTTCAAAAAAATAGTTGATGAAACCACTCCCTGGTGGCGATGTATGCTTTTATACATCTAGGTAATCATGAGCGATACAGGTTCCTAATGTCATCCTGCGACATATTCTTCCGGGCAGTCCTTACTTGTTGCACCAGCTCTGCGACATTTTGCGGTGCCCGAATCTGGCGGCCTACCATGTCCCATACATGTTCGATTGGCGAAAGGTCTGATGATCTTGCTTACCAAGGAAAAGTATCAACAGCACGGAGGCAGCTCACAGATATACGAACCATATGGGGCCTGGCATTATCTTGTTGGAAAATTGCCCCAGGCTGCCGTGTCATGAAGGGTGATACCAACGACCGCAGAATGTCATCAACTTATCGTTGAGCTGTTAAAGTTGTACGCAGAATGACTTGTGGTGTCCTTCTGTCATATGAGATAGCATCCCAAACCATTATACTAGGGGTAATGGCTGTGTTCCTTTGTAAAACAAAGGGTGACTGACAGAGCCCGATTAAGGCACATGGGGCTGTAGGCGCAGTATTATTTGCCCCCCCCCCTTACGTGCAGTAAAAGACGTAGAGAGTGAGTCTGAAAGTATACAAAAAATAAGTACTTACATATACTCATTATAAAACTCTTCAAATTTCTGGTAAACTATCCAAAATAGCCCAAAAAAAGTAAGCTTTTACCTAAAAATTTTCTAGATACTGATCAAAAGTGAGTAAACAAAAGTCAACTTAAAAAACAAACCCAATTTGGGTCCCCTAGGTCCAGGCCTGGCAGGCCTAGTTGATAATCAGGCCTTGGTGATTGGGACCGCTGGCCCTAGCATCTCTACACATGGATCCGACGATCATCTACCCCAAGACTGAAGCGGGTGGTGGTGGTTTGTGCAAGGAGATTAATGGGAAGGGTGGCCGCCGAAGGTGGCAGCGCTGTATTCCCAGACAGGCTTTTGTCATATGATATGACGACCAGTGGACCGAGAAGGGACACTGGGGGGGAGGGGGCATTGCAGGGGATTGTCGATCGAAACAGGCGTACAGAGACGCACAGCTCACATGATTGTCGTCATTCAACGTCGACCGGAGACCACCCACGATCAGTCCGCCCCGAAGAGCGGCCGAAATAGATGGATGGCGCGGAAGAACACCCCGGGCCAGCCGGTATTCCTACAGGAGACCACCGGACACCGTTGAGTGGGTGTGGTGCCGCGAGCGGCAGAGAACAGGCGTAAATCATTCCCCGCAACCAGGGCGCACGAGACCAGCATAGTCCGGACAGGCATCACATGCCAAAGTATCATCCACTGTTTGCGAAAGCTGGCCCCCAAGCGATCGCAGCGGACGAAGACAATGACGAACGCCCGTCATGGACAGAAGGCCAAGCACGGCCCTAGCGACGAAGTCCGAATTACGAGGGAGGGCGGAGTCCGGTCCCAGAATAGCAGAAGCAGGCATCCATCCACCGCCGCCCGGCGGCCAAAATGAATGTCCCAAACACTTCGTCTTAAGCGAGCTGGAACCGACAACCGCCAGTCCGGACAGCAGAGAACAGACATCCGCACGCCACCAGCGCTGGGACCGAACTCAGACCGAAGCGGGAGTCATCGCTAAACACTAGATGAGGCCAATCTGCTGGCAGCAATTTTGATAGGTTATGACACCACTCCAGACGACTCTGTCGATGGTGTGGGGTTAAAAACAGACGTCTTAAAGACCATTGTGAGGGTAACCCCACCTCAGCCAAGTGTTGTAAGATGGTAGAAGGTGCCACGGGTGGTATGGAAGAGATTGTAGCACGCTGGATGGCGGACAATGATGCCGTTGTGTCAGCTCGGACCTCTCGCACAACCAACCGATTTTGCCTCGCATTTGTACACTTTAGCCTTCCAGAGCTTTCCTTCAGCTGATGAGTCCATCGGAGTAACTATTGCACAGCAGTGTCCGTACGGTGCAGGTGGCAGCCTATTGCTCAGTAGGACCAGCCAGCTTCGCGAATCCCGATTACACGACCACGTTCTAAATTGTCCTATTGGCTATAGCCTAAAGTCTTCGACAATGTAGTAAGGACATTACTGATTGAGTCTCCAGGGAACTGCAACGCCGACAACGAAAAAAAATAAACCGTCTGCAATTTTTACCTCTTTTATACGATGCTCGTTGCGCAGTAGAAATGCGCGCTATGATCGAAGTTAACACTCATTGGCTTTGAAAATTTAATCATTTGCATACTTGGTTTAAAGGAATTTGCATGCGAAATTTTGAGATGATCGGATAATTTTTTAGGGATGCTGCATTTTTTATGCAAAAGAGTGTATTTTTTCAAAATCTACATATTTTTGTATTAATTAATTTCTTGTTTTTTCCATAGCAAAACTTTATTATTCAGTTTTATTTGTCGAGTTGTAGCTGTATGTTTATTTTCATAAGTATATTGATAAAATAAAAATAATACAATTCTGATGCCCTCTGCTGCTCTCTCTTTATATTACGCCTTCGGAGGCGTTTTTTTTTGTGTCAATGAAATATTAACGATTGGCTGAAAATGGTTTTATTGGAATCCAGAATACACGTTTAGTATTAATGCATTTCAAATCACTGAATTGCGGTTAACTGGCCATCAGGCGTGGATAATGAGGTCTTAAATTTAATGGCCATTGCGTCATAGAGTACTTAGAGCAAGTCATTACGTTTAGGCTGTGTTTGGACTAACCGATGGCTAACGCATTGACCAGATGCGGATTGAGTGGCTTTCAGAATTGTCACGAGATATGTTTTGAATAGTTTGAACGAGGGAAAATTTGCAATCAAAAGGTTAAAATTACAGGAAATCCGCGCTTAAATTGGTAATGTATTAAACATGGAACTTTTTGTACTTTGCTTTGCAAATATTTACATTGATTTCTAAGGTGATTTTTGGGAAAATATTAGGTGAGAAATTAATAAACGCACAGAGTATAAGTCCAAAAAATTCAAGCCACGCGGCCATCCGTATTTTTTGAAAAATTCAACGTTTTAAATTTTCTGTCGTATAGTGGTCACATGCTCAACTAGGGTGCTATTAATTTTAGTTTGATTCCCAATGGTGGGAAAGGAAGAAAGGAATGAAGGAAGAAAGAAAGGAAGGAAAAAAGAAAGGAAAGAAGAAAAGGAGGAAAGAGAGAGAAAGGAAGGAAGGAAGAGAGGGGAGGGGAGGAAGAGAAAGAAAAAAATGAAAGAAAGAAATGAAGGAGAGAAAGAAATGAAAAAAAGAACGGAAGGAAGGAAGTTCACTGCCTTACGGTGGTTACGGTGGCGTTGTGGCAGCACTTTCGTTTATTCTGTAAATAATTAGGGTTTGAGTTTGACTGCCATTGATATCTTATGAAAACTGGATGGAATGGTGAATTACAGTTTATCCCAAGTCAGTGTGGAATACAGAAGTGTCTCGTTAATCCGAAAATCCTGTTAATCCGAACTTTTTTCAGTCGGTTGCATGTTTTTTAACCGTAGTTAACCGAGATGACGTAAACAAACAGTGCACTGCGCGTTGCTAACTAATTGAAATTTACCATTAAGGAAAGAGAAATTTTCCGTCGTCTGTTATCCGTGCATACCAAAACGCACAAATATCAAACAATTATAGCTTAGAGTAAATTCTATAGCAAAACTATCGGTTAATCCGAAAATCCGTTAATCCGAACAGGTCTCGGTCCCAATTAGTTCGGATTAATGAGACACTACTGTATCTGGAAAAGAACGTGGTGATCAATTGGTGAAGGAGGGAAGTACTATGCTTCAGAATGAAAAACCAATGACCTTGCAACAAGCCAAAATACAGCCAAATAGGAAAATTGAACAAATTATAAAAAGTGAACACCTGGCAAAAGCTACCGAAAATGTTGGAAATAATTAATAAACAATCGTGGAGATCCTGAGACAAGAATTCGTAGAAAATTGTAGAATGGTAACAGGCCATGACTATTCACAAGAACATCTCAATAAAATTGGAATTAGAGACAATTCAATCTGTCCATTTTGTGACTTCAACGAAGTTATGAAAGCCGACAAACTGAAAAGACCGTGAAGGATTGTTAGCTAATTCTAAAGACCACCATTCTCTCCTTGTGGACAGCGAACTCTTGTTTCTACTGGAAAAATGGATGATTTTCCGTTTTCTGTTATAGAATAAAGCAAAATCCGATGGTATTCCAGAAGTGCTGTTTTTCTGCTCAATATGGTCTGAAGTTTGCGGTTTTTGGCAGCAGGGGATTTGGATTTCTTGAAAAATTGTAGATTCCTCCAGCGCAGATTGACTTTTGATGTTTTTACACCTAAAACATGAACAGAATTTCTGGTCCTTTGTGAGTAAGAGTGCGTGCCCACATGTGCCTACACATTTCGCTGAAAACACAATTTATACGGCAATAAAATCAATACACATTATATAGCATTGTGTGTACACTTACGTACAGTATTTTATATCTGTGTACAGTGTGCTGCACCCGTGTACAGTGTGTACATCTGTGTAAAATGTGCCAGATCTGAGCACAGTATGTGCATTTGTGTACAATGTTCCACATCTGTATGTCTAAAAGAAATAATTTGCATATAAATGCAACCAATGATCGGATTGTTAAAAAAATTAGAGCTGCAACACACACTGCTATGACATAGGTTCTTTAAGTTTTGAACCACGGTCTTCTTCACTTCCTTTCCTGGTGGGTTGATCTATAAAAAAATTTCAAACTGGTGAATATTTTTTTAAACATCACTCATCTTTAAATTTTAAGGTCTATGATCGAGTAGGGATATTGATCTTTTAAAAGGGACTTGCTTTGGGATTTTTTTGTCATAACAACGCTCTGCTGCTTGAAATTCCTTTTCAACACAAACCAATGGATTTAAAATATTTTTTTACGTCTTTCAAAATGAATTAAACTTTAAAAAATATTTCAGGCGACGCATAGTTTTTCGATTTTTTTTTGCAATTTCTCCACGTAAGTGGGGTTTGAGATCTCCACAAAATACATAATGTATTCTCAAACAATGTGTTTTTCATAAAACTAACCATCCTCGTTGCATCAAATTTACATGATTACTTTATAATATTGCATATTTGCATTATAATCATTCCTTGCTAGATCTAGCGTGTTTGGAGCTGTGCTATGCCTTTCAAAGAAATATATTTAAAAACCTCCATCGCGTGTTTTGATTTTTGAGTGCCACAAATAAGTTTTTTTTTCTGTCTTATTTGTGTTTCAAGAAGGTGGATAGACATATAAAGCTTGTTCTTATACTCCTTTTTCTTTGGAATATATTGTAGAATTTTATTTTTGTTCGTCGTTGAAGTTGAAATCCTCACAGTATTTCAAAGCCAGTAAATATAAACCAAATGCAATGAATGAATAGTAAAATAAACAGAAACATTAAAAGAATATAATGAACGGTTTTAACGAGAACGAGAATATAATGAACCAAGTGCCAGTCCCTTTATGCTCGTTATAAAAGGGATTGACTGCACATCAAATTTATCCTGTAGTCTGTAGCCAAGCCGGGGCCAGCAGGGGCAAAGCCCCAGACGCCCCATCGAGCTACTTTTTTTATATAGAACAATCCTTGGATGTCCTGTACCCCATATGCCCTTTGCCTGGTCCAAGTTGCCCCTTCCTCCTATCTACAGGCCTGTTTATCCGATTTTCACATTGTCTGTTCTTACATTTCTTTTCTTATTTGTCCAGCTTAAAGATTTTTTCGATTTTAAATCCCTTGGTCAATATATTTAGATTGTTTAGTTAGAGGTTAGTGACTAAGTCTTTCCAGGTGGAGGAAAAGTACATTTTATGCAATTTTCCAAAATCCCTCGCATCGCGAAATGAGGACTAAAAGTGATTGTCATAACATTGTTATCACCATGGTTACCAAGGGTGAAATTAAAGTGGAAAGAAAGGGGTGGAGGGGTGGGGGGTGGGTTAAAATAGGCGCTGAACGTTTCATTTGCTGTGGCATATCGAAATAAAGGGCGAGTGGCTAAATTTTTTACGAGCTCACGACATCTGGCGGAATTTTGACGTCGCCAAATGCAATAAGTCGTCATCAAAATTGCACAAGTAATTGTTCGGGCGGAAGAATGATGGGAACTCTATAAAAAATAAAGTGAGGATACCGTTGATAGATTGGTGTGATAATAGCATTAGCCCTTTTTGAAATGATCGAGAAACTCGGGTCTTTTTATAGTTTAACTTTCAAACTCAATTTTACCTTGGCGCGATTTTCCGTCGCCAAACACCAAAAGCACTTTTTTGATATTTAAGTTTTTAAATAAATCGAACACTGCACAGTTTAAATTAAACAACATAAATTAAAGATATAAATATAAACAACGATATAAATAAAACAAATATCAATCAACGTTTATTGGCGTAGTGATACCAACGCCGATGGTATGGCGTGATTAGATGGTGAAACGTTCGAAAGAAAATAAATATTTCTGCCTTCGGTGGGACCTGAACCCACGACCTTCCACTTGCCGGGCGGAGGCTCTACCCACTGAGCTACGAACGACAATATATAATCTCTTTACGAACGTATATATATTGTTGCCAGTTATTTCGCAGAATGGTGTAGTACATGGACTACTATTTAAACCAAATTACGTAGCTCAGATGGTAGAGCCTCCGCCCGGCAAGTGGAAGGTCGTGGGTTCAGGTCCCACCGAAGGCAGAAATATTTATTTTCTTTCGAACGTTTCACCATCTAATCACGCCATACCATCGGCGTTGGTATCACTACGCCAATAAACGTTGATTGATTGACATTGTTGTTTGATTTAATCTGCGTAGTGTTCGATTTATATAAATACATATGCTGCAACGGGCATTTCGATCAATTTAATACCAATCTTTTTGTGATTTGGTTTAAATAGTAGTCTATGTACTACACCATTCTGCGAAATAACCGGCTTCAGTATTATATACGTTCGTAAAGAGATTATATATTGTCGTTCGTAGCTCAGATGGTAGAGCCTCCGCCCGGCAAGTGGAAGGTCGTGGGTTCAGGTCCCACCGAACGCAGAAATATTTATTTTCTTTCGAACGTTTCACCATCTAATCACGCCATAACATTGGCGCTGGTATCACTACGCCAATAAACGTTGATTTACATTGCAGTTTAATTTAACTTTTTTGATACTTTTAGACTAAGAAAGTGAAACATAAAAATAATTAATATTAGTTAGGTAACTGAAAAATTAATACGTTTTTCAGATTTACAACAAAATGTTTTATGAAGATCATTTTTTTGTTCTGATTTTTCTGTGACTGTTTTTTGATTAATCTGTTTAATTTTAAATTGGGAAAAATTATTTTTTATTCCAAACAGATTGCATGTGAATATCGCGACGGCAAAAACGTCGTTAATTCTGCATTGTTCACTTCACAATCCATCCCATTGTGTAATAAAAGATGCATACTTTTAGAGTACTTCAATTATCGGCAAACAGACGATGTTTAATATGCTGAAAACATCGTTACGCGGCGTAAATGTAAATCTTGTTAGTAGTATGACAAAATGGCCTTAAACACCACTTCGACGAAAGAAGCAATTGGATGAACATTAATCCGCCATTTTTTATCAATTAAATATAATGAATCGAATGAATATGAGCATCGTATTAAGTGCATCCGTGCTTAAAATAAAACAAATTTTCTTTAATTTAAATAATTAATGAAGAGCTTTTGAATTAATTTCAAAATAAAATGAGCTCTCGTCTGCGAAAAATTAATTTGAAAGTGGACTCCGAAAAGAACAAAATGGGGTTAACCGGCTATGCCCGCGGTTTAATTATGTCCATTTGTTGGTCCGTTGAATTGAAATTCGGGATGCCAAATAAAAAGGAGTAAATTAATTAACAAGTGCTAGCGACTTTTGTTAATTAGTCTTCATTTTATCTGCGTATTTCTTTAAACGTTGAGATTTATTTTTATTAACCACAGTTGATGAAGTCATTTTAACGAAGGAGCTAAAACGTGCCCTCATCACGTGCATAAACCAGCCAAATGAAGGTATACCCTGAGGTAATATACTGCTCTCTGCGGAAAACGTAAGAAAAAGAAATGATACATTCCTGACAAACAGAGTGAAATTCGGAAATTTCGGCAGTTCCTTGTTTTTGCGAAGCAAGGACTGTAGTGGTATATTCTATGCCGGAAACTCTAGTTTCCAGAAGAATGCGAACCTGTGTGTTTGTGTGCATATGTGAATGTTGGAAAAGTTGGCCGAGCGAGCGGCACTGTATTTCCAGATAAGGTTGGATTGATTGATGTTCAGTGATCGAGTATAAGGGTCAGATTGCCTAAAGAAGATCATCTTGTCACAGAAGTTGTTTTCGAACCCGGTCGGAATTTAGTTTTAAAGAACCTTCTTATAACAGTAAATTTGTGGAGAAGTTTGATAGTCAATTTGAACAGGAGGTTGGTGAATAGTGACTGAAGTTCTGGAGTACAGTAATAAAGTTTGACTAGGAGCCAAAAAAGAGCCAGGAGCTGTGTAGAGATGAAAGGTCCAAAGATAAGAGGTAAAGAGTACATCAGCTAGATGTAGAGGAATAATGCGAACCTCTGCTGCCAAAGAAATAAATTTCTGATCTATGATAGGCAGAAAAATGGCAGATATTTTACGGTACCTTTGGAAGTTGAACCTGTGTTAATGGTGCGATAAGCGAATGTATTACCATTATGCCGCCGTAAGACGGTGGACCAACACTTTTACGTGGAGAGAAACCTGTGTTAATGGCACAATAAGCGAATGCATTACCATTATGCCGCCTTAAGACAGTGGACTTACACTTTTACAAGGAGAGAAACCTGTGTTAATGGTATGATAAGCGAATGAATTACCATCATGACACCGTAAGGACAGTAGACACGCTTTCACGAGGTAGAATTACCATTATGACATCGTAAGGACAGTAGACCTACACATTTACGAGGAGAGAATCTTGTGTCATATACGAGGAGTCAATCATTTACGAGGAGAGAATCTTGTGTTACCATTATGACATCGTAAGGACAGTAGACCTACACTTTTACGAGGAAACCTAACTTCTTAAGGTTTAGGGAATTAACCTTCGAACTAGAGTAAGCAGTTAGCCGGTAAGCGCTATTTTGAGTTCCTGGAAGTTAAATCCGCATCAATGACACGAGGTGATCCGTTACTACTCCTCGATCAAAGGACCAGATTCGGTGTTTAAATGTCTTTGGTTAGGTACATAAATAACCAACATTTCATCTTCAATGGAAAGCACGGGCGTTTAGTGCTCATGAGAAAGATGTATCCCGTTAGCACCATACGGAGAGTTGTTCGTTCGAACAAAGTGTGATTGGGTTTGCCGTTCCGTTACATTAAGTGATGTATGAAATGCTTCTTCGATGCACTCATGGGCAATATGAGCAATTGAGCGAGAGTTTAAGAAAAGTCGCATCATATGCTTAACCGAAACGGAATGGTTATTCAGATTTTCAGTAGTCATCTTGGTCGCAGCGATGTGGAAATGAAATGATGGCCACAGTATTTGTAGGAAAGAACATATAACCGCCATGAAGTATCTAGATGGTTATGTGTAGTGGTAGGAAAGGACTCGTAACCGCCATAACGTATTTAGGAGCCCTAAGGAAGCAAGTATTCAAGTGGATTGTGCGAGTCATCAAGAAAGCAACCATAACGATCCCAATAACAACTCTGCTTTTCATTCAAAGGTACGTACCTTACTCTACGCATCATACAATGCCAAAAGATATCATTCGGCTACGACTAGCAGAGACATATCTTCATCTTCGGGACATCATATCCTTTAGACATCTTCAAGACTTCTAATTTTAGGTGTTTCATCACCTTTTAGACGTCTACCACTGACCATTTACCTTAGACAACATTGTCAGGAATGGTATCGATCCAGGAAATAATGGATAGTGTTCACTTTTAGTTGTGTTGTGTTCAACAACGCAAATCTCACTTCACTCTCTCTCCATTGGTGGAGACGATGACGGTCTATGTGAATGGTGGCTGTGTGACCATCTCTCTAATCCAGTTGCAGATTCATATGCACATCACATCTGGGATTATAGTATGGGAAGCCATTACCTATGACAGCCAGTTTCACATAGATTTGCTACAAGGTGCTCTTAAAACATCAGAGTTATGCGGTGGCGCAGCTGTATCGCGTTCATTTAAAGTACCGTTAATCAGAGCTTCGAATCCCAACAGTATCGTGATCCAGTTTTTTTTTTTGCTCACTGTAATCCGGGGTTTTTTACTCCTCTTGGCTGATGGCAGAGGCTTAGATCCCTTGGAAACTATAAGTCCTGATGCAGCATGACTTTTGTTATCCTTGCGTCATAAAGACACAAACAAAAAAGACAACATTCAATACACAGTTGTATCGTCTATGCAGTTTTGGGACCATTTACAGCATTTCAATGCTGGACCTCACACAGTGCTGTCCTTGCGTTATAAAGATACAGCCAATAGTCAATCAATCTTCCTATGCATAATTAGACGTACGGACAGCTCGCCAATTGAAACTGGAAAGGTGATTGCAGCGATCACGGAATACAAACCCACTCGGCTAACACTTCCTGAAAATCTGCAGAGAGAGAGAGAGAGAGGATCTGCCAGGTATAGAAGAAATCTGTTATTACGTAATTATCATTATTAATCTCCCACACCATTTGTTTTTAGTTTTATGCTAAATCAGTTTTCATATATAATAATTTAATTTAATTGCAGTCGACCTCACTTAATTAGGCCACGGATGACCGAATGCCCGGCTTATAAGAACAAACTGCATTAAAATCACAACTATTCCTATAGAATCAATTTTAAATTTCCCGATTTTAGCAAATAACCCTCTCAGGTCGACCACGGATAATCGAATGAAAGCTAGACAATCTTAGCATAAAAATAAGCGCTTAAAACATCACAAAAAAGTATGCAAAATTTTTTCTTACAAATATCCCTTTTCCCCTACGCCCCTTATTGAAGGGCTTTCAAAGCCCCCGTATCAGAAAGTGGAATAAAAAAGCTTTGGTAGATTTCTTTCTGCATAAGTAACGCAGCAAGTACATTTTAGTCTAAAATTTTGTTTATTAAGAAATATATACGCACGTGTAAAATTTTTTTTTGCATAGCGTTACTCTTTTTTTACTACTATTTTAGGTACATTATGTATGAAGTTGAAAATAGCGTACCACTGGGCAGCGGGCCACTTAAAAATTTTTCACAGATCTCGCGGGCCAGCAGCTTCAGTGAGTTTCCAAAAAAAACTTATTTTACAAAAAAACCTTTCTTAAGAGTTTCTTCCGGTTATTTATTTGTTCACCCACGATGTGAGAAAGGACACATGCGATTTTTCGCGATTTCTGAAATTTTTTTTTTTTTCTTTTAGATTTTGTTTCTTTCCAAACAGTTGTCAGCGGGCCGGATTATCACTATCGGCGGGCAGGATTGTGGCCCGCGGTCCGTATGTTGGACAACCCTGGTCTAAACCCTCTTAATTGAATAATATCTGCTGGAACCACCAATATTCGTTTAAATAGGGCAGGCTGTACTAACATAAGATTAAGTGAGTCACCTCCACACAATCCACCCCGCCTTTATATATGTAATGTGTGTCTTACCCTTTAACCTATGTGCAAGAAAAGTTCCATGCATAGCTGTACTCATTTGCTTTACTGTTAAAGCGTTTTGGGTATTTGCTCAGCAATCACCGATCTGAATTCAGCTACAGTACTGAATTATTATTTTTTTTCTGTAGACTTCCATGAAAAAAAAAAAAAAGATTCTATCTTGAATCTAAGCAAGTAGCAGGGAAGCCTATATGGAGGAAATACGGGGGTGGGGCTGAATGTAAGAATGCGCATGCCCAGTTAGGTGAGCTAATCAGAGACAAGGAAAACGTAAACAATGATACAGTGTTACCTGCCAATAAGGAACACCCCAGGGAACTGACATTTTGTCCTTTAAATTGAGGTGTCCATTACGTGAGGCGACACTGAAATTGACATTTTTTTTTATATATTATGTTTTTGACTCAAAATTGTATTCTGCATTTCATTATTTATTGTCCGCCAATTTTGGGGAAGGGCGCGGCCTCTAAATAGTTTTTTGGGGGCCAAAGGGGACATGAACCTCTTAGATTGGGCGCACCTAATAAGCAGAGTTAGCAAATTATATAATTCTTATAAAATATATGAAATGCTCGATGTCGCGAAGTTTACTTTTAGATAACTACAATTTTTAGCTCAAACAAAACCTTTTCCTTTCGATCACATCCGTCATAGAGAAGAAAGTGGATATTTTTTAGACTGGATATCAATCAGCGTCTCTCAGATTACTATCCCGAACTTCCGACGATTGATAAAATAAGGTCAGCCTCGCCCGAGTTTTAGTACTGGGAAATATTCTGCCTGCGTGTGTATATTAGAAGATGTCCAAATTATTATAGAAATATATAAGTTTAAAGAAAAAATTTAGCAAATATTAGCGAGTTTTGCGACTGCGCTAGTTGAGTCACGGAACTAGTAATGCTAGTTTTGGCACTAAAGTATAATGGCGATCGTTATGAAAACTAAATTAGTAAAAAAGGTATAGAGAGGTAATTTAATAAATTTATAATTTATTAATAAAAAAGAATGAATGGTAATATTTATTAATAAAAAAGAAATGAATGGTAATATTTATTAATGAAAAAAGAAGAATGGTACATGTCAAGTAAAATGTAAGTCCTTCACTTATATGTAACTTGGTATACTTGTAAACAAGTTTGATGGCCTGATTCACCGCAGTTTCTGATTAATAGATTAAAACTAAAAAATTCATTTCATTATCATTTCGAATACATTTACACGTTTCATAAAAATAATATATAAATAAAATATTACTTGAAAAATTAAATAAAATAGTTTAATTTTATTCTGTCAAATAAATACCTGAATGATGTTCCATCTGCTAACGACGCGTGCCAGTTTCTCAGTCACTTCCGACGAACCTGTGCCTAATACCATCATTATCGTCGGCTGTCGATACAAGGAATAATAGAAAGAGTTGACCGCCACACCAGAATCACACTGAAAGAAAAAGAAGAAGATTAATTTTGTCAGCATTAAAAAGAAAAGAAAAAAAGATGCATGACCGCTAACATCAGCTACAAAAATTGAGTTTCTGGCTCTTTTTTATAGCCAAACCATGATTAAATTTAAAAATTTTAAAACGTGGAATCCATTCTATATTTATGTTCGTGGTGTAAGAGGAAAAGAGTCTACAAGCCTTCAAGCAACTTTAAAAATTAAAAGATACTGCATTTTGTGATATTTTTGTAGAGGCAGCCACAACATAGCTTTTGTGAAAAGAATTAAATTTGATTTTGATAAAACATTTTAATAATAATTTGCATGCAATTTCGGAACCGTGAAAGAAGTCAAATAGAAGCGCATGCATCTGGTTTTTGGAAAGGCCCCTGAAAACTGTCCTGAAATTACATGCATATTTTTATTAAAATATGTTCATTAGGATTAAATTTAACAGTAAAAAGAGTTTTATGTATACTTTTTGTTATGATGCCGCTATTCGGGAATATATATTTAATCGTAATACAGTCACGCCTGTTTATAACGAGCATAGCGAGCATTAAACCATGACTAAAGGGTGAAGACGATATCACCATTTACGTAAAGTGTATGCCATGCTTTAAAATTTCAGAAATTTATATATTTTCGCATTAGCACCCGAAAAAATCTCTTATTGTTTTAACTATCAAGTTTAGAAAGTGATGATGTTCTTTACACTATTGTGAGCTTAATTATGGACGGATATTTTTGGTGTTTGTTTTAAAATTCGCCTAATATTGTAAACTTTTTCTTTAAATACTAAAAAATTGCAAATCTTTAAAAATTTTAAAGTTTTAAAGGTCTTCTTAAATTCTTTAAGATGGAATCCTCGTAAAAAAAGAGGAAAATCTGTATTCAGACTCAAATTATATGGAAAATTTCCTGGACAGTTATTCGTTATAACAACAGGGCTGTCCCCAAAGGGTACGCGCTGTGTGCGCCGCATTCTCTGAAGAAATTTTGAAAAATACAGGGTACGCACCGCATACTCTCAAGGTCTCAAAAAAGTTTTTGTATTTGCTGGTTTTTGGACAACTTTCAACCAAGTTCAGCCTTTTTTTTCCTAGTCATTTACAAACTTGAATGGAAACAAATGAGGAAAACTCCTGTGAATCCCCCAGGTCTCAAAATAATATCCTGCGTACGACCAGGAGAGGAATGAAAAACTGATGAAAATAGCAACTGCCACCTTGGGCTTGGATAGACGATAGACGACCAGTCAAATGCCATTCAGGGCGGCGCAATGACGTCACCAAGTCCAGTAACCTCTCAATTTCAATACTCTTTAATTAAGACAGCACTGCATACTCTCAATAATTTTCTTCAGGACAGCCGTGTATAAAAGATACTTTTTCATAAAAAGGGGTTTTTGTTCTGAACTTTAGAATGTGACCAAAGTGATTTATTTCTATTATTGTAATATGTTTCTCGTCATTTATCCTGAGAGTTCATTTTATCCGGATTATATTGTATAATTATACATCTTTCTTGCGGATATGTATGCACACATAAACAGAAAACGACAGAATGGGCGGAACGAAATATCGCTGGTATAAAATACCGCACTGAGATGAAGGAAACTCACTCTTAAAACATACATAAAAAGAAAATTGAAGAAAAAGAAAAAAGAAGAATGGAGGATATGAGGAGAAAAGAGGAGAGAAAATATTTGATGAAGAGCAAAACAGAGGTGTGTGTGGAATGAATAATTTTATTTATGCATTACAAGTTGGTAGGAGTGTAAAATAGTTAAGCCAGCCCAATTCCGCATGTACGTTCATAAAAATTTACATTATGGCTATTGTTATTTTAAAACTATATCATTATTATCGTTATTGCTGTTTCAGTATTCATAAAACAATAATAAGCTCTGTAGCTTGAATTGGAGCCAAGACATGGACTTTTACAGTTGGAAATATAGAATTGCCAAGAGTTTGGGAAAGAAAAGTATTTGGGAAAGTACATACTGTCATTGATTGAAAAGGGAATTGGAAAATTAGGAAAACGGGGAAATATACCAACTATATGGGGAAAAACGGGAAGAAGAAAACATTAAGGAATATAGCAAGAAATTGTAGCAGAAATAAAGAAAAGAAGAATTGAATAGCTTGTATATGTAGAAAGAACTGTAGAAACTAGAAAATTATAAGAATCAATTTAAAAGGAAGAAGAAAATTGGAATTTTCGGGATAAAGATGGCTAAGCGGAGTAGGGGAAGGCATAAGAAGAATGAACAGCTTGTACATGTGGAAAGAACGGGATAAGCTATAAAATTATAAGAATCAATTCAGAAGGAAATGGGTTCCTAGAAAAAGATGGTTAAACAGAGTAGGGGAAGATATAAGAAGAATGAACGTAAGATAATGGCGAAGACAATAAAGTTTTGTCTATAGAGGAGAGTTGGTGACGGTCGTTAAGAAAGCCCAAGTTCTTCAGGGACTGTAGTGGAAGATGAGGAATTCTTCTTCATCTTCTCCTCATCTTCTTTCAGATGTAATCTTTTTAATAAGTCTCTGCCAATATCACATATCAACTTTGCGTTAGTTTTTTTCATGTTGTTTTATGTTTTCCAGATATGTATTCTTTTTAATTTTAATTACTTTTATTTCACTGAAAGAGTTTTCAAAATCGTTCTAGTAATATATTCAAGTGAATACTACAGGAAAAGTTTTTCAGAAAGCAATTAAAGAGAAATACTGCAGAAAATAATATTATAGTAATGCCATACCATCGGCGTTGGTATCACTACGCCAATAAACGTTGATTGATTGACATTGTTGTTTGATTTAATCTGCGTAGTGTTCGATTTATATAAAATAAATAAAATTATAGTAATACTTCTGAAAATGATACAACCAACATTTTTCTAAGGAATTCAAGCAACATGTCATCAAGTGATATAAACACTACTTCAACAAACAGCATATGCAACATTTTTTTGCGATTGTAGCAACGTTTCAACAAGAAATAAAACAATACTTTCGCATTTTTTTTCTCTCACGTCTACCATAGGTAATTATCTTTACCACATTGGTATTTGCGGTATTTATTGCCAGATAAAGCATGGCGGATCCAGCCAGAGGGGCGGAAGGGGAGATCGCCCCCCGTCAAGGTTAAATAGGAAAAAAATAAAGACGATGAAGAATATTTTATATGTTGTTTGTTACAACTGTAATAAATAAAAGTCTTACACCAAAGTCTCCAAATCTTGGAGAAATGCGATCAAGACGTTTTTCCACGAATCTACAAGCTATTCGCCTTTCAAACTGCATTTTCAGTAAGTATTGCTTCAGCAGAACGTAGTTTTTTATCCTTGAAGCGCCGTCAAACTTGGCTTCGAACGCGGATGACAGAAGAGACTTTTAATACACACCCACAGAGACATTCATATTGATGTAAATAAAGTGACAAATTTTCAAAGAAACCAAGATGGCTCGACTTTGCACTATAAACTTCAAGTTTTTTAAAAAGTCGCTTATTATAAAAATAGTAAAATAATTACGATGTTTTTGTAGTTTAAATTTAAACTTGTTCTATTAATTACATTGTAAATTATCGTTTTGGTTATTGTATGTCTCCTTTACTAGGTTGTCCTTTTATCATACTATAATCTGCCTATAATCTACCTATAATCTACCTATAATCTGTCCTAAACCATATAGTTTAATTAAAGAAAAGCCCAGCTTTAATTCATTGTCGTAAATTAAATATTTTGGTGAGTATAAAGCAGGGTTGTACAACCTTTTTGTGTAGTGGGCCACTTAAAGAATTTTCACGGATCTTGCGAGCCAGCGGTTTTATTAAAAAAAGGAAAAAATAACCTAACTTATACTTAACAGCCTCCCTTTAGAATTTCTTCGAGTTAATTATTTGTGCTCTTCCGATATAGAAAGGGGTCACCTATGTTGCTCAAACTATTTTTCCATATTTTTGAAAAAAATCTAAAATTTTTGTTTGTGAATTTTTTTTATTTCAAACAGTTGTAGGCAGGCCGGATTATGGCCCGCTGGCCATATGTTGGACAACCCTGATATAAAGGAAGGCTAGTAATATAAAAACATTTACTAAAACTAAAAATTTCTCTTTGAAGGCCCCCGAAACCGCCCCCCCCCAGTAAGAACATCCTGGATCCGCCAATGAGATAAAGGTGATATATGATCGGTCGTTTATCAATGGGAGTATCATACAGGTGACTGACATCACCTCACGATACGTATGCATACGATCAAGTTTACCTTGGAGTCGAACCCAAACCCAGCAAGTTCGAAGGAGGTGACTATGCTCATTTATTCATTGCACTTCAGTAAGCGATACAAGCAGCACTCCAGCAAATGACACAAGCAGTACTCCAGCAAGTGATACAAGCAGTGCTTCAGCAAGTAATACAAGCAATACTTCAACAAGTGATGCGAGCGATGCTTCAGAAAGTGATACAAGCAATACTTCAGTAAGTGGTATAAGCAATGTTTCAGCAAGTAATACAATTAATACTTCAGCAAGTGATACAAAAAATACTTCAGCAAGTGCTACAAGCAAAGCTTTAGCATAAGTGATGCAAGCAATACTTCGGAATATGTTATATATTCCGAATATTATCATATATATATATTATATTATCCGAATATTATTATATATATATATTATAAAAGTAATATTACACATCATGTCTGTAAAGCTTCTTGCTTCTATTTTGCTATTTATTAAATATTATTATTATACATCGGTTAGAACGCAATTACGGAACTATCAATAAACAAAAAATACAATTATTATTAATTAATAATAATTAATATTAATTAAAACATTATAATCTATTAATAAGGCATTTATTACTTAATACTCAAAGTTTCATTTGTTAGTGGCTATTATGTCAGTGGTCGGTATTCAGTAAAATCATTTATTAAAAAGTTAATTTTGTTTAATTCTAAGGATCATAATGCAGGGCTCCAAACACATTATCAGAATTTGGAAAAACTTATTTTTTTCAACATCGATATGTCTTTAGAAATTCAAATGAATTTTTTAATTTAAACAAAAATCTTCATTGAATACTCTCTCTCTCTCTTTTCAAGCTATTCTTGAAGCTTTTTAAAAAATCCTTCATAATTTTTTTTCCTAATCAAAACTTTTCTTCAAGAAATTTTTTTTTTTGGTCAAAAGACTTCCAGTGCATTTGTGAAGGAATATTCTTTCACTAAATATATATTTTTTTCGATTTTGTAGAAACCTTCAGGTTTAGTCTCTCTTTAGAATAAGCCTTACCCCAAGTGAGGCTTGTGCTTTGGTGTATCTCATTTACAGGCGAAAAATAATTATCTCTTTTAAGAGAATGTCTTGCTATTATTCTCTCTAAGCCACTCACAATTTTTTTAGAAAATCTACATATTTAAAGAGTACTTAAAATCAATACCCTTCCTCCTCGAAATTTATCTCATGATGTAGCTTCTTCATGAAAGATTCAAAATACAGAAACCTTGTCCTTATATATATGCGTGTCTTTGTCCCTTTTAATAATGTATGAAGTACCAAAATATTCCATGTACCTGAGATTCTGCACGCACGCACTGAAATATTGCATACGCACCTGAATTATTGCATATTTACCCTCGAGTTAGTTAAAACGAATTTTCAAATTTCATTTTAGATCATTGAATATTTCTCAGTCTTCTGTATTTTTTCGTAAGTTTTAAATTGCCGAACACTAAAGAGATAACTTTTAAATCCCATTATATCGGAA
>QLNU02015003.1:149924997-149953958 GCA_006491805.2 Dysdera silvatica
TTGGAGTATTCTAAATATTTATTAATTTGGACTATTTTAAACATTTATTAACTTGGAGTATTTTAAATATTTATTGACTTGGAGTATTTTAAATATTTATTAACTTAAAATCTTCTTAGAAAGCCGTGTTTAAATTATTTTAAATAGCTGCCAGTGTAAAAAATTCTAATAATCAGTTTCAATACTTCAAGCGGTTTTTGTTAAATAAGTTAAATTAGGTATCGATCTGATCGTTTTAAAATAGTTTCAACAGTTTCAATTCTTTTTTAAATAGTTATTAACTTTAATGGCTAAGATAGAAGTAATTATTTAAACAGCAATTAACGAAGGATCAAATTGATTAAACCGTCTATTTAATGTTAAAATTATCCATAAAATATTATGCTTATTTGATAAAATGCCTTTTATTTTTAGTCCAAGAAAACGCTCTTAAATATTAAGCTCAATGGGACAAATGGCTATAAGGAAGTGCAAGAATCCACTCCAACTATTCACAATTCTTTTAAAGGGACTGCGTTGTTTCCGACATCTGTTCTTAATACATGCTAGCCGTAGAGAAAGTAGCTGCCGTATTTTTTATATTAAATATTCAACTTCTCCCTTATAGACTATCTAAAATTCCAAAACGAAGATATACTACTAAAGAGGTTTAGTATGGTAAAGCTTTGATTATCCGAACTTCGCTTAACCGAAATGGCTCGTTGCATCTATTTTTTACCATTTTTTAATAGGAACTTGTTCAACATTTTCGGCAAAAGAGTTAATTTGTTTTCTAGTGTTCTCCAAAGCAGTTAATATCTTTACTAATACATATAGTTCGTTCGCGGAAAGTTGACCGATGGTACCATTAGAATTCACGGGAGCTGACGTCACAAACGGGTTGATTCACTCAGCTCAGGGAAGGACGTCATTACAGAACTGGTTTTTAATGAACGTTCGTCGCGGCAAAATCCAGGTCTGAAATGACGTTCTCTCCCTCTGTTGTAATCACGTCCTCCCTTTTGCTGCAATGAACCAACCCGTTTGTGACGTCAGCTCCCGTGATTCTAACGATACCACTGGTCAATTTTCCGCGAACGAACTATACATATACAGTAATTTCTCTCAACAAATTCGTTCTAAATAAAGACTTTTAAGTGTGACGACGGTACACTATGGCCCAGCAAGTGTTTCCTAGAATCAGGCATATTCCGATTTATTCCTTCTGTTTAACGACATTTTGATCCGCCATTGAAAGTCGTCAATGCGAAAGTTTACCGTATCCTGTGGTGTTCTTGACCATCGATAAAGTAGCTTAATAATACGTACTTAAATCTGCTTTCATGCAAGTGTTGTAGCCAGGCCTGTAGCCAAGCCGGGGACAGAAGGGGCGTGGCCCCAGTTGGCCCATCGAGCTATTTATTTATATAGAACAATCCCAGAGTGCCTTGTGCCGCATATCCCCTTTGCTTTAGCCCAGTTCCCCTTCATCCTGTCTATAGGCCAGGTTGTAGTTACTTTCCACCTTTGACAACTTTGAACAATTCTCACCTTTGAACAATTCATTTGCGGATTATCGGATGTTCCGTTTATCGGAAACTTCAGCTGCCGTTTTTACTTCGGATAATCGACGCATACTACTGTATAGAGAGAATGTAAAAAAGAAAAGAAAGGAAAACACAGAGCGTTCAGAAAGAAATAGTGGATTCGCAGTTAGAACTGATTATACTTTGACCAATTTTATTTTCAGAAGCGCCCTGTTTGCTTATGCCAACCTGCTTCTCCACAAGGCCACTAATGCTATCGATCCTGAATTTTTCCAGACGCTAAAATACTTTTCACCCGGTTACCTCGACGGTTCAATCGAGACATTCTGAAATATAGTCTTTCGGCAGTTTTCTAATATTCCGCCCAAATGCTTTTGGATACATTTTATGCAACTTCTTTGCGACAGTTGTGGAGGCGTGAAAGATAAGCTATTAAAATACAGTAAAAAAAAAAGGAACTTGAGAGTTGTTCAAAACTTTTTGAAGCGGGGGATCAAACTTGAGAAGTTGGAAAATTTATTGAATTAAACAACTTAAATGGAGAGTAAAATTATCGATGCCATTTTTCGATATTCTCTCTCTATCTCTCTCTGTCTGTCACTCGGGTCTGTAATCCAGCAGGGGCATGGGCCCCAGTTGCCCCCCATAGAGCTATTTATATATATATAGAACAATTCCAGGATACCCTGAGTCCCATGTGCTCTATGCCTTGCCTCAGTTGCCCCTTCAACCGGGCTACAGGCCTACTGTCACTATATACACCATTCCACAGAGAAAGTGCCACACCATACAATATTTTACACCATAGAAGAATGCTTTAAAGGTGGTAAAGCTTGGCACATACAGATAGAGAAGTGCGTTCTGAAAAAATGATATTAATTTCAAACAATTATATGGACCTATTGGCTGAATGTACAGGGTGTTGCATACCTAGTAGACCCATTAGGTTAAGCGATGCATTCGTTAACGCGGCGTAGTACTGAATGGAAACATGCTCGTATGCTATCCTGTGGAATTATGGACCATGCGTTATTCATAAAATTTCAGTGGTCATCCCCATTTCGAGGTCGTTGGAGAGCATGAATTCTACGTCAATTTATGTCCTACAGATTGTCCTTTGATCTAGGAAACATTCTGGGCGAGAAATCGCCGGTACATCATATAAAGCGCACCTACTGATGCTTGCTGTGTGTAGCCATGCGTGCTAGATTTGAACGGCTATCGGAGCCAATGGTACGCTAAACCATTATTCTTCGTTGGCGAGCAATGTGACGTCACAAAATGGTAGAAGGTTTATCCCAATTTCTTATAACAAATATATTTGATTGATTTATGTAAATTTCCAATCGCTCCAGTGAGGACAACTAAAAAACAATATTTGATGTGAATTGCTTAATTCACATAATCGGTATAAAGGGTTTATATATATGTGATATGAAAAGTTTTACATGTTTGGAATAAAATGTTCCATATCTTCGGAATAAAACGTTTCACACGTTTAGTGTAAAAACGCTAAGAAAGTAGCCAGTGCTTCAATATTAAACTGAACAGATCATTGATAAGATGCACATAATCTGAACTACGATGTTCTACCTCACTTTTATATTAAAGCCAACGTACCCAAATTGCACCATGAGAAATTTTAGAGGGTGAAATCAATTTCCAATATCAATCAATTTCCTGCCATTCATTCTCAGATCTAGTATGAAAGGTGAGCTATTGATAGGAGGTTATTGATTCTTCACCCTCGGTTCTGAATATCGACATATTTCCTCTTGTTTCCGGTGAAATTCGGGATCAGCAGTTTTTGCATGGTGAAGAGTGATTCGGCAAACAGCGCGATGTCACGTTCGGGGACAAAAGCAGTTCTAAAGGTTCTCTAGAATCGTTACATTAATCAATAGTTCGTTCGTTATTGAGAATTGCAGCCATTTATAATAGCTATGAGAACGATAGCTATTGTAAGTTACAACATCTTTAAAATCAGATTTAATTTAGCGGCTATTTTTCAATAGTCACAACTGAAGGCTTTTAGAAATGTGCCATTGATTTACGATTAGGGCTATTTGAGCTAGGATCAATAGCTTCAAGTGACTACTGAACTAGAATCTGTACTAAAAACCACCCACTCACTTCGTGTCCGGATTCGATTTGCTGATAGGTTTAGTTGTTATATAATAGCAATGGCAAAACACGCTAGTTACGCTTTTGAACCTGGAAGCAAGAGGAGGACAGTTAAAGCCAACTTCACAACCCCACTGGTGAATATTTCATAACAAGAGATTTTGCCTCAGCAAGTTGGGTTGTTCTGATTTAGTAAAGATGGATTATTTTTATTAGAAGAGTACGCATGCTTTAGGGAACAAAGAATGATACTAAATATAAAATAAATTGTCTCTCCACGAAAAGTCTGGAACCTTCCAGGTGGCTTATACATATATGCATTCTCATTTCCAGATGTACATGCAGTTGGTTTCGAATTATTTTCATGGACCAATAGTAATGTGTAGAGGAGACCGGGTTTAGTTGATGCAGGGTAATAGTAGTTGGTATATCTAGTTGAGATATCTAGTTGGTATATCTAGTTGAGATATCTAGTTGGTATATCTAGTTGGTATATCTAGTTGAGTTAGGGTATATTTAGTTGATACAGGGTTGATACAGCAGTAATATTTTCTTAACGCGAAGGCACAAAAGCGCTGGGTAAAGGGGGAAGAAGTGGGGCTCAACACTCAGCACACATGTGCAGGAGCAAGTGGAGGTGATTGTTTTAGCTTTGTGAGTAAAAACTAATTTTAAACCATCGAAAGTAAATTTTTAGGTTCTTGTTTGAAGTGTCACAGAGGAACCCACAGCTGCACTGTTTTTCAAATAAAGTTATCATGGTGTTACTTAGTTAACAGGTAAGAACTTTTGTTGAAAGAAATAGTTGTAACTGTAACCAGTTTATTATAGTTTTGAATTTAGTGTAATGGCATCGTTTGGCTTAAGTTGATATAGTAAACTTGGGTCAGGTTGATATGGTGTATCAACTTAATTTGCAGGAGTTGTGATACTTATTTCGTTTTTTTCTCTCTCCAAAAATGCCGAAAAACTACAAGAAAAAACTAACAAGGGAGAAATACCCATTGAAATGTTCGACAGACCTTATGCCGAAATTGAAAACGACAGGATGTCTCTTAAGGGAGACACGTTCTCTATAGATAAAATGACTTTTCTAAGGTATAAAATTAAAAAAAAAGAGAAGAATCAACAATTGGGTTCTTAATTCCACTAAAGAAAGAAATTGAAGATGAAACAAGAGGGAAATGAAAAAATATTATTACAAATAAATTTGACACCCACGTATTAGTAGCTCAAACTAGAGCTATTTTTGTTTAGGAGAAAAAGAGACGCCGTCCTCATCCCGGATTCGAACCAGGGTCCGGGCGTAAAAGTCTATTAAAAAGAAAAAGAAAAATGTAATTATTTAAATTATTTGGCTGTGAAGAGGAAAATGGCAGTAATAAACCTAGCAAACAAGGGAAAGGAGAAAAAACGAAAAGATCGAAATCTAAAAAAAAATACACACAAAGACTCTGGATCGGATTCTGATGAAAATGGAGATTCATTTTGTTTGGTGTGTTTAAAAACTTACTCTACATCCAAACCGGGACAAGACTGGATTCAATGCATTTTCTGTAAAATGTGGGCATACATAGATTGCGGAGAAGACAGCCCTCCTTACACGTGTATAAATTGCCAATCACATTTATGTTTGTCTTCAGAGTCTGATTGATTAGTCAGACCCAAAACATGTTCCGTTCATGCTGTATAGAAATGATATTATATAATTTTGTGTACAACTTGACCCATCCATACTTTGGCTGGGTAAGATGATTTTTATTTTTTCTAAGACTTTTTTTGGTCTTACAGTGTTACTTCAATAGTTAAAATAAAGCCATTAATTTATAAAGGAATAGTCATAGTACAGTAAGAAATTTTACTTGAGCCCATGATTTTAAAAACAAAAAATTTTAAAATCAAAATACGAAAAGTGTATCAATTAGACCCGGTCTCCCTATGTAGCTGATGTACGTTTCCAACCCAAGTAAATACTTACTTATACACTCTATAACAAAAAAATCGACGCACCAAGAAGTTGTCCGATTGCGATAAAAATTGGTGGATATGAAGAACATACATAGAAAAAGAAACGATTAAAATTTCAGAACAATTGAATGATTTATTGCAGAGTTTGACCGTTACAAAGGGAGGAAGTCAATAAGGCGTTGGTCCACCTCTGGCCTGGATGCAAGCTGTCACCCGGCGTGGCATAGACTGATAAAGATCCCGGATGGTGTCCTGCGGAATTTCTTGCCAAATTGTCTCCAACTGTCGGGCTAAATCGTCAACATTCCGGGATGGTTGCAATCGCCTTCCCATAGCGTCCCAAATGTGCTCTATGGGAGAGAGATCAGAAAACCTAGCTTGCAAAGGAAGTGTTGGGCAAGCTTGAAGACAATTCATAGCAACACGTGCCGTGTGCGGCCGGGCATTGTCTTGTTGAAACGTAAGTCCAGGGTGTCGCAAAAGGAACGGTAACACAACCGGTCGTAGAATGTCGTCTACGTACCGCTGTGCTGTAAGTGTGCCAGAAATGACCACCAAAGGGGTCCGGCTATCAAAGGAGATGGCACCCCAGACCATAACGCCCTGTTGTGGGCATGTGTGGCGTGCGATAGTAAGGGCAGGATCCCCACGCTGCCCTGGACGTCTCCAGACACGTCTGCGGTTGTCGTCAGGACACAGTTGGAAACGGGACTCGTCACTAAAGACTATACGTCCCCAGTCAGCGCAGTTCCAAGTTGATCGAGCCCGGCACCACTGTAATCGGACTTGACGGTGTAAAGGCGTGAGAGGTAAGCGGCGTAACGGTCGGCGCGAGCGTAAATTCCGCTCTCTCAGTCGTCTGCAGAGGGTCATGTTGGACACATGTGTGCGGGCCACACGTTGGATAGTTGATAACGACGAATCCGGTGCTGTGACAGCTGCTCTGACAATCGCTCTGTCTTCCCGTTCTGTTGTGGCCCTAGGTCGACCGCTGCCGTCCCGACGCTGACATCTGCCGTTGTTGACCCACTCTTGCCAGCACCGTCCAATCGCCGCATCGCTTCGACCCACATGTCCAGCGATTCTTCGATTCGTCCAACCAGCCTCTTTCAATCCGATAGCACGACCTCTTTCAAACTCTGACATATGCTCGTAATGAGCACGAATCTTTCGGCGAGGCATTGTTACAGTCGACGTAAGATATCCGCAGTCAAAATGCAACAGAAATTTTGACCACATATTGAGAATCGCTCCTTATATACACCTGCTGAATGCGCAGTTCCGATGCGCTGGAGTTCCCGCTATTCATTCATTGGACACCAAATTTTAATCATTTGCATGTTCGGTCAAAATGTCTTTGCATACGAAATTTCATTACAATCGGACAATTCCTTCTTGGTGAGTGGATTTTGTTTTGTTATAGAGTGTATTTGGTCAAGTATGCATCTCGCTGAAATACTAACGGGATTCCTTCAATCCCCCTATACAAACGTGCTGTAATCAGAGCAGTATCCAGGCTGGAACTATAGAGCTTATCCCCCTGGAAAAGTATTCAGCCCCCGGGAAAATATTTTTTCTCAAAATAAAATATTGTAGACTTTTATTTTAAATTTTTTGTTTTGTATTAAATTGTACATGATAATGGAAATTGTTCTTTGACGATAAAAATGTATTCAAAATAGCTTTCTACCGTAGATTTTGTGTATATAACGTGTTTTTTTACATAGGTTTGAATCTTCATATACTTTATAATAATAGGTGAAATTATAGAGAGGTATACTAAAATTTATTTCTTAATGCACGTTAATTTAGCGCACTTAAATTTACGTTAAGAAATTTATTTATTAACGTTAAATGGTAGTCTGCTTATATATATATAACATTTATGGATTTTGAGCCCACTCTGTATCTTTCTAAGCCCCCCTGTAACAAACCTGTAAGCCTTCCTGTAAGCCTTCCTGTAAGCCTTCCTGTAAGCCTTCCTGTAACAAACATCTAGCTACGGGCCTGATTGTAATGCGAATATGGAATTATAATCTAATGAAAACATATCCTTACAAAAACAAAAAAATTGAACCTATTTACGTTGACGTTCGTTAATATTCAAAATGTGCGGACAGATTTCAGAGAGGATATTTGCTGAATTGGTTGTAAAATAAAGACGAATTGAGTTAAACATTGCATGTCGATAAAGAAATGCAGTAAAAAATAATATTTTTCAAAATTTAGTATGATTCGGGAAGTCTATACTCTTTTTTTTCGCTACTCATTTTAGCATTCGATTTAAAAACTTACGTGTAGCGTCCATAGACTCCAAAAATACACATGTTCCGCACAGCTCTTACTTGAGAAGCCTTTATTGTAGTGATATATGGTAACTTGTTCCAGAAGTACAGCTGAATCTCCTAACATTGAATCAGCAACTTGATATTAATTATCTTCAATGAATTAGAGGTACTTAAAGATAGGAACTGATGCCGATTATACAGCATTTGGATCTTTGAGAAGAGTGTTGCCTGCAAAAGGATGTGAATAGTAGGGAAGTGCAAAGCAAACAAATTGGAAATATGGCCCCAAATTTGGATCCTTCATTCAAACTCTTGATCGGGGACATCTCTTGAAGGAGAGTACAGTTTAGTATGAGATAGATTTATAGGTTAAATTTGAAATTAAGCGCGTTACTAATGATGATTTGTATGCAGGATGATGATTTGTATGCAGGATGATGATTGGAAATGTTACCCACAGTGACAGACTGTATTTCCATAAGAGGTTATGGCCAGGCCATAGTGAAGATGCATCGTTCCTGCCCACCAATAAAATGAGGCATGAGAGGATGATTTGACGCTTGGCCATTGGCGTACGCAGTGGGGGGGAGGTGTTGATGGGGGTTGTAACCCCCATTGCAATGAAATTTTGTATATTTAACATAGGAATATGTGAGTTGTAGCTCTGTAACCCCCCATTAAGCCTATAACAGCTCTTATGAATTTTCTGCGTACGTCTATGCACTTGGCGTAGTTGCAAACATCGAGATAGGGCATGAATGATAAAGTTTGATGGAGGACATGAGACGGTAAGAACGTTACTAAATATGGAAATACAACATGTGAACTGATCTGATTGGAGGACAAAATTTAAACATTGTGACGTATTCATGCTTCTAAGAAATGAATTTTATTCAATCTATGTACAAATATTGTTGACACATCTGTTGCGATATTAATCTAATGTTACAAATGAGATAAGTTTGTGCTTATTCAGCATGCCCATATGGTATTGATGATAGGTATAGATGAATATGGTGATATTGTACTCACATAACCATTGTTATTATTTATTTTTTTGCATATGCTTATATCACATGTTCGATAATTATAGGTGAAGGTCATGGTTCTTTATTTGTGATGGAGATGTTTGTGGTAGACTCACGTGGTTACGTGTATATTTTATGTGCTCGTGTTGCAGATATGTTGTGGCCATGATGTGATTTCCGTGTACATCTTTTTACATCACCATATTTAGAGGCTTATTGTGTTTTAAGGCCGGTCATTTGGAGATGGGACACACGGATTTACGGGATGTAGAAACCACGTGATATTTACGTAAGAACAAGCCTTCTGGAAATCGAATATAAGAGCATTTCATTGAACTGCGTTGTGCATAAGTAAAAAACTTTCGTAATCAGTGGACCACTAAGGTTTTGGCATCCATTTGAAGAGTACCGGTTATTTATTGTTTTGTTATGCATATGGTGTTACAACTTTTAAGGTCGCCGATTATTTTTACTTCACTAGTAAGAACACTTTAAATTGATATTCGATTTTCAAATACTATTATTTAAGTTATTCATTTTTTATTAGTTTCATATAAACAATAATTAGAAATTTAGCCATAACCCCACCTACTAAATATGCATTATAAAATAGATATTCTGCAATCTATTTTATATGTCTATACGGTGAAGAACATCAAGTGTGCAGAATAGCTATTGTGGGTAAATAGCACTCATGTGTGTAGATTGGCAAAATGTATATTGAATAACCACTGTGCGTTCGAAGAACAGTAACTGCATTTATATAAAAATAACGGTTGAATATGTGTAGCATAGCAACTGCGTATGTGTAGAATAGCAACTGCGTATATGTAGAATAGCAACAGTGAGTAAACAAGTTTGGAAACGGAGACTTGATGTGTATATGTATTTGAGTTAGCACTAAAGGGGCCTGAATGGGCGTTGACAAGAGCCCATAGGAAGTATGCAATCAGGATATGATCTTGATGGGTTAACATTAAAAGATACCCGTATACAGGATGTTACGCTTCAACGATCACGTACAGGGGTATCAGAAATCGGTCATTATACTCCCTCGAAAGTCCTTGGTTAATGTAAGGCACTGAATTAGATATTATTGATTGACAGCGATAGAGCACGCATAAAGGTCTGACAAGAAGGAATAAAATCAATAAAAATAACTGAAAATAACTGAAAAAAACAACTAAAAATCAATAATCGGAACATTCGTAATTGAACACTAATCCATCGATTATATAAAAACATTATTTGCAGTTTGTTGGTTGCTTTTTAAAGTATACTATAGTTGTTTTTCCATTTTTCGTATAAAATTTTAATTCTTTTTTTTTTAATTGGAAAATTTCAGTTAAAATTTCAAATTTCCAGTTAGAATTTGAAATTTTCACTTAAATTTGGAAATTTTCAGTTAAAATTTAGAAATTTTCAATTAAAATTGGAAATTTTCGGTTAAAATTTGGAAATTTTCAATTAAAATTGGAAATTTTCAGTTAAAATTTGTAATTTTTATTTAAATGTTAGTTTTTCATTTTAAATTTGCACATTTCATTTAAAGTTTGGGATCTTCATTTAAAATTTGCAAGTTTCATCAAAATTTGTCACTTTCATTTAACTTTCATAGCTTTCATTTAAAATTTACATCTTTAGTTAAACTTTTTGTTTTTCGCGATCTTCAAAGTTTTATCTCTTATTTATGATTCTTTTAGTTTCTATTTATTATTTTTATAGAAATGTGCCCAAATGCTTTATTTACAAAATCGAACATTATTTAAAATTTTAACAGATTAATTTGATGAATTTTTAATCATCAATCGAATTTGGAAATAATTTGAAATTTTTATTGACAAATTTTTTCAATGAAACAAACTGTGCAATAATGTTTATATATAAATATGATGAACAAGTATATCACGTATAATTTAAAAAACAACAACACTGCACAAACCTTTTTACCATTTTATCAATTCCGGGCATTCAAATTAAATTTTGTTGATTAATCAAAGTGTTTTATTGTTGCGAAATCGCTTCACAAACATGCTGTTCTAAGAAGATTCTCTAGCACTGAACCCAGATTGGGTTTGACAACCACTTCTGTACGAGAGCGGATCTTCCTTGGGAAACCTAACCTTTATTCACTATCATTGGACATCGATCCACTTCATTATTGGAAATACAGTGCCGCTCGCTCGGCCAACTTTTCCAACATTCATATATGCACACAAACGCACACTAACGTATTTTGTAGAATATATTTATTGAGTAAGCACTACGGTTAAACTTTAATACCTACGGTTAAGTATTAGGCCCTATGGTTTAATATTAAGCCCTACGGTTAGACCTTAAGTCCCATGGTTAAATATGAAGTCTTATAGTTAACCGTTAAGTCCTACTCCGGTGTAGAGATAACCTGATTCTATGCCTTGCTGCAAAATTTGGTTTGATTCAAAATGGTAATGCAAAGCACTTTCCATGTTCCCTGATTTAATCTCTTGGAGCAGCTCAGTGCTTATGTCGGCCACTGCGGACCCGCTTGCCGAGTTCGACAGCATTTTTGACCTCAAAGTCTAGAATACCAACTTAACAGCAAGAATGCCCCCATGGCGGAATGTATCACCGAAACTGTAATTGGGTTGAACAAAATTTGTTTGACTCCAGGTGAGCCTAGCTGTGTGTAGATGTGTGGAGATAAGGAGGTCACTTCAAGCCGTTGGTCCTATCTCCAATGACCTTTAGTGCAGTCTAGAGCCAGACGTAAAATACACAAATGTACTGATATAATAATACTGACCTTTCAGAAAACACAGATCTCAATATAGAACGATTTTAATTTCTATTACGCCATTAAACAAAAATATTTCTTAGAAAAATTAAAAAAAATCTTGGTAAATAAAATTTCTTTGTAAAAATTTGGTAAAAATGTCTTGGTTAATGGAGTAGTTCAATTACTAACGAATTTATATTTTTTGCAGCATAGAGTGTCTCTCGAAATAAAAGCAATTACAGTAGAACATCCAGATATCGTAGTCGACGGCTGCATAAAAGAAACATCGATATAGATAAACTTCGTTATAGAGAAACTTGGTTATTGTGAAACTTCGTTATAGGAAAACTTCGTTATAGGGGAATTTTATTATAGAGAAACTTCGTTACAGAAAACTTGGTTATTGAAAAACTTCGTTACAGAAAAATTCGTTATTGAAAAACTTGGCTATAGAGAAAATTCGTTATAGGGAAATTTCGTTATGGGGACACTTTGTTATAGAGAAACTTCGTTACAGGAAAATTTCGTTATAGGGACACTTCGTTATAAAGAAAATATCTCCTTTTCATACATACATTGTGTAGTATATTGAATTTGTGGACACTCCTAATCAGGACACTCTTCTGACTGCGAGTACGAATCACATCACATACAAGTTATGTTTATATAAAATCTTAAAAACAAGAATTAATGAGAAAATAAAATGACGAACATCCCTTGAAAAAACAATCATACTTATGTAGTGCAGTAAAACTTCACTTAACATCCGCCTTTAATCAGCGACCACCTCCATTAATGACCACTTTTTCTGTAAACGGATTTCCTCACCCCCATAGACCCAATGCTAAATTTACCTCCATTCAGAGACCATCTCTCTGAGCGACTGCTTTTTCACGGAACCGAGAGTGGTTGCCTTAAGAAGGTTTTACTGTATTCATATGCATTTATGTTTGTGTAATAAATTTTCTAATGTCCTGCTATGCAGCAAATTGCGACGATGATTCATTATGAAAGATTCACGCGTACAAAGCCCTTAAAGCATAACTTCACGGAAATTTTCTTTGAACTGAAAATCCAGGACGTCTTCGAACGTCTGACAAACATAATCTCCCGATTTATCTTAAAAAATTCGATATCTGGAAATCTTTCCGATATAAGGAAACATTTTTTTATGTATTGCCAACGGGGATTCATAAAATATCGGCATACAAATGTTCCCGCTATGTGGAAGTTCTACTGTCTTCACAAGTTGTTTGTTTCAGGTTTTACGGCTCAAGGACTACAATGGTTATGCTGCGCCTGGACCTACTATTTTCCGAGGCATCCGAACCTCTTAAGGTCTAGGGAACCATACACCGGACTGCAGTAAGCAGTACGAGTCTTTACAACTGAAGAGCGCTTCACGCGACAAAGAAATTGCCATTAATTTATACGTAAAAACTTTGAGTACCTCCAGACCAAAAAAATCAACCCCCCCCAATACTAAATAACATACCAAATCTAGCTACAGTAAAACCTGCCTAAATTGACCACTTTTGGGATCGGACAATAATGGACACCATGGATAGGTGGTCACTATACTCTATAGAACTTGGTATGGGAAAGACTAAGTCCCAACCAGTTCTCTCTTATAAAAAACTGGTCACTTTATTCAGGTGGTCAATTTACAAAGGTGGTCACTTTACCAGGTTCCACTGTACTTGTAATAGGTATCATGACCATTTGTTTATGTCGCGGCACTTTTTATGTGATAATGAAATTATTAAGTGGTAAACAAATATTAAAAACTGAAACATTTAGATTAAATATGTAGTTTGGTCGTGATGATCTAGTGGTCTGCTATTTGCGCAGATAGGACAATTAAACTTGGGTTTTACGCGTTGTACTGTTTTTTGTTTTGCAAAACCTCAAATATCTACATCAAGAAATAAGTATGTATGATTGCATAGAATTAATGTGTTAAACTATTGACACGTAAAAAGGAATTGCATAAGAAACTGTTAAACATAAAAACTATATTTATTTACAATTTAACCGATATAAAAATAAGAATTACGTAAATTGTGAAATACATAAGTTCCAGCAGACCTAATACTATGGTTTCGAGATAACATGCATGTGCGAAATTATACATTTTAGCACATATATTATTGGATTCTGGTTCCTCGAAAATAATCAATTGATGCGTTGGAATAGTGTTTGTTGAAACTTATTAAAATAATCTATCGAATAAATATTAATATCTATCAGTTCTTCTTGCTGAAATTAACCTTAAATGATTCAATATAGTTCAATCAATTAAATAACATTTACTAGAATGCTAACTAAGCATATCATACGTGCAATAACCTGAATTTATAATAATGATATTTATTACACGAAATGCAATAATAATGATGATAATAATTATCCCAAAAACCTGACTTCACACAGTGAAATTACTATCCTTAAAGCTGTTTCATTAGTATTTAGCGATATGTTTAATCTATATTAGTAAAATGAGGAGGTTGCTAATGGAAAAGTCATGTTCACCTAATGTAATAGTCATGCATGATTGGTATCCACATCTGTGGTGATGGAACCTCTTTAAAAAGAAAGATCTGTCGTCGATTTTCTATTTCATTATATTACTGCCGCTCGCGCTAGTATCATTCCGAAGACTTTCATCTGCTCGTCCTCTGAGTGTTTGGGAGACCCTCTTAATTAGCTTCCTAAATTCTAATAATCTCTCCTCCCTCTCCTCTCGCTTCGTCTCCAAATCTCGCTCGAAATCTCATTGGTTATATTCTTTACTGAGAACAATAATTCTGGGCTGGTTCGAGTGACGTCATTTGAGAGACGTTTTGCTATTGGCTTGGGAGAAAGGTATTATTTTGAAACATATTGCTTTTGCTCCCTGATAAAGTGTCATGTTGATCTGAAATTACGAGTTTGTTGTTGTTCAACTTGGTTCGCAACTTAGAATGGTAAAAAATTGAATCTTTAGAAATAACTTTTTACTTCACAGCTGCAAAAGTTCGTTCGTGACTTTCTTTACACCTTTCCTCTTTTTAAGAGCACATTAGCTTCTGCTTTTCTTTAGTCCTGAATTTTTATGTTAAAGTTTTGGGTATTCTACTATGATTTCATGGATTTGAGTTGCCTTCTTCTTTGTTAAGTCCCGCTCTTTTCTCACATAAGAATATTAGATTCTGTTTACAGGGTCAAATCGCTCGTGGAAATGTGAAAAAAATCGCCTTTACCCTCCTTTGCAATTAGTAAACAAGAATAATGTTGCATTGATTAAAGATCACAGCAACGTAGGACGACAAAGGTTTGTTTGCCTTGGCAAAAAAGGTTCGAGTTCCTCGGAAAGCTGTAGGCTCCAGGGCAGCGCAATGGCCATTTCGGTCATTGAATAGGTATGAATGTTAGCCTCATTTTTTTTTCTTATTGTACTACAGTCCTTTATAGATGCTCAGCGCACCTTAAAACCCTTCACCCCTACGAATCTCCCCATAATTTGTCATATTTTTTCCATCATTTCAGCGCTATTAATTGTAGTGAAAATCTTACTCGACTGCTCCACGGTCAGTCAGTGGATGCTTCCACTTTCAGCAAGACAAACGCTGAAAGTTATTTTAATTTATGTCTTCTTTGTTTCGTAAAAACGAAACTTCTGGTCTTTGGGTCAGCGGAGACAATTATAAAAGTAGGTCTTTTGTAAAAGCGAACTCTTGAAGAATGAGATAGTGTAATGCGAATTTTCGTAACAGCGGAGTGTCGTGTAGCGAACTTCTGTGGAAGCGAGGGATTCCCCTATTTCTAATCTCAGTGGAAGTATAGACTGCTCGAAATTAGGTTTAAGTCCAATTCCGAGATAATTTTCCGCACTGTTTGTCCTGGATCCCAGGACAAACAATGCAGGCAAGCCTCTACCAGCCCAGCTTAAACGAACATGCATTCCCAATTACGTTTGTCTAAACACAACTCTTCCCCTAAGCAATTGAAATATTATACATTTAATAAGGATGGGGTTACACCGATAGATTAATTCACAATGATATAATTGTTATTAATAATAGTATAATTATTAGTCATAATTGAGTAATCAATATTTACAAAGCCTCCTGAGTAAGAAATAATTTTTCATACTTTTGTTGAAAAAAAAAAATATATATACAAAATTTAAAACTCAATCTATATTATAGCTTTTAGAACATAATAAAGAAACAAGGCTTGGATATCCTTTACAATATAAAATAATTGGAAATTAACTTATTTAATTTTTGTTGTTTAGTATTCAATAACTAATAAATAATCTAGAAATGTTAGTCAAGCAAGCAGTGCTGCGTTTTCAGGAGAGGGGGGAATATAAGGGTATAAGAGATGAGGAAAGAAAGTTTTTCAATTTATTTAACTTGTTTGTTTTTAAAACTGGTTGTTAAAACTGTTTATTTGCTATTAGTATAGAACGTGCGTTTACATTATATAATACTTGTTTTTATGCATATTAGAATACGAAATTTGTAGCGTAGTTTGTTCGTACCTTGTAATAAAAATTTTAGATGTTATGGGTGGAAATTAGAAGTAGAAATGTTTGAGGTTTTGTGGTAATAATATTGACGAAATATAGGAAAATTGTCGAATATCGGATAGCTCAGAAGAAGTATTTGTCCGCTGTTCGAAGGTGTCCTTTATTAGCGAGAGTCAGGACATATAACAAGCAACAAAACTGGGAATTGGAAAGGTTCCTGTTAAATTCAGGTGTCCAGTAACTTGACGTATTCGTTAAGGAGATTTTACTTTAATAACTTAATTTTTGACGAAAATAATCATAGTCGAAATTTACATCAATTTTATCCATTTCCCTGTGTTAGAAATAACATTAATGCGCCTTTTAGCTACGAGGATGATGTATTGAACGGTGCTCTGACTATCCCTGGATTTTCAAGATTACTTCATCGATTGGAAATTATCGATTTATATCGTATCTACGGAATTTGCATCGACTAGTTCCTGAAGGGTGTTTCACATTCTGGAAGTAGAGCAATATCTGAATTTTGAAATTAGCAGTGAAAAGCGGGGGACAAAAATATGAAAATATGTATGGTGTTCCTTTAAAAATTTGAACTTTATAATTGCTTAATATTTGTTTATTCGATTAAATGTATATATCGATGTTATCGATAAGACAAAACCTCTGAATAGCGGGCAGCTCTCGACTAGAACACTTGCTTGTTATTCGGAGATGTTTTGGTAGAACGAGCATTGTGGCGGGAAGTTAGAAAAGTGTCCGTTAAATAGAGGTGTTCGCTATTCGAGAGTGTTCGTTATGGATATTTTTAAATATATCGTAAGAATATATATATACTATACCTATGGATCAAAACACTGAGGTTCATTCGTGTTAATGTATATAAACCCTTTTTAGGTGGATGGAGTGGCGATTAATTATATATATTCTCACATTCAGAGGCGACTGCATAAACGCCCCAAAAACCGATTGTTTATTTGCTTTGAGGTTTACAGCGCAATTACAACTGAGGTCATGCTGATGCGCCCAGATCTAAGGTGTTTCGCGGAACCCAGTTTTGCTGAGTATGGAACCAAACCTTGGACTACGGTGAGCAGAAAAGAGCGATAAACGGTGCTATTGGTAACAACGGTACCGTTTCGTATTTATTGATTATTACAATGTCATGGATCCTTAAAGTATAGAGTAGTGTAAAATATAAACAAGCAGTGTTGTCGAAGAAGAGAATTACCGTTTGGCATAGCATAGCATAACCGGTAACTAAATCACCGTATACTGAATATGAAATGAATTTCATATTGGCGCATTCATTTCTGTTCATTCGTGGGTTATGGGTAAGTTCTAAATACCGAAATCGTTAAACAAAGGGGAATAGTTGGATTGTGTGAGAGTTGTCAACAGACACAATAGATTACTGTGGACTGAACTTGTATAATAATGGTCAAGGGTACTATATAGGATGTATTAATATCTATATCAATACATGAAATATATTAATATTTATACCAATATATAAGGTGTATTAATATCTATTACCATTAAGAAACAATTTTTATCAACGTTTTTTAGGCGTAGTAATAGTAACGCCGATGTTATGGCATGGTTAGATGGTGAAACGTTCGTAAAGAAAATAAATAGTTTTTGCTTCTGGTGGGGCAAGATCCCACGACCTTCTATTATTCGGGAAGGTGCTTTTACCAACTGAGCTACAGACGACAAAAACTCATTCCCTTACGATCGTAAGAGCACCTTCTCGGATTGTAGAAGGTCGTGGGATCATACCCCACCAGAAGCAGGAAGCATTTCTTTTCTTTACGAACGTTTCACCATCTAACAATTCCATAACATCGGTGTTACTATTATTGAGCCTAAAAAACGTTGATAAAAATTGTTTCTTAATTTAATCTGCGTAGTGTTCGATGTTTACGATGTTTGTAACCTTACTGATGCGTATTAAATATTCGTTCCATCCTATGTGGTTGTCAATTGAGAAAGTTTAATATTACAATAAAACCTCATTTGATGGACAACCCTCTGATTTTGGCGCTTTTGTTAAATCCTTAATTTGACGTCTCTGACCGTTATTCCAAAATTCGTATTTTCACAAATATTCGCGAATTCGGAGACTTTTGAACTTCCCTCAAGGCGACGCATATGGCAGCTCTCGCTCTGACAATGCCTATTTCTGTCTCTGAACCTAACAAATCAAAATCAGTAATTCAAATGGCCACTAAAGAAATCCCGCCTTTGCAAACTTCTCAGCGGCAAACTTTTCGACGAAAATTTGTCTCCCTGGGCTTTAGCTTACCTAGCCGATTGGTAAATCCGCCACTGTTGATACGGTCACCCCTTTTTTACGGTCAGATGAAAATTCCTTGGCAAAAACTCCTTTGCAATAGTATCTCCCCCCCCCCTTTTTTTTTGCCGTCACTCTTGTTTTAAGTACAAAATTTCTTATACATTGGTTAGCCGTTAATAGGAAACTTTAGTGCACTTTCATACTCGTAGCAGTGAAACGTTATTGCAGTATATTATCGTTTTTACGAACTTCTAAACAAGAAACTAAACATTTTTACGAACTATTACGTTGATCCCGAAAACTACCACGGAGAACTAATGTTGGTTTACATTTACGAACTTTCGATTGTACGAACTCTTTTTTGAGTCTATGGTCCTGCGGAAGTGCACTGGTAAGGCGGTTGTCTAGCGTACACTCATCCGTAGCCGGACGCACAATAATGGGGAAAAAACAAAAAGCTTATCGACGAAACTGGAGATCAACTGGCTGATTACTAATTAAAGATTACTAATTAAGTGCGATGCACTTAATTAATAATCTACTAATAAATATAACTGTGCTAGTTGTGTTTATTGGTGTATTGTTTATTAATACTTATTAACTAACTTTTCACTGTAGTCTGGGGTGTAGGGTCCGTAGGTTTCAAAAGCATCGGGTTATTCTGGAAAATGTGGGTTCAACGACCTTTGCTATTTTTGCGTCGTCGAACCAAAATATATATTTAGGGGTTACGAACAAGTTATTAAATTTGTTTGTGAGTGTCCACTATAGCATATGGTAGGGAGTAAATAGGTCAGTAGCCAGATCACTGGAAAAGATTCCAAGACCCATGTTTGAGACTATATTGAGGTATTGTCATTTTTTCTCACTGGAGGACGTCATTGGATTTCTACTGTGACTATGACACTGAGTAAGCTTTTACTGAACTTTACAAGAAAACATGTCACGTCACATTTTTGTGACGTTTTTCTTTAGGGCTGATGACGTCATAAGAAGATGTCGATTCAGCATAAGGTTTTCAACGTTAATATGTTTTTAATTTATTAAGCATTCACATTTTTATATTTTGTTGACAGTATGTTTTTGGCCATTAAGTTTAATGATTTGTTTGTACTTTCACGGCATAAGGACAACAGAAGTCATGCTGCGTTGGAACTTGCAGATTTTCGAGAAATTTGAACTTTGCTGACAAGGAGAGCTAAATGGGCTACTATGGACAGAACAACGCACGTACCATTGGGAGTCGAACCCGCAATAACGGAATTATCCAGAAAATAGAGGGGCCCCTGGGGCTCACAGAAAACAGGGGCATCACTACCGTAACTAGCACGCTAAAAAATACTTGCATTTTTAGAATATTTCTTTTCCGAATTCGATTTTTACTCCCGACTGCTGAAAGCATTAAAAAACAATTATGGGCGTATCTATTATAAATAAATGTATATATATATATATAGAGAGAGAGAGAGAGAGAGAGAGAGAGATAAAGAGAGCAACAATGCGTAAAGCCAAAACTTTTATCTCCAGCCTTTTGTGAAAAGCTTATGCTTTCGTCGTCATCCATTGAATCGGATCTTACTGCAAAAGTAAAAGCTAATTCTTCAGACAGTTTTTAAAAATTTACTGCAATCAAATCGAGCAAAGTAAGAGTTTACGAGTAGACTGTTCATTTACTTACTGTATAAAATATTGAAATTAATAAAATTTTAAAATATTCAGTACATTATTGAATCTGGTGGAGTGAACTTTGTCCATACAATACGGAGTGGGGTCCATCTTTTCCTGTGTGTGTCCTGAGGACCACTATGGTCTTAAGGCAGTCCTGCTACTACAGCCCTAAATGGCAGTGAATTTACACTTTCCCGAAAAATCCGAACCTTTCGAAGCCTAAGGAAACAAACTAGAGACTACAGTGAGCGATTAGAATTTTGTTTTCCCCGTTGGGAGCGGAACTAGGATTAATGCCGAGCTACGCAAATGCGTAATCACTTCACCATTGCCAGGCATTGAGTTAACGAAGTAAGTATTTAAAATCCGTATGTGCAATTTTACCGTGCTTAGTGCGGCGTGACTCTGGTTGTTCTTGAGCCATTAAAAGTCCAACCAATCATATCTTTCCGTATTTTTTTTAAAAGTGAGCTTTGCATATACGCAATTTTTTGGAAAATGATTCAAAATATGATTTTAAAATCGCGAAAGTTATTAGCTTGTCAAAAAAGCTGACCTTTCTCTCACGGTCACCTCGTAAAACGGACATTGGAAGGAAACAGAGGTAGGGGGATAGATGACCATCTGAAAGAAAGACTTGCTCTTCATAAATAAACTGAATGAAAGTAAAATTTTTATAATAATATATATTATTACGCAAATTCACAGTCAATGTTGTGTTTGGCTAGTTTTACCTATTCACTTATAAAGTTCTTTCCTGGGACATCGATAACTAATGGTGTTTACTGTCTGTTCACGAAAAGGAGTCCGGTGGTACTCTTAGAAATAACAACAGGTGATGTCACAAACCGGTTAGCCGTTTACAACAGAGTAGGACTCCAATCTCAGAACTTGTTTTTGGCGGTCGCCAAAAGCGAGAACTAGGAGTCCTAAATTATTGCTTCCCGTTAGTTTTAACGATACCACCAGACTTCTTTTCGTGAACAGACAATATGTATGATGCGATATATCCCCCCACGCACTCCTGGGGGATATATTACGTCATACGTATGATGTTATATATCCCCCGGGAGTGCGTTTTATCAGATTCGTTGGCAGTATTTATTGCTTATTTTCAATTTGTTGATGTGGTGCTTTAAATTTTTGGGAATGACACTCAATGCGCCCACTACAACCGGGACAATGGCAACCGTCTTCCCCCAGAGTGTGTGTTCCAGTGGTTTTCAACCTTTTCCAGTTGGCGCCCCCCTTTTTAAAATGTGGTAAGGCCCCAGGCCCCCCCACCATAAGCCTATATAATAACTATAATTTCTTATTTTTAACGAACATTACTTTTATACCAGTACATGATATTCCACACAATTAATGAAATGGTCCACGAAAAGAACAAATTTCAAATAAAGCAATCTGTGAAAACAAAAAGCAGATGGTCAAGAATCAAGTCATTAAATGCCAATGTGAAGATTGACACTGTTTTGCCTTGATTGTGTCATGTACGTGTGGTGTTTGGTTTGATGTTGGGTAACTCCCAACAGGGATCGCTTTTTCCGCTTCCAGACGGCAGCATCGTTTTGTTTTTATGGCAGTTAGTGTTGAAAATCTTGACTCGCGAAGATATGCTGACGAAAATGGCACAATGACGCTTAAGGCAACATTAGAGACGTTAGGATACAATGTCATGTAATGTATCCAAAATCCACCCAGACACATTGTTTTAAAATCATCTTTCCTTTGAATCGCATTTCAGTTCTATGGCTTCTTCTTGAAAACGCTGTGGCATTACATCAATATCAACAAGGAAAGGATTTCTCGTCAATATTCTGGAGCAGTTATCAGATGAAATATCAGGGAAATAATAATTGAATTCGTTATCTAAAGAATCCAAATGTAACTGAAATTTATTCTTAAGTTATTAGTCATTATTTTTTATAATTACTTTTTTTTCAAATATACTTTAAGATTGAAAGACAAAAACTTTATTAATATTGTATTCCCAAATCTTATCACGCCCTCCCTGAGAGTGTCCTATGCTCCAGAATCTATTCATTTCGATTTGCAAATTTTCGTATTTCGTGATTTTCTCAATATCCTTTTTGTCTACACAGCTACCATCAGAAACTGCGATAACTATCAACCGGATGTATTTCTTTTTATATAACTATAATGTCCGGAGTATCATTACTCAGAAAGCACTGGATAAGTACTATTAAGTCTGATGATGTCCATGCCGTTCAAATAACAATATTTCAGATATTAAGATTAAAAAAAAAAAGTCTGGTTGGGCTTCATCGGATTTGATAGCCTTTGCCCAATGCTGCCAGGAGAATATATTAATTTGTAAAATTTAATATGAAAGAAACAATAACAACAGCAGGACATGAAATAAAATAAAGTGTGTATCTATTTGTATATCTGCCTATTGGATTAACAGGAAGGTGTTTATTGCACCGGATTTGAAAATACCACAAATGTTTTGGCATGTTCATTTTCACTAACATTTTATGACGTGGTTCCGCCAGTTCTTATTTGTAGGCAGTAGATGTTGTTTTGACATTGTATAATTTTTGCCACCTTATCGTGGCTTTAAGAACATCGTAAAAATCACATGGTGGTTATCGTGGCGTTCCTTGCAATCAGGTTACGCCATTTTTTTTATTTTTATAACGTGCTGCACTTGCAGAGGCATCACTATCTTCTTGTGTCTTGTATATCGTTGATCTAATTGCATGAGTTCGCAGTGCCTGGTCTTATACAGCAAAAACGAGGTCTTCTAATTTCTGTTGTTTAGTGCTCCCCGCTTTACTCATTGACGCACGTATCCTTTGTTCACCTTTACTTAAATACCATTGATGTATTGTCACGTAGCGTTTGCTTCTCCAGTTTGTTATTCTTGATGCTAATTGTCTATTTTTATTTTCTTCCTTTGTTTCACGAAGTTTTAGGAGCCCTTTGCTGTTCGAATGTTTTCACACCATTTCCTTGCTTTCCCTAACTTATTTTGATAAATTTCCTTTCCATTTTCTATTGATGGTTGAACTTGCACTTGCGTCCACCTTCATCTCTTGGAATATACAGACGATCTGTGTCGCTTCAAAGTCTGATGCTTGATTGAATGCTTGAACGAATGATTTTTAATTTTGCCTGCTACCGAAGTGTAGCGGTCAAGTGGCACTATCCATGTATTTTGGACTTGAATAGTGTTACAGGCGTTGGATTTGATTTCAAAAGATTTCTGATCTTTTCTGATGTTCTTGATTAATTTGTGTTATAATTGCATTATATTTGATGTTCTTTGCTTGCAAGATTCCAAGATATTTATATTTCTTTCTTGAAGGTTTCTTGCTTTACTTCTCTTCCCCTGAAGGTTCCAGTTTAATGGTTTTCTAAAACTATTGATCGATTTCTTCTACCTGCACTAATACCATCAATACCGCAGCACAGAGTAAGTAAACGCTGTTGCTCTCTTTTTCGCTGTTTTACAAATTCGTGCTGCGCTCTGTTTCTAGTAACAACAAAATCACGATGTGTATTATATGGTTATTTCACAAATTTTGAAGGAGGCCTCTCAGTCGCCTTTCGGTTAAATAAATGCAAAAGATTTCTTGGCATCAGTTGAGAAAAAACATCATCGAGTTTTACATATATCTCAGAAACAAATCGTAATTTAGGTTACTTTACTTTTTAGATGTCAATTTCGAAGCAAGTTAAAGGAAACATCAAAGTTCCCGAGTTTCGATTTGGAACACTTAATATTGCATTTTAGAATCGCTGTTACAGTAGCAGCAACCGTAAGATAATACGCTTGTAAATTTGAAATTCTGAGATGAAATGTCATATTATTCTCCAAAAAGATGAAAGAACTGCTTTTAAGGTAAAAGGATTATCGCGAGAGTGAGGAAGGGAGAATTCCTTGTATATATATTTTCGTACCAAAGTCCTAAAAGATAATACAAAACGGAGAATAAAATGTGAATAAATGTATGAGAATACAAATGTTGCTTTTCCAAAACAATTCTTTTCGACGGCCGCTGGCTTGATAGGGATTTTGGGGCGGGAATCGGGAAGAAATGGATATGTCAACAACTATGATCCAAAAGTGGATTACTGTGAGGCCTTCGAATTGTATTGGAGGAAAACTTTGAGGGGAAATGGGAAGTTTTTTAGAAAAATAACCAGAACATTTGACTGGAATAGTCGATAGGACAGAAAAACTAAAATTAGCATCCTTTTATTCTCATGCGAATTTTACTGGGAATTTTGTTATTCTGATTTTATTATTTTTCGATTCAGGCGGTGACTGTGGTTGAAAAAACAAGTTGATTTAAGCTCTTTTTACAAAGTAATCTCAGATATTGTGTGGTATATTTGCCATGTGAATGGTACTTTTACCTTTTCTTTATTTGTTCCATTTTTCGACTTATCTCCTACTTAGAGTAGGCTCTCTATTAGTAAATAAAATTTTTATGTACTGCTGATCTTGACTTCATTTAAAAATTATCTTTACCTTAACCTTATCTGGAATATATCTTTACATTGACCTTATCTGGAATGTACGTTTACCTTGACCTTATCTGGAATACACCTTTACTTTGACCTTATCTGGAATATACCTTTACCTTGACTTTTTTTCAAATTTAGCTTTACCTTAATCTTACTTAGAACAGCCCTTAATATATATGTTAATTGGAGTAAATTTTTACCACAATGTTACTTGGAGCAGACTTTTACCTGGATCTTATTTTAATTTCATTTTCATCTTAGTTTTATTTGTATTACCCTGCTATTACTTACTGGGAATTTTTATCATAATATTATGTAGACTTTTCCTAGATTTATTTATAGTAGACTTTTACATTGATTTTATTGATAATGGACCTTTACTTTTATCTGCAATTTTTGACAAGGAAAAAAATTAATGCCAGATTAATTTCGGAAAAAAGACCATTTTTAATTATACAGAAAATGAGAGAGACGGATTTAATGCAAATTTTCTAAAGAACGCTTCTTTAGAAATGGAATGCAAACTTAATCGAAGAATTGGAAAGCCAATAATTTCCCTACTTTTATTTATTATATTAACTAAACCCGATTCCCTTATTCAAGTTTAATTTATAGTAAACGCTTTAAAGGCTAATTTACGATAACTTTTTGTATAACTTAAATACATATTTATACAAGATTCGGCACCTCTTTAAGGGACACAGATCCGTTATGCCTCTTGAAGGAGTTTTGGACGTGTCGGACCTTCCTAAAATCGATTAATAATAAATAAAGAAAGGAATGAAAGGAATAAAGTAGGGAATGAAATACATAACATATAAAATACGCTGATTGCTATTATTATTTTCTATTATATTTATTATCAATTATTATCTATTGTATTTATTATTAATTATTACCTGTTGTATTTATTATTAATTATTATTATTTATTACGTTTTTCTTGGCTCACTTGACTTCAAATGTGGCTTCTTCCATTGCGCCCCCTCAATATTTTCTTTAAGACAGAGCCTTTGGTTATTAATCAGATTATTGGGAAGAAAACGCAAATTCTCTCCTTCGGGTGATACTAAAGGTGGCGGTATAAAAGGCACTGGTTTGAGTCGAGCCTGTTGCACGGTCATTTCTTCTTCCAATAAATCAGTATTAGACTTCTGGTGGCAATTAATTTCCGTCGCATTTTCGATGTTCTGGTTCAAACTGGAGCTTCTATTTTATTCGTAAGGGTCTGAGAGTAAAACGATCGTGCTCCAGGTTCGATTTGATCTAGTGGTCTTTGACGTTCTGTCCCAAACTTCTGACAAGCGTCATTACTAGAAAAGATCCATGCATTAATGTATTGGGTAGCTTAGTGGCCAAAGTGTTGGGGACGTAAAGACTTCGATCGCTCACTTCAGTTTAACCTGGTGCATAGGATAGTTTTTTTTCTCTTCTGACTCCTAAGGGTTGAAGAAAAATGGTGTTGTCCGAAATTATTTTTTTTTCAGCTAATTCCTCCACAAGCTTTTTTTAAAGGGCTCTCCCACACCAGAAATGTGTTATCTGTTTTCTGGCGCAAGGATAAATTCATGCCGGGCCAGAGTCAACAGTTTTTGGGGATCCGAAGGCCTGATGTAACATATATAACATGATAAAACACGAATTGACAATCAAACTCCCGACTGTGGGTCTACAGAAAAAAATACCTGGTGCTGGGTATCTCCTATACCCGCGGCAAAGCTAACCTGGTACACTGACAAGGCGCAGAGCAGTATGATTTCGCCAGTGCAATATAGTTCGCCCTTTCTTACGTTAAGAGAGTTAATAGAAGATACATTTCGTACATAAAACATTAAAATAATGCTCAAATACATAAAACATAGGCATATTTGTGTAATTAAAATCTGGTATTTATTAAATTTAGGAAAAAGAATCATTATAGAGAACGATGACGTCATTCAAGTAACTGACCACTCAGAGGACTTCGTTTGCTTGGCGAGAAATTTGGCGCCTGGAATTTTGGCAACCGCGTTTTTCTGCATTCCAAATTAGGCGATAAATAGCCTAATAATGTTGAGGGCTATCTCATTTTTCGCCAATTGGCGAATGAATACTCGTCTCACTGGTGTGAATAGGTCGTCGTAGCCTTAACAGTGTACCAGGTTAGCTTTGCTGCGAATATAGAAACAAACCCAGATTGTTCGCATGGCAGCCAAGCGCGTTGGTACTGAGACCTTGCATGGTGCAGAAGAATGGAACACAACGTGATCTTGTTTGGCGCAGAATGACCCTTGCTGTCCTTGCGCCATAAAAATACAACTGACCAAAACCAGGTGAATGACTATAAAATACATCTGTATATCATTCCATGTTTAGTGTGTCATCATCATCATCATCATATTCAACCATTATCTATCCACTGCTGGATGAAGGTCTCTCCAAATGCTTTCCACACAAGTCTATCCTGGGCCATTCGTTTCCACGTCACCCCAACCTGTTTTCTTATTTCATCCACCCATCTAGTTTGAGGACGTTTTCTAGGTCTTCGGTGGTCTCTTGGAATCCAGTTCAGAATTTCTGTTGTCCATCGTTGATCAGTTCTTCTTGCAATATGCCCAGCCCATCGCCATTTCAGCCCTTTTACTTTAACAATGATGTCCTCTACTCTAGTTTGCTCTCTCACCCAAGTGTTTCTTTTTCGATCTCTCCTAGTTATTCCAAGCATGCACCTCTCCATGCTCCTTTGCGTTGTCTGTAACTTTCGTATTGCTCCAACTGTTAGACTCCATGTCTCTGATCCATAAGAGAGGACTGGCAATACACACTGGTTGAAGACCTTTCTTTTTAGACACAAAGGCAATTTCCCCTTCAGGATAAAACTGTTTCTTCCAAATGCACTCCAGCCAAGTTTAATACGTCTGTTGAGTTCTTTCATAATGTTGCCATCCATTGAAATCAGCTGGCCAAGGTAAATATATGAATCAGCAATTTCTAGCTCAATGTTGTCAACTTGTATTTTTGTTTCCTCTACAAAATTATTGAACATGATCTTAGTTTTTTGTAGGTTCATCTTGAGTCCAACTTCTTTACTTCTAGTTGAGAGCTCCTGTACCATGTCTTGGAGTTCTGATGGGTTCGTTGAAAAAATAACAATGTCATCAGCAAACCGCAAATGATTTAAATATTCACCATTTATTTTTATTCCCTTGTTATTCCAATTTATCAGCTGAAAAATCATCTGTAAAGCTGAAGTAAAAAGTTTTGGAGAAATGGTATCTCCCTGCCTCACACCTTTACCAATTTTGATAGTTTTGGTATCTTTATGTAACCGAAATTTTGCACTTGCATTTTTATACACACGTTTCACCATGTCAATGTACACATCCTCAATGTCTGTTGATCTTAAAGAGTTGATGACTGCTGATGTTTTAATAGAGTCAAAGGCCTTCTCATAGTCAATAAATGCAACACACAATGGAAGTTCATATTCATGTGTTCTTTCAATTAATTCTCTTAATACTTGAATATGGTCCACTGTACTGAATCCACTTCGAAATCCAGCTTGTTCTCTTGGTTGAGCTGCATCTAATTTTTTCTGCAGGCGATGTGTTAGCACTTTTGTGAAGATTTTATAAATAGCAGGTAACAAGCTAATTGGTCGGTAATTTTTCAAATCCTCTTTATCACCTTTTTTATGCAAAAGAATTACTGTTGCAGAATCCCATTGGTTTGGTATGTTACCGCTGTTAAGACATTTGGTAAAGAATTTTGCAAGTATGTCTTCTACATATTCTCCAGCTTCTTTTAGGATATCTAATGTAATACCATCATCGCCAGGGGATCTTCCTTTCTTCATACTTTTTATTGCAAATGAAACTTCTTCTTTTAAGATTTTAGGAGCTGTTCCTTCGACTATTTCAGTGTCTTCGTTTAATCCACTGTTACTTTCATATAGTTTTTTGTAGAATTCTTCAACTCTTCTAAGTATTTCTTCCCTATTTCTTGTTACGGTGCCATCCTCTCCTTTTAATGCAAGTTCTATGTACTCAATCCTGGAACTGGTATTTCGATTGTCCACCTTCATATCTCTTCGCCTTTTCATGAGCTGTTTCGTCTTCTCAGATAATTTGCTATTGTGCTTTTTACAGGTTACACCACCAATTTCCCCAGCAGTTTCAACTATTGTCTTAACAATGTTTTCATTTGCTTCTGAGATGTCAACTTCTTCAATAAGTCCTTCCAGTGCAGAAAAGCGATTTTTTAATTCCAACTTGAATGCCTCGGTATTTACTTTCAGTTTCATTAGAT
>QLNU02015003.1:149954058-149968476 GCA_006491805.2 Dysdera silvatica
GTTATTTATAGTCAGAGCTGTCCCCAAAGGGTACGCGCTGTGTGCGCCGCATTCTCTCAAGAAATTTTGAAAAATACAGGGTACGCACCGCATACTCTCAAGGTCTCAAGAAAGTTTTTGTATTTGCTGGTTTTTGGGGCAACTTTCAACGAACTTCAGTCTTTTTTTTTTTCCCCTAGTCATTTACAAACTCGAATGGACACAAACGAGGAAATGAGGAAAAACCCTTTTAATTCCCCAAGCCTCAAAATAATATCCTGCGTATGACCAGGTGAGGAATGAAAAACTGATGAAAGTGGTAACTGCCACCTTGGGCTTGGATAGACGATAGACGACTAGTCAAATTCCAGTTATCGCGACGCGGTGACATCACCAAGTCCAGTAACCTCTCAATTACAATATCCTTTAATTAAGACAGCACCGCATACTCTCAATAATTTTCTTCAGGACAGCCCTGCTTATAGTTACTTATAGTTCGCACACATTACTTGTGCACTATGTGGAGCTGAGACTTGGACATTGGCAGCGAGAGGAAAAGAAATGTCAAAAAGGAATTATTTCGGAAAATATATGAGGCAGTTAATGAAAACGGAGAATTAGAAGTAACAAACTAATAACCAGTTAGATGTAGAGTAAGTGCTTGTGGGGCAGAAATAAAGAAAAGAAGACATAGATGTGTGGGATATGTCAAAAGAATGAGAGGAGCTAGGATAGTTAAGATTATGAGAACTAACCCAGAACGAGGAAGAAAAGTGGGACGCCCACTTAAAAGATGGTTTAATAGGGTAGTGGAAAACCCAAGAAGAATGAAAGTAAGAGAAGGGTGAAGGAAAGCTTCGAACAGTGGAAAGTGAGCTATGATCATTAAGGAGGTCCCGGTCCTTCCGGAACAGTTGCGGCAGAACAGTAAGAGAAAGAACATTCGCATATGTAGCACTGCGCTGCAAAATCATTCATAGCACTTGTTTACTTGTTGTGCAAATAAATGAGGAAAGATTCGCAGTAGGTAGTTGATCAGTATTCTCAGTGGAGTATTGGCGAAGCCCACAAATATGAACCATTGAGATGAGTACATGTCACATCATTGCTATTATACAAGACTTACGAAGCAGAGAGTAGGTTATAGGTTGTCGAGTGAATTCAGGTATGAGAAGGATTTAGATAGATGAACCACATAAATGTCCATGTTGGCGACAAGTCTGAAATGAAAGCTGAAACGCAAAACAAAACCTTTTAGACCCTACCTATCTAGCTTGTTTCCGACCTCATGGAAAATAAATATTAGAGAAGAGGAGAGACTGAGGAGAGGGATTGGAGGAGAGGAGATGGCACATAGGTAAGCACAAAGTTGAGAAAAAAACCCACGGCAAACCAGCAGAACGGTTGGCGATTAAATCCATTATTTGCTTAATAATTCTTGATTAAAGTATAAATAAATTATTAGAACTGATTAGTTGCAATTTATTTAGGCTTGCTTTCTAGAACTGTAACGTTTTTATTTTGTTTTAACCATTCAACGGGTTTTATTCAAACCATTTAGCAATTGCCATATTCCAATAGAATTATTTGAGCGTGTGGACCCTCTTAAACGAAATTTCCAGAAAGCTTTCAGCGTTCCAAACTAGCTTGGAGTTCAGACCATTCGATTATATATATATAGCTGTGAGGCGTTGGAAAATTAAATTTCCGATGATTTGGCACGATTTTACAGCGTACTGGTTACGGACTTCCGGTCGTGGAAGGCAGGAGTAAATTAATTAAAAGTGCTTTATCGCTGCTTAAACAGAGATGATTAAAGGAAAAATGATGCGGCGTTTTACATCGGAGTTTTTAAAAAGTTAAAGACGGGGAATATTAGTTGATAATTTGCTTTATGTATGAGATATTATTACTCCTCACAGGGTTAGCACAATTGCCAATGGTCGGCACACAGAGCCACCGGGGAGTATTTTTTGAAAATTGCTCGCAAAGAAAAGAATGATTTCACGGTTCTTGGCGGGAACCGAGCCCACGACCTCTTGGTAGCCGGCCAAGGGCTCTTTCGACTGAGTTATAGACAACCTGTCATCCTGCCCTCTGCGAGCACATATAAAGCTTCACTCTAAACGAGTTTCGAAATGGGGTAGTGCATGGACTGCTTTTTAAATCAAATCCGCGTCAAAGAATTGAACGTCCGAAAAGCGGGAGTAAAGAGATATTAAAGACGAGAATTTTTTCTATATTATATATATATATATACAGGGTGGTCCTAAACTATATGTCAAAAATGTAAAGGCAGGTAGAGGGGACCTAAATAAGCAGATTTCGTATAGGATTGTGTGTGTGGTAATGCCGCCTTGAGCCGGTAGAGAGCGCTGATGACTGCGGCGTATAAAAGCGCTTCGCTAGCTGGATTCATCATTTCCCGCACGGATCTCGAGCAGCATGCATCGTTTCACCAATGCGGAGCTGGCCGACATGCATTTCATGTATGGGGCTGCACAAGGAAATGGATTAGCTGCTCAAAGGATGTACAGGGAGCGATTCCCGGATAGGAATCAGCCGGATCGTCGATGTTCCTCCAGCTGTTCGCAGACGAATGTGGTTCCAGCACGATGGAGCCCCAGCTCACTTCAGTCGAAACGTCAGGAATCACCTGGACGCTGTCTACGGCCAGCATTTTATAGGACGGGGCGGTCCAGGTCCCTGGCCACCGCGTCCTCCTGATTTAACCTGCTTGGATTTTTTGTTTTGGGGGTCATATTAAAAGCCTGGTGTACGAGAGTCCCGTCACATCTGAAGAAGATCTTGTTGCCCGCTTGTCTGTTGCTGCTGGACATGTGATCGACATGCCTGACGTCTTTTCTAATGTACGCCGATCCATGCGCCGTCGCTGTGAATCTTGTATCGCTGTTGGTGGCCGCTCTTTCGAGCACCTCTTGTAAACTATTAATAAATTTTTGTTTTCTTTTGTCTTTACTTGTCTTTTCAGTTTCCTGTGATTCATACTGCTTTACAAGCTAGCGCTTTAATGTGTCATTACCGCACACACATTCCTATACGAAATCTGCTTATTTAGGTCCCCTCTACCTGCCTTTACATTTTTGACATATAGTTTAGGACCACCCTGTATATATATATATATATGAGATATTATTACTCTTCACAGGGTTAGCACAATTGCCAATGGTCGGCACACACTGCCCCATTTCGAAACTCGTTTACAATGAAGCTTTACATGTGTCCACAAAGGGGAGGATGATAGATCGTCTGTAGCTCAGTTGGAAGAGCCCTTGGCTTGCTATCAAGAGGTCGTGGGTGTGGTTCCCACCAGGCACCGTGAAATCATTCTTTTCTTTGGGAGCAATTTACAAAAAATATGCCCCGGTGGTGGCTCGGTGTGCCGACCATTGGCAATTGTGCTAACCATGTGAAGGGTAATACGAGAGCCAGTACTTAAGTTTTTAGAAAATAATATACAAAATATTTCCATACGGAAAAAACCATTTTATCTCTTTTCTATATATTCGCTGTTAATATACTTTTTTTATTCGAATAAACTAATTTTCAAAATAGTTATGACATTCAGAGATTGGTATAGCAGAAATATGTGATTTTTTTTAGCTTCAACTGCTCTTTCGGGGCTGTTAAATCGTTGATCACGCATTTTATATTTTGTCGTTGGGAACAAAAAGAATCATTCGGTGCTAAGTCAGGCGAATAAGGACCATGATTTATCACATCAATGTTTTCATGCTTCAAATAATTGACAGTTTGAAATGTAGTATGTGAGTTTTCATTGTCATAAAGATAAAGAACGATGCAACATTTCGAGTTATTTTCTCTGATTTCAGCAACTATTTCTGGCAAACAAATTGTCGTATATCAATCAGTATTTACTGTTCTACGATCCCTCAATGCAACGGTTGCAACGTGGCTGGATTTATCAAAAAACGAGGCAATAATTTTCTTTGAAGCACTTCGTGCACGAATAACTTTTGTAGGATTCGGTTCATTTTGGAACACCCAAACAGTGGATTGCTGTTTTGTTTGGGGTTCATAGGAATAAATCCAGGTTTCATCCATCTAAGCAGGAAAACAAAAATCCCACCCTTCTCTTCAAAGTGGGCAAATTTAAAAATGGAAAGAATATTACGTATGGAGTTTCTAGTGTTAATTCAGGCATCGAAGAAATTAGACAATAAGGGGCTAACGTTATTAACGCATGCTAGTGATGTACAGAGCAAAATCGTTCCTGTATTAATCTCTAACGTAACGAGCAGGCCAGCACATTTAAATAAGCATTTTAATATTGCGCGTATTGACAAAATCGAGGAAGACATGTTCAAAAGCTTCCCGACCATAAGAAATTACCGCCTATCTCAGAAGAGGATTTTAATTTTGCTAGTACACCTGTGGAATTTAAAGGCAAATGAGTCAAATTAGTTTTGAAAAACAAGGAAGTTTTCGCAAGCACGGTTCAAGAATTAGGAAAGTGCAATCTCCCCCCATTGGAACTTGAACTGAGGAAAGACGGTGAATGCATTACACAAAAGCTGTATCCTGTCCCATTGCGATATAGAGAGGAGCTTCAGAGGCAACTAAGAGTGTTAGAAGAAAGTAGCATCATAAACAATAGCACTTCACCTTTTGCTAGTCCTTCTTCTTTGATACCTAATGCCAGTAGCGGATAATTAAAGCTGGTACAGGGTTATAGGGCACTAAATAAACTCATAAAGCCTAAGCACTTCCAGACCCCAACGATTAATCAAATTTTGGAATCTCTTCACGGGACAATATACTTCACGTCTATAGATCTGAAGCAGGGGTTTTATCAAATTCCTATAGTACCCGAATCTCAACACGTAAATACATTTGTATATGTGTACGGAAAAAAGGTCTTCACAAGAGTACCGTTCCGGATTCAATGCACTCCAGGTTTCTTTGTACTGACTATGGAAAAGGTGCTGGGCGACTAAAGAGCCGAGGGGATTTTCTTTTACGAGGGCGAATCAGAAAGTCTTTGCCCCTATTTTTTATTAGCCAAAATAAGGTACATACAGGTAATTACAAATATACGTACTATTCTACGTACCTTACACTATTTTTCCACATAGTCCCCACACCGGTTCAGACATTTGTCCCATCGCAGCACTAAATTTGAGATGCCCCTGTGGTAGAATTCGTCCGGCCTGCTGTCTTGGCTTCATCGTTGCACGTGAATCGCTGTCCTGCCAGGAACTTCTTCAGCGGACCGAAAACGTGGAAATCACTAGGGGCGAGGTCCGGACTGTATGGTGGGTGGTCCAGACTCTCCCAGTGAAATGACCGGAGCTTGTCGGCGGTTCTGATTGCATACAGTCCGGACCTCGCCCCCTAGTGATTTCCACGTTTTCGGTCCGCTGAAGAAGTTCCTGGCAGGACAGCGATTCACGTGCAACGATGAAGCCAAGACAGCAGTCCGACGGTGGTTCCACAGTCAGCCGGACGAATTCTACCACAGGGGCATCTCAAATTTAGTGCTGCGATGGGACAAATGTCTGAACCGGTGTGGGGACTATGTGGAAAAATAGTGTAAGGTACGTAGAATAGTACGTATATTTGTAATTACTTGTATATACCTTATTTTGGCTAATAAAGTAGGGCTATAATATAATAGGGGCAAAGACTTTTTGATTAGCCCTCATACTTAGACGACATAATTATTACGTCTTCATCAGTAGAAAGACACTTCTGAGCGATTCAGTTAGTTTTCGACAGGCTCAAAAAATTCGAACTTAGAGCGGACCTAGAAAAATGTAATTTTTTTCAAGAGGAAAATCAGTTTTTAGTTCACCATATCTCAGCAAGCGTTGAGATCGTTCGTATGCGGAAATCGTATTTGCCCATCTTCTAAGAATATAGAAGCTATTATGGAATTGAAAACGCCTAAGACAGTCAAGAATGCGAGACGAATATTGGGAACGTTCGGTTACGTCAGACAGTTTATAAAAGACTTTGCAAAGACGGATTTTTCCATAACCGAGCTCTTAAGAAATAACAAGAAGACGATAAACTGGACGAAAGAGTGCGATAGTGCCTTTCAGGAGCTGAAGAAACAGATGACATCTCCCCCAGTTCTAAAGTTAATAAAAGAAGGAAGTCAACTAATACCCCTAACGGATGCCTCAATAAAAGGATCTGGGTCCGCCTTATTTCAGTTAGATAAAAATAAGAATCTGCAGCCTGTAGGGTTCTATTCTAAGAAATTTTCAGAAACTCAGCGTAAATACTCTATTTATGAATTAGAGTTGTTGAGTGCGGTATTAGCTATTCAATATTTTAAGCACTATCTGATTGGAAGTCACTTCGTACTTTGAACATATTGTAAAGCATTAGTTTGCTTACTGAAGATAAAAATTAATTCCGCACGGGTTATGAGTTGGATACTCAGCTCAGAAGAATATAATTTCACTCTTATGCACGTTCCAGGCTATTTAAACGTAATCCCTGACTTGTTATCAAGAGAAGTAAATTGGGATACCCCTGTTGATGAGTTTTCTCTGCAAGAAAGATTAGAACTATCGTTGGATCCGGATGATGTTAGAATAAATAAAATTGACGCAAAGACTAAAGGCAGTGAAGAGCCTATGGATAAAAAAGAAATAACGGAAAGGAGGTGTAGAGAATATCTTGAGGCTTTCCCAAATGTTTTACATAAAGTGGAATTGAAATCCAAACAGCGGAAAGGCCCAGAAATAGATGAAATAATGAAGCAACTAGAAGATTCAGGGCTAAGTGAGAAAGATTTAAAGTACGCAAAGTTCTTTCTAGATTCTGACCATATTTTGAAATTGTTTAGTCCCTCCAAAGTAGATAAGCTCAAAGATGATACTTATTCTAAGATTGTGGTTCCAAAAAGCATGCAAAGGTTCATTATCAAAACGGTTCAAGATAAATGATTAATCCACGCAGGATTTAATAAGACGATTATTAAAATACACAGATACTTTTTGGAAAAATTAGATTAACCAGATAAAGAATTTTGTGGCCAGCTGTCAAGAATGTATCAGATATAAGAGGGTTCCATAAGTAAGAGTCGAATATTTAGAAACCATGGGTCAACCAGAAAGGCCAGGGGAAAAAATATACTGCGACATTTTAGTCGAAAACGATTTCAAATACTTTTTTAGTGCGCAGGACAGTTTTTTAAATTTCCTTTTTCTTATTCCGTGTAAAGACGCAACAGCAAAGTGCGCTATTAAATCACTAATGGAGATATTCAAAATTGGAGGAACTATTCCATTAATAGTCACAAATAATACACAGATGTTCAAATCGGAACAATTTCAAACCATAATTAAGGAATTCGGTTTGAAACATATATTTATTTCGCTATATTTCGCCAGAGTGAATAGAGTAGAAAGATGACACCATCCGTTGATCCAGAAAATTCCAATATTTTGGACGAATATTTGGAATATTGGGAAGAAGCCCTGCCGACTATTTAATCTGTTTACAATACTTCGTATCATGAAGGAGTCAAAACAACGCCAGTTTTCTCACACTGGAGCACGGAGCCAAATATACCGTTAAAACTCTATTTATAGGAGTTTGAAATCGACTATTACGGTTCTAAAAAATTTGATCAGAAGATAATAAGATTGCATAATCAAATTTGTCCTAAAATTGCAAAGAATGGGGAAATTTTAGCGAAAAGGACTAGGGAAAAGAGAGAGAGAGAGAAGGCGGTGCAATGACAAGTTTAAGCTAGGTCAAAAGGTATATTTTTACTAATCAGCTTTAGCAAGGAAACTTATGCAAAAGTATAGACCAAAAGCTATAGAGCCATTTGAGATGATTAGCTTTCCCACGAAAACGAATATTATTATTGAGCTAGTACCAGACCCGGAAGTGAAAAGGTGAGGTAAATTACACTTCGTCATCTTCAGAAAATGAAGACGAGTTACACCTTTTACAGCAGAGCAGAAAGAGAAATACAATGAACCGGTTCTTACCCCCAGCAAAAGCGAAACTGACAGATACTGTGGAGAATTTGGGCTCGGATCAAAAAGGTGAAATCAGTACATAGCGTGCCCCACCCATTTCGGCCGATTGTATGACAGGAAACTTAGAGAGTGAAAATGAGAGAACCCCCAAGTCACATAATAATAATATAATACAATATAATAAATAATAGGGGATCCCAGTTCACCCAGTGTAACGCGACCTAAAGATATTGCAAAGGTGCCATTCGAAAAATTGCAGATTGGGGACAATGAAGGCAAGGGTGGAAACCAGAGACCGAATTATGCATTACGTAAGACGATTACCCATCCATAAGAAGTTGCAGTTAACCAATTTAACGTTAGAAGTTTAACTTCTTTCTTTCTCCAGAGTCATACCCAATGAAAGTGTTATGCATTCGGAAAATAGAAACATTCCGACGAAATTTTTAAATCAATAGAAAATTCTTCTAGTTACGAAGATAAATTGCTAGACAGAGTGGCAGACAAGTTAGCTGCTACAAATTTTTAAGTCAACTTCATAAGCTGAAAACAAAACGGTATGGATATGTATTGTGCTATATAAAAATATCATTAACTTGGGATTTAATTTAAGGCAAGAAAGAGGCTAATAAATTCTGTTAGCATATTTTAAACAAAATTTTTTTTCGAAGACATATTATGCATATGTAGAATATAGACGTGAATTGAGATATTATTTTACTTTAGTTACTCTATGTTAACGTTGCAATATAAGCAGCGCATTTATAAACAAAACTTGGCACTAATATCATAAGGCATATCACAGTTATATCACAGTTTTGCCTTCAATTATACTTAGTTATATACATATATAAGCTATGTTGTTCCCCTTAAATTTCCCCACATTAAATTCAATTCAATTAAAGGATGAACCGCTTATATAATTCTTAATTAAAAAAATTTTGTGAGCACTAAGATTGAGTTAAATCTTGTCTTATTGATGGAACATGTTTAAAAAAATATAAATTGCGTTTCAAAGTTTACAGACTATAATTGTATGTGTGTGTGTGAAATTAAGCAATTAGACCGTGTCAAAAGGTAAGCTGCATCATTTTTATATCAAGGACGTGGACGGTCTCGATCCAGGTTACTCACTCCTCCACACTTTGGTTTCATCCAAGTTTTCCTAGACCAGGAGCGACCGTTATTAAATCTATGAGGAGGATTCGGACCTAGAAAAGAGCCACGACTAGAAGAAGAAAAAGGACATAGATATGAGAGATCTATCATTCTACGCACTTCAATCACGAGCTATAAACTATTTTCCATAGCAACGACTCCTTTCCATACGTTACGCGAAGGTCTTCCGAAAGAAAAAAGGTAGTCCTACAAGTTAGTCTACGAGCTTTGAAAATGATGTCCAAAGAAGTAATGCGGAACTTCTCGCCTCAAATGGAAATACGCCGTAGCCGACTTGCCCGTTTTCCAATGGACAGCTCGAAAAGTATGCCTTGCCAATAAGCAAAAGTGATACATTTATGTTAAAAACTCCTCCATAGAACTTTTCGCAGCTCGGACAGTTTATTGTGACTCCTTGCAGACCGCAGATTTACCAAATGACAGCAAAATTCTTCGTATTTACAACTAGCCTTTGAATACCCGACGATACTTCGCTTGCTGCCGAAATCGACTCTGCGAACCAAGGATCCGACATGCTGCCTGACACCGAAAAGAAATCAAAATAGACGTCTTCTCCAGTCCACAGACCAAGCAAGTTGACTCATCCAAGGGAATATAGTCCCTGGAGAATCAACGTCGAATCAAGAAAAACGACGTTCCTGCCAAACGCAACATGCCCGTTGCTATTGCGACTTCGTAAGCCGAAACGAACCAACCTAACACAAGCACTGGCTGTAGTCGCACATCGCCGTTTTATAGCAACGATGGGGAAGATTATATCTTCCCAACGCAACATGACCGTTGCCGCTCCAGCACCGTAAGACTCAACGAACTAACGCAATGGACGGACTAGCCATAGTTGCAGAAATAGCCATTCCAAAATCAACGTCGAGGAAGACTGCAATGCAAACTGAACTCAATAAACAAAATGTGTCTTAAAATTCAGTGAACTTTTCTCTTTTACAGATCAGCATTAATACGCGGACTTAGTTTTATACGCATGCGCAAGTTCTAAAGAAATGTATGTTTACTATGTAATGTACTTTAATTTTCACTACCTTTAGTAGAAGGCATAAATATTATGCCCAAGCTAACAAAATTTTTCTGGAGGTGCTCAAAGACAAAAAAAAAAAAAAGGAGAAGACATGTGAAGTTAACGAAGACAACGCTGACCAAATGAAGAACCAAACGTTTAAGGAAGGCCCCATATAAGGTATGATTTTGTTCCAATTCTCTGTTGCTCCCCTTATCTGGTTTTCGTTCATCCTGAAAGTAATTCGTTCCCCCTTGTACCTTTCGTGGATAGTATAAGAATTTAATAGTTTGCACTGTGAGCTTAACGTATACGCCTTATCGGTAGTCATTTATTACTGTAGTCATCAATTACATCCGTTTAGGCAAAGTCCATTTTAATATTCTTATAATATATTTATGTTGTTGGTTTGTGCTAATTATCCTGAGTTCATAAATTGCATGTACATGTTTTATGTTTTACAATAAATTGTTAATTGTTATCTGTGATGACTCCCACACAATTTTCTACGTTATTAATAACGAGCTAGAATCGTGGAAACACTAACCCTATCCGGCCAAACTAAAGTAAATACGTTTTAAAGGAAAACAATAATTAACTCCGTTTACAAAAGCTCGTGACAACGTGTAACAATATCAAAGATATATTTTGAGGCACCACAATTGAATCTTTTTAAATTTTCCTTGCATCATTTGACACGAGCATCCTTTTGAGTTTGATTTAAATTGCCTGGTATCCAACGCGCATATACTTTCTTGATGTTTAAATGATCATGTAAAATTGAATACTCTCGGGTCCCTCGAATCGAAGATGATCGAAGATGCCTCAATTTCATCGTATGTGAAATGACCATCTGACATGATCAATTGTCGCACAACGTCAAGGTTTTTGATGTTACAGCAGTTTTTGGACGACCTTCATGAAACATCGCTTAGACGCCTACGTTCTAAAATAGAGTTTTTTAAACCGGTTGTAAATTGTTGTCTTGGATTATCAAACTTTGGCTTTGCTACCGAAAGTCGAATTTACACGATCGACACATTGTTGCCGTGTTAAACCTTGTCGAAAGACGTAAAAAATCGTGGCTCTAAAATCCCTTCGACTAAAATCCATGTTTTTTCACTACCTCATTAACTTTAAAGCAACGCCGTAAACAATTTTATGGCAATTTTGGTTTTGAAATGCCCAATGTTCACATGAAAATTTAAATTCTAAAACATCAACAACAACGAAAGCTGCACTTTTGTGTTGCCAGATTCTAAAACCTTAAGTATCGTCCTAAGTAATATCTCTCTTTCTCTTTCTTTCTCTCTCTCTCTCTCATACACACACATATATATATATATATATATAGCAAAATTGTAGTATGATTGTGACATGTAGTACCTTCTAATGTAATATACATAAATACACTACACTTAAATGTATATTAACTTAGACAAAGTTAAAGTAGTAATATAACAAAAGGTAGTAAAAATAAGTAAATTAAAGTAGTAGAAACAGCTTAGAATAAAAACTGAAATTGTAGTAGTAAAAAGTGAAGAGGAGTAAAAGATTAAACAATACCAAGAATTTTGTTCTTCATCAGGGACCGCACAAAATTGACATTAATGGTTTCTTTAAGCTGCATTAATTATCACTGGAGGACTAATTATTGTTTGTTTTGACTATTAAGTACCTCTTTTCTCTTAATTCCTTTCTGTAAGTAATAGCTTGATAATTAACTTATTTTAATATATATATATATATATATATATATATATATATGGCCTGCAAAAGGGTTGCTGGTATCTAACTGGAAGGAGACCCACACGCTGAACGTATGTGACGATGTGTGGAACCGGCCAGGCCAGTAACCTAGTGTCCTACCCCGCCTTCAAGTGGTGCAGGCTGAGCTTTCTATTTATGTGGCAAATTAATATTTGCTGCACGGATAGAAAGGCGGAAGGGGAGGGCTAATTCACCAACCCGTCTAGCCAGCGTGGTGAAATGATGGCTAATTCCTCCAATATGCTAATACACCAAAAACCATGGCCCCTAGTCTCCAGGTGCTGGAGTGCTCCTGATCAAGGCAGCGGTCAGCGTGGCATGAAAGCAGGGGGTGCTAAGAATCACTGGAATGGCCCAGGCTGCCGTTTGTTATTGACCTTGGCAACGTATAATGGACGATCCCTTGCTTCTGAAGCAAAACTTCAGGAATTGGAAGAAGAACTTGACAAGATCAAATGGGACATTGTAGGACTCAGTGAAGTCTGAAGCAATATGGAAGTTCAGACAACCCAAAGGAGTATGGAGAGGTGTATGCTTGGAATAACTAGCAGAGATCGAAAAAGAAACACTTGGGTGAGAGAGCAAACAGTAGAGGACATCATTGTTAAAGTAAAAGGACTGAAATGGCGATGGGCTGGGCATATTGCAAGAAGAACTGATCAACGATGGACAACAGAAATTCTGAACTGGATTCCAAGAGACCACCGAAGACCTAGAAAACGTCCTCAAACTAGATGGGTGGATGAAATAAGAAAAGAGGTTGGGGTGACGTGGAAGCGAATTACTCAAGATAGACTTGTGTGGAAAACATTTGGAGAGACCTTTCATTCATCAGTGGATAGATGATGGTTGAATATGATGATGATGGTGACATATATATGTAATTTATATTTCATTCTTAAAAAGTATTCTCCAGAAGTTTAAAAGATACCTTCTTATCCCTACAGAATCCCTCTTTTATTTATTTTCTTCTTCTTCTTCTTCTTCTTCTTCATCATCATCATCATCAGAATGCAGGGTATCTGTGAATCAGTGTTATAATTTGAGGCGCAGTAGGATATCATCATCATGCAAAAGTCTCACGGTTTTTGAAAATAAAATATGGTTGTGGCACTTTTCAGGTGACATTATTGCTTAAAATGTGCCATAAATAAACATGGATAGCCATATAAAATCTTTCGTTTTATTATTTCCGGAATGAAGTTTTATCTTGAAAAACTGTAAACGATTTTGGCACCAAAATGACGTCACCTACTATCCTTTGAACTTCGTAAAATTTATTCGAGGCATCCTATATAGTATAAAATATATACAGGGTGTCCCTTAATTCTTGGAAGAAAATTATTTATTGATGAAAAATTTGAAAAGGACAAAGAAGTAGTAAAATTCGCATGAAAAATAATCAATACTTTTGAGTTAATTTCAGTTTTGAAATTTGCACCAATTATAGAACTGAGTATCTAAAAACGTAGTGGCGACGGTTTGACATTTTGGCGAGAAATCATTTGCGTTGGCGAATGAAACCGAATTTAAAATTTTTCGTATAGACTATCGAGAACAAATTTGACTACACTAGTGAAGTATTATTCCATTTCCGCAGCCAATTAAATTTTATTGAATAAATTTAATTTAATTGTAAATAATGTGCAAATAAATTAAAAAGCTCACCATTAATTTACTACGTTCATTGAATTAATTATCTCAGATTTACGATAACTGCATTTAAACTAGCTTTAACTAATTCTAAATAAATATCTTTTACACAGCTGGTAAAATTTGACACTGGTCGGAATATACAAAATACAAATGAAGGTGGTAAAAGATATTTACCGTCTGCAAAAATATTCGCAACGTTTCGAGAACTACTGTTCCCTTCATCAAGCGAAAGTGTCAAGGAAGTGTAGGCGTTCGGTATTTATACCCCAACTTTGGTTTTCCCCAAAGCTATCCCGCACTCGGGTCCCCCCCCCTCCACACACACACTGCCTGAATCTGGATTTTCTAAGAACTGTCCCGCACTCGGTAATTCCCCCTGTCTGAAACTGGTTTTCCCCCATCTCCTAGCAAAAATGCGGTAAGGTTCAGGCATCGATTTTGCGATGTTCATCGCCTTACTTCGCATTCGAAAAGTCTCCCAAGACTCCAGAAAAAGTCTACAGTAGCGAGAAATTACATTTTTATGAACTTTTGTACTTTTCCAATCAGGAACATGACCTCTCTTCCAGGAAAGTTCTGCCAGAAGATTAGTCATCTCATCTTTTTCCATAGCACAATAATGTTCTTTTTTTATGTGTACACACAGTTCTTCCCGTCTCGCCAGTGTATACTTTCTCGCAGTCTTTGCAGGGTATCTGGTAAATTGTTCCAGTCAATTCATCCATTGGAACTCGATCTTTCACTCTCACCAACAGGTCACGCAAAGTCGATGCAGGTTTATAGTAAGTCCTGATGTCAGCTTTCCTCAGAATACGCGCAATCTCCTCAGAAGTC
>QLNU02015003.1:149968576-149986485 GCA_006491805.2 Dysdera silvatica
GCAAATTAATATTTGCTACACGGATAGAAAGGCGGAAGGGGAGGGCTAATTCACCAACCCGTTTAGCCAGCGTGGTGAAATTATGGCTAATTCCTCCATTATGTTGACACACCAGAAACCATGGCCCCTAGTCTCCAGGTGCTGGAGTGCTCCTGATCAAGGCAGCGGTCAGTGTGGCATGAAAGCAGGGGGTGCTAAGAATCACTGGAATGGCCCAGGCTGCCGTTTGTTATTGACCTTGGCTACGTTTAATGGACGATCCCTTGCTTCTGAAGCAAAGTCAGAATGGAAGAAGAATTCGGATGCACAAGATCGTACCCGGGACATTCAGACCAGCTTTAAAGCCTCCCGAAGCAAATATGGGAAGTTCAGGACAACGGAAAAGGAGCATGGAAAGGTGCATGCTTGTAATAACCAGGAGAGAGATCGAAAAGAAACACTTTGGGTGTGAGAGCAAAACTAGAGTAGAGGACACTACGTTAAAATAAAGTGCTGAAAGTTCTGACGATGAGCTGTATCAGCTTCGTAAGAAGAACTGATCAACGATGGACAACATAAATTCTAAACTGGATTCCAAGAGACCACCGAAGACCTAGAAAACGTCCTCAAACTAGATGCGTGGATGAAATAAGAAAATATGTTGGGGTGACGTGGAAGCGATTTGCTCAGGATAGACTTATGTGGAAATCATTTGGAGAGACCTTCATCAAGTAGTGGATAGATGATGGTTGAATATGATGATGATGGTGACATATATATGTAATTTATATTTCATTCTTAAAAAGTATTCTCCAGAAGTTTAAAAGATACCTTCTTATCCCTACAGAATCCCTCTTTTATTTATTTTCTTCTTCTTCTTCTTCTTCTTCTTCATCATCATCATCATCAGAATGCAGGGTATCTGTGAATCAGTGTTATAATTTGAGGCGCAGTAGGATATCATCATCATGCAAAAGTCTCACGGTTTTTGAAAATAAAATATGGTTGTGGCACTTTTCAGGTGACATTATTGCTTAAAATGTGCCATAAACATGGATAGCCATATAAAATCTTTCGTTTTATTATTTCCGGAATGAAGTTTTATCTTGAAAAACTGTAAACGATTTTGGCACCAAAATGACGTCACCTACTATCCTTTGAACTTCGTAAAATTTATTCGAGGCATCCTATATAGTATAAAATATATACAGGGTGTCCCTTAATTCTTGGAAGAAAATTATTTATTGATGAAAAATTTGAAAAGGACAAAGAAGTAGTAAAATTCGCATGAAAAATAATCAATACTTTTGAGTTAATTTCAGTTTTGAAATTTGCACCAATTATAGAACTGAGTATCTAAAAACGTAGTGGCGACGGTTTGACATTTTGGCGAGAAATCATTTGCGTTGGCGAATGAAACCGAATTTAAAATTTTTCGTATAGACTATCGAGAACAAATTTGACTACACTAGTGAAGTATTATTCCATTTCCGCAGCCAATTAAATTTTATTGAATAAATTTAATTTAATTGTAAATAATGTGCAAATAAATTAAAAAGCTCACCATTAATTTACTACGTTCATTGAATTAATTATCTCAGATTTACGATAACTGCATTTAAACTAGCTTTAACTAATTCTAAATAAATATCTTTTACACAGCTGGTAAAATTTGACACTGGTCGGAATATACAAAATACAAATGAAGAAGGTAAAAGACATTTACCATCTGCAAAATATTCGCAACCTTTCGAGAACTACTGTTTCCTTCATCAAGCGGAGGTGCCAAGGAAGTGTAGGTGTTCGGTACTTATACCCCAACTTTGGTTTTCCCCAAAGCAACCCCCACTCGGGTTTTTCCCCCTGTCTGAATCTGGATTTTCTAAGAACTGTCCCGCACTCCGTAATGCCCCACTGTCTGAAACTGGTTTTCTCCATCTCCTAGCAAAAATGCAGCAAGGTTCAGGCATCGATTTTGCGATGTTCATCGCCTTACTACCCATTCGGAAAGCCTCCCAGGACTCCAGACAATGTCTACAGTAGCGAGAAGTTGCATTTTTATTAAGAACTTTTGTCCTTTTCCAATCAGGAACATGACTTCTCTTCCAGGAAAGTTCTGCCAGAAGATCAGTCATCTCACCTTTTTCCACAGCATGATGATCTTCATTTTTAAGTGTACAAACAGTTCTTCCCGTCTCGCCAGTGTATACTTTTTCGCAGTCTTTGCAGGGTATCTGGTAAATTGTTCCAGTCAATTCATCCATTGGAACTCGGTCTTTAATTTTTGCTAACAGGTCACGTAAAGTCGATGCAGGTTTATAGTAAGTCCTGATGTCAGATTTCCTAAGAATACGCGCAATCTCCTCAGAAGTCCTCTCCACATATGGCAAAACAACCGTCCCTCTAGTCTGTCTCTCCTCAACAAGTTCTCTATGTCCATTATTAGATCTTCGAGCGATAAACTTGCTCGGGTAGCCATTATCTACAAGCGCTCTCCTTACCTTCCATACCTCAGCATCTTTCAACTCAACATTGTTGTTGTGTTTGAGGGCCCGACGTGTCAGAGACCTCACAACAGAAGCTTTGTGGTAAGTTGGATGATACGAGCGGAAATCCAAGTACCGGTCCGTATGAGTTGGCTTTCGATATACAGAGGTTGACAAGCTTCCATCGTCTCCTCTGGTGACCCTCACGTCCAAAAATGGCAAACATCCCTCATGTTCTACCTCTAAGGTAAATTGAATATGGGGGTTTAAGTCATTAAGGAAACGGTGAAAGCTGTCCACCTCTGTCTTCGAAAGAACGACAAAAGTATCATCGACATACCTTCTCTAAATCTTAACACTAAACTCGTCGCAGTTCAATTGATTGCTAATTTTGGGCTGCGACGTGAAAGGAAGTGCCGAAAGTGAAAGATCGAGTTCCAATTGATGAATTGACTGGAATAATTTACCAGATACCCTGCAAAGACTGCGAAAAAGTATACACTGGCGAGACGGGAAGAACTCTTTGTACACGTAAAAAAAGAACATCATCGTGCTGTGGAGAAAGGTGAGATGACTAATCTTCTGGCAGAACATGCCTGGGAGAAAGGTCATGTTCCTGATTGGAAAAGTACAAAAGTTCTTCATAAAAATGTAACTTCTCGCTATTGTAGACTTTTTCTGGAGTCCTGGGAGACTTTCCGAATGCATAGTAAATGAACATCGCAAAATCGATGCCTGAACCTTACCGCATTTTTGCTAGGAGATGGGGGAAAACCAGTTTCAGACAGGGGGGAAAACCCGAGTGCGGGATAGCTTTGGGAAAAACCAAAGTTGGGGTATAAATACCGAACACCTACACTTCCTTGACACTTTCGCTTGATGAAGGGAACAGTAGTTCTCGAAACGTTGCGAATATTTTTGCAGACGGTAAATATCTTTTACCTTCTTCATTTGTATTTCGTATATTCCGACCAGTGTCAAATTTTACTAGTTATGGTAAGCCCTGGTCAATCTTTGTACGTTGTTGTCAACGTTTTTTACGTTTTAATAAATACATATGTTGTTATTCGTTTCTTACCTTGAGTAAATGTATATTCACTGTCTGTCTTTCCCGTCCCCACGTTACATATATTCAGTTCATGATTGATTGAAATAAATAATTTGAATCATTCATGGGGAATTTCAATCATTTAAATCATTAATGGAGAATTTAAAGCATTTGAATCATTCACGGGGAATTTAAATAATTTGAATCCTTCATGGGGAATTTCAATTATAGCGTGGAGGAAATGATGCCAATAGTTGACTTTATATTCTGACGTATATAAAATAACTCATAATAGATGTTACTGCAGCTACCGTTTTAACTATTTTAATGCAAATAAAATATTTTTATCAAATAGTTTATTTATGTGTCAAATAGTTTATTTATGTATTAAATAGTTTATTTTTATATTAAATAGTTTATTTATGTATTAAATAGTTTATTTTTATATTAAATAGTTTATTTATGTATTAAATAGTTTATTTATGTATTAAATAGTTTATTTATGTATTAAATAGTTTATTTATATATGAAATAGTTTATGTATTGAATATTTTAACTAAAAGCAATATTTTTCCAGTTCGTTTTCCCCCTTTTATTTTTGGTGAAAATTTGTCACTATCCAATAAACCAATTTCCTGAAACAGGAAGACTATTTACTGATCGGAGAGCTTGTTCGTTACAGGTTCTCATGGGGATTTATCCAGTTAGAAGGTCTATCTTTTTGCTTGTTTGAGGAGCACTTCTAGCGAAAGAGATTACGTGCGACAGTTGGCTAGGTTGTTATAGTAGTCAGGGTACATTTGTCCATGAGAACTCTTAGACACCACGACAGACCATACAGAAACCGTCTCCTTTTTCTGGATTACTATTATCATAAAAATCCGTATTTCAGAATTGTTGTTTATACTGTAAAAACAAGAATTGTATTATTTTGTTTTTTGCGGTTTTGGAAAGTACGTAAAATTATATCACTTTTGATAATGCAGGAAAACATTAGCATTGATAGCTATAAAAGTTAGTAGTATGCAACGAACAGGCGCAGGGGCTTATTTATTTTAATAAATTTTAATGACAACGTTATTGAAAGCGTCGTTTTTGACCTTTGGTTGAGCGTTTCAGACAAGCGACGCTGTCCTTCATTAAGAAATTATTAAGTCGTTCTTCTAGTGAACTTGGGATTGCCAGTTCATATTACTATTGGCTGTGTAATTGGTTACAACCAATAGTATCATGAAATGGCAACACTCCTTTTTCACTGAGAGTTCCTGCTTCTGATTCTTAATGAAGGACAGCTTCGTCTGTCTGAAACGTATCGTAGCGCTCCACCAGACACCAAGGACTACGCTTAGTAACGTTGTTATTAATATATATTATATTTTAAGTAGTGGTACGTCAACTTTTCCCTTATTTCTAGTCTGAATATCTTACACAGTCGAAATTCGTTCACGCGAACACTCAGACTCATGACATAAGTTTCGCTGTGTTAAAATTAACTCGCGTTATTTGGAAAGGGTGAAAACGTATTACTGTACAATTTAAGGATTAATTACTTAATTAATTACTGATATTTAAGGGAAACTGTTCGTGTAAAAAGTAATTTATTATAAGCGTATTCGTGTTAACGTGTTCGACTGTACGCACGTACTTAAAATTATACATTAAAAAAGGAACAGAAATGTAAAAATTTACACTTTTAAAATAAAATATTTGACAAAAAAGTTCGCCGCCATTTTATAGCGATAGAAGAGTACTTCCAAGGCATTCGACAGGTATTGCTATGGAAATTAGTAGTGTTACCATGCAGGGCCATTTCTACCATTAGGCCAGAGTAGGCGACTGCCTAGGGCGGCAAAATGGCGTAAAAAATTTAATTTTAAATCAAACAAAGAAAAAATTGAGCAAATGAGAAGAAAAAATGAAAAAGAGGAAAAATTAAAACATATAATTGTTTTCAAAAGCATACGGGACAATTACTTAAAAAGTCTTTATTTTGACGAATGTAAAAATATTTGACATGTTTCATTGTTTAATTATTTAATTTTGCACACAAGTTCTTTTATATTTAATGCATTTAAGCCTTCTAGCTCTGATAATACAACGTTGTGTTTTGAAATATTACTCCTTTAATATCTCAGTTTTCAAAAATATAAAATGTTGAAATTAAACAATTATAACATGTAGCAATTGTTTTACTATTCACAATACCCTAATATTACAAAATAACTAATATAAGTCTAAAATATAAATATAATTAACGGGTTTAATGATTAAAAGTATAACAGAAAATTTACATTGTTGTACCGCTGGATGTTGGTTGGGGTAGAGAGGGAGATCTAGTCGAAAGAGTAATGGTAGTAAAAAGGTAGAAGGCGGCATTTTTCAATTCTCGCCTAGAGCGGCAAAACACCTAGAAACGGTTCTGTTTTCATGACATATTGAAGAACTGTATGCTTTCAAAACTACATCGTGTTTTGATACTACTACTATCTCAGCATAATGCTGAGAGGTAATTGATAATAATATTCATTTTTTCCATGTTACTATACATATTAGAATACATAAAGAAATGCTAGAATGCTATAAAGCAGGAGTTCTTAACCGGGGATGAGGGGGCTTTCACAGTTTCATAGGAATGACTTCGAATTCAAATTGTTAGACGAAAACTGTAGCAATACGAATACTTAAAAATTGCTTGTTTGATAAATTTGCAGTTTCACATTTATTTGGACAGTATTCGTTTCTAGTAAATTTATTTGAGATTAACGACCCATGAATGCTCCATTCAAATTAATGATCAAATAATGTATTAGGCATAGAATCGATAAGATCTTGCAAAAATATAGGCTCTAATTTGTACCAATATCTAAAACAGAAGTTTTTAAGATCGTTGCAGAGATGCACTGATCACTGTAGCCAAGACCGTAGCCAGGATTTAATTTCGGGGGTTCAAAAATTTTTACAGCATGTATCGATACAATCACAGCATGCAAGGCCGTAGCCAAGTCCCATTAAAAATTTAGTTTCGGGGGGGACCGGTCCCTCAAATCCCTCTGGATACGGGTATACTGGGAGTGTAGATCAATTGTGCCATCATCATTATTACATAATCTTAAATAATTCAATCATAATAATTCTTACATAATCTATTACATAATCTTTTCATTAGGCATATATCTGGGCCATGTCTTATAAATAATGATAACAATGCCATCACATCAATATTTTGAGATTATAACCAGTTTTTGGTAGAACCAGCGGAGTATAAAGGGCCATTGTCCTGTCGAAAAATTCGGGTTAGACATACATTTCGTGTCCTTCGTCTAAAGGATGTTCTTGGAGTAATTTTGATATTTCTCTGTATGAAATCTTTGATTTGTAAGCACAAAATTTGCTGTTCTGTTAGTTTGAAGGTACTCCATACTACCATTAAACCTCCACCGAACTGACGTTTCGTCTCATGTGCCATTCTGCTTCAGATCGTGTCCATATTCAGGCCAACTGTCTGACACTTCAAGGATCAAATTCGTCTCGTCATTAAATGCCTCTGTCCATCGATCTGCCCAGTTCATAGGGTCATGAGTATATATCCACTGCATATGGATATGTATCCACCACATATAGAGATGATTCTGCTTTAGTAAGAACCGATTTGTGGTCAATTGGACGTATTCAAAACGGGTTTTTATTGGGCAGAAGCCGCTAGACCGTTTTTTTTTCTGAACAAGACAATTCTAAACCCTTATAATATGATGACCAATTTTTGATTGCTTCCTTCACGATACGTTATCGATCAAAAGAAACGAGGATTTCTTTCTGTCTGGTTTTCTTTTTAGAACTTTTCCATCATTGGTACATTAAAAGTTACGAATTTCAGACTTCGATATTCCAAGTAATTAAAAAATTTATCTAAGTGATTTTCCAGAAGATCTCAAACTTTTAAGGTAATCAATTTCCCATATACCTATGTTTTTACACGAACAATTACAATTTAACAAAACTGCATGCAATGAAAACATTGCACGTAAAAGTCCTAAGCATCTTGTTTAAAACTGAGAATGCAGTCTTGTTCTGATTGCAAATTTGCTCACTTTTCGACAAAAGAACCATTTTTCACGAATAAATAAGGAATGATCTTTTCTCAGATTTTCTTTTAAAATAAACATATTTAAAACTGCATCACATCTAAAGTGAAAACTTCTAATTTTTTTAAATATTTATCTTTTGTTTCGTTTGCATAAATGTAAAAGAGATTCACGGTTTTAAGGCACAGATGTTCGGAAGAACGTGAAACGCGCCTTCCGTAAGAATTTTCCGTAAAAAAAAATACTTCCCTTTTCAAGCCAGCTTCTATAAGAATGAAGCAACACAATCCAACTGCCAATAGTTGCTTTTATTCAGAACTACAAACCTGCTCGAATTCACAGAGGACTTTAAAATTCTTTATGCGGCTCACGCCAAAAGAACGCAGAAAATAAAACCAACTTCGTTGGGCGCACATTAGATATTTAGTCTAATTTGTTCAGGAGTTGCTGTAACTTATTGTTGGAAAAAGTCAATAACTGGCATCATCTGGTGCCTCAAAAGTTTCGTGAAATGCAAATGCAGTTGCATACCAAGGAAATTCTCTAACGCAGTATGGAGCTGCGTACCGTATTAGGCATGTGGGACACGCGAATCGATATTGCTTAGTTCTACGGAAGTCTCCACCTGTACTTGCAGGTAACTGTATCTTTAAACAAAGACCGCATTTTATCTACGACCTTATGCAGATGGAACGCATGGAAAGCAAACTGGATACAATTTGTACCGGAGCTAATTCAAATGGCCATGTGAAATGTGTACAAAACCGTTTATTGTCGGTCAGTGTTAAGGGATATTTCTGCCCGTCTACAATGACCTTATGACCCCCTACAACGATTCAGTCACGTGGTCAGACTATTTCCTCCAACGATTTGCTCCTTCTCTCCTCCTCAGTATATTATCACACTACAGAATTTCAAATGCAGTTCACCATGTGCACATACGTGTATATTTGTTCTTTAAAGGTGTGGGGGGATGACCTATTTGTTTTCTTGTTTGGTGATGGTTACTTCTTTTGATAGTTGTTTTGATTATAATTAAATATGTATACTCGATGGCGATAGTTAATGAACCGTTCATATTCTTATGAACAGTCTATTGTATTTAACCCACTAGTTCTTTCATCTTATTCTTTGTTGCGTATTCTGCAAATTGCCAACCACTTATAAGAAGGCACACGACCTTTGAATATATTTGGCCAACACGAAAGTGCACAATTTTTAAGAATTTATAACATTCAAGATATCCAATAAAAATCGTAGTAATTTTAACCATGCATTAAATGTAATTTTGTCTTTATGTACAATTTTTAGTAAATATATGAGTTAAGACTTTTCATTTTAGAAATTTAATTTTGTAAGTTAAGGTTTAAACGTAAAAATTAAAACATATATATACAGTGCGCTCAAGATTTAAGATCAGTACAGTTACATAGATGAATAAAAAAAATAAAAGCATAAAGAAAATAAGTGTCTTAGTATGATAAACCTAAAAAAATAACATTTAACATTAAAAATTATTGCCAAAGTACTTTTAATTTTGAACTATTTATTTTACGAAAATATTAGTTATCAAAAATAAATTTTAAAAAAATATGCACAATATATTTTCAAAATATTTAGTTTACATCATGCGTAATTCAAAGTTTAATACATATGCCAAAGTTCTTACTCATATAACAATTAGTTCTCCAGAAATAGTGCGCGCAAACTGAAAAATTTCATTTGAGGAAATTGACGTTGAAAATATACATTTACGCTAAAATACATATTTTAAAGGGCTACGGTTCTTGTAATTTCTCGGGAAATAATGGATGGATTTAAATGCAGTTTTTCTTAAAACGTTCATAAGAATCCGGAGTAATTTTTAAAAGGGTATAAAAAATAGATTTTTTGAAATTTCAATTCCTTCTGCGACCCCTTAATGTAAGATTCGGTAAGCGCGGAGGAAGCATCCATTTTCCATATCTCATAACCAGAGATAACTATAGGTCGTCCCAAACAACAGAAAAAAACAACCATTTGAATAATGGTTAATATCATTTCAGGCAATTTTGAACGACCTAATTAGGTCGCACTTTTGACCAACATATTTTATTCTTGTTTGTTATTATATACATACAGGGGCACTGAGAGCCAACGCGAGACCAAGACTCACTTCGTCCAGCCCTCATGACCCCTTCCCTGGGCAGTGGCATTGATATTTTGTTCAGGGCCGGGCCCCCACAGTATAGGTCCTTGCCAATGTGGGCCCCTAGACTTCATCTGGGCCCCCGGGATGCATCCCCTGCTGCCTCCCCTTCTCGTCGGCTCTGTATATATATATTTACCACAATGACATAGAAGAAGAATCTTTGTGCTCTCTCCTAATGGTGATTTCAAATTCTTTTGTTAAAAATATTAAATAAATATTAAATAGCCGCTAAATATATTGAATATATGTCAATTTAATCAATGAAAAATGTCCTTCAAATCAACATCCATTTCATAAATATCCATTCAATCAATATTTTACCCAGTGCGCCCTGCTGTGGTATCTATAATGTGGTCGCCATTATCCCGGGTTCGGCTTCCAACGATACCAAAAAATAGAATGCTTACTAACTACTTACTATAGTCCAGGTATGGGTTCCCTAGTCATTAGAAGGTTCGGCTTCTTCAGAAAACTTAAGGTCCCGGTGAAGCGTGATCCTTGCTCACAAACAGACAATTTCATCAAAATCCATTGCATCGATATCGATTTAATTAATATCCATTGAATCAATATCACTTTAATCAATATTCATTGAATCAATGTCAACTTCTTCAATGCCAATTAACTTAACATTAATTAAGTCAATATCAATTAAATTAATAAAATTATGCATATGATTGGTATCAACTAAATTAGTGTATAATATATTTAGATATTATCAGTTACATCATCATATGGTATCTATTTAGCAATCATAATTTAAATCAGTATAAATATAAATTAAATAAATATCGAGTGAAAGACTGTATATATATATATACACATACTTGTCACTGTCATGATACTCATAAGCACATTATCGTTGTAGCGTATGTTTCATAAATTAATTTTATCATAATACGTGTATATGACATTTCTATGATACGTGAATATGATACTATCATGATACATGTATAACATTTTTTTTTGAATGCCTAAACGGGAATGACATTTATTCAATTTAAATTCAAATTCAGACATACCATACAATATTTATAATATACAATAATGAAACTACAGTAAATGTAAAAAAGACATGAAAGTAAACACAGAAATACCAGAATGAAAATTGCGAATACAGGTTGAGGAGTACTTATATATAATAAATGACTATTTTTAGTGATTGGAGTAGTAGATGAAAGTGTGATTGCATCGTAGCGATGAGATTAATCATGGTTTGCCTGGGTGGCTGCGAGTAAAGATGTGAATCTGACCAGCTCGAGCCACCCGGGTTTGGATAGAAATGGAGAAGTGTGGATGTGTAAGATATTTACTTAATAAGCGTGGAATGACCGACACAATGAATGAGAAGACGCCAAATCTCACAAGCAATATTATAATTGGTGGGATGCTAAACAAATTCAAATTAAAGGATTAGGACATGTGGGTAACACGTTAGACAGTCACAACATGCAGTGAAACTATGAAGTCTCAAGTAAATCAAATAAGTCAATATACTTTCAGTATACACTTAAATAATATATTAATAATAATTATAGTAAATGATTAGTAACATTGAATTTAGCATTTTTGTCCGAGCTTGGGCGATAAATTAATGGTTGTTTGTTTGTTTTGTGGTTTTACGGCTCAAAGACTACAGTGGTCATGCTGCGCCGGGACCTACTGTTTTCCGAGGAATCCGAACCTCTTAAGGCCTAGGGAACCAAACCCCGGACTACAGTGAGCAGTGCGATCTTTATGAGATCTCTGAGTAAGCGTTCTTTGCACTGTTGGGAGTCGAACCCGGATTAACGGCGCACTAGGCGAACGCGTTACCACACTGCGCCACCGCAGGGCCGATAAATTAATTTAGGATAATTTGTAGGAAAATAATATTCTGAAGTGGAGAATTGATTATGAAGCAACCACGATATAATGATGCAAGAATATATTCCCTTCATGATAATATCTCCTTTATGAACGCAATTAAAGATGGAACTTCAGAAACGTAGCTAAGATACTGAAATTTTAAGTTCTGCAAAATTTGAAAAGTTTAAGTTTCTCCTTGAGGAAAGTCGCTCGAGATAAATGTAGAATTCCATTTTGAAACGCGTATTGCTTTTCAAAATGTTGATATTTGTGTTGAAAATTGTTGAATTGGAATAGTTATTATATTCAACCCCGAACTGTGCTACAGAACTTGAAACTACAAGTTTAGAACTTCTCACATTCTACGAATCATCGCAAAAGGATATAAATTTTAATATAAACTCTCTCTTCTATGTATCGTTGCATAGATTTCAAAATTCCACCATATAATTAAAGAGTATTTTGGAATCTTTATATCGTCATAAAAAGTATTATCTCGTAAAAGTGTTGTGTGTTAAGGATAGATCATTTTTACAAACTGATTGTCTTGAAGATGGATCATTTATGAGAACGAACCCAACTGAAGATGGATCTTTTAAAAGGATCGATTATTTTAAGAATGGATTGCATTAAATTGAAATCATTATAAAGATGAATGTGATCATGAGGATCCTTTAACTGGACGATATAGCGATTTAATAAGGGTAGATCATGAGCACCATTGTCAAAGGCATATAGTTATGTATATAGATCGTCTTAGTATCGATCTTTATAAGAAAAGATTGTATTAAGGATCGATGTGAAAAGAATTTATAGTTATATAAAGTAAAAAATATAAGATAGATCGTTGTAGGATGAATTATACTAAAGATCCTTCGTGAATCGTTCAGATGTAACAGCTAGATGTAGGTGTATTTAGCGCTTCTTTTCACATAGAACTAATCATATTAATGATACAAGTATATTATAAAATTAATATTAATTTTAACTATTTGGTTGGACAATATACATCATAAAAAGATATATTTTTCTATTCAGTTCATGAGCGCACATATGAGTAATTCTAGGGGGGGGGGGCGGTCTTAGAAAAATTATTGCCTTCTTCTCAAGACTATCAAACATTTTATTGAATGTACAAGATGCTAAAATGCTACAAAAATAATTAATCCTGCTTGACAATTAGTAACCAGATAAAAAAAAATAACTTATTTTAAAACGTACTTGTAAAACTTTTGAAATTACATGCATAGCAGAATCGGGTAACTAAAATTTTTAAACGGCTGGGGGGGGAAGGGGGGCGAGCCCCGCTGCCCCCATATGGGCGCTCATGATTAAGTTGGTATATTTTTTATTTGACATATTTAAATGAAACCGCAAATCAATATTAAATATATCTATTTTTAATTTCATAATAATTGTTATTTTTATAAACACATCGGGGTTTATATAATTCATCTTTTAGAAATAAAATAATCATTTCTTAATACGAGTAAGTCTTAATTACTTTTTTCTGTCATTTTACACGGAAGGGTTTTTCGATCCAATTATTTTTAGTAATTGGACTTAAGAGTGTTCTTATTTCCAACCATGTAAACTTTTTTCTTTTAATGCAGTTTTAATTTTTCAGTTTCACATTAAACACCAACAAAAATTTTACCGAGGCGCAGATTAAAATACGGGAATAGAAATATGAAATAAACAGACACTTTAAACATAAATTATGTCTTACCATTTTAAATTCTTGGGTTTTTACTAAATGTTAACAATTTATTTTCGCCTTTCGAAAAGTTTATATAATTGTTTGTTTATGTTTAATGTGCAAATTTATTCGTCGTCTTATGTTTATAGTCTGCGTGGTCTGAGGAAAGATTAATGGTGACATCTCCGCCCCCCCCCGACATGTTTAAACGCAATTGATTTATTTGTTTTTTTAAGGCGGAAGGATAAGCTCTGTCCTATCTTTTCTGAATCATGGAACTCCGCCGTGATTCAAACCTCTCTCGTACGTCATCATTCGTGGGACAGAAATGAAACCTCATCATTATGGCTTTGCCATACCTTTTCTGGAAATACAGACCGCAGACCCTGCCAACTTTTCTTATCGTCGATATATATAATAACAACAGTAGCAGCATCAGAAGAAGAAGAAGAAGACGAAGAAAGGCTCAAGGACGCCAGTGATCATACTGTGCCTGAACCTAGTTATCTGAGAAATCTAAACTTCGGCCCCTGAGCGAATCAGGCTCCGAACTACGTATTTCACGATATCAATGGGATCGAAATTTTGGATTAATGAAGAACGCGTTAGTGCTATTACGCCATCGTATGTCAGTGAACGTGCATTTCACCGAGGAGTTTGAAATTCCGCTGGCCTAGAGAACGAACCACGGGCCAGTGACGTAAGAAAAGGGGGCTCAGAACGTTCTGGCCCCCTTTGGATATCATCCCCTTTGGATATCATCCCCTTTGGATTGGATATCAAATATATTACTTTCTCTGAGGTCGCATCACATAATCTTCTTTGAAGCCGTTTGAACCCCATAATCACTTGAGCCCCCATGGCTTTTGAAGTTCTACGCTACTGCCCCGGACTATAGTGGGCAGTTAGTTGATAAGCCTATTTTTTTCGGCGCCATTTTGAGTCGAACTCGGAATATAGGCACGCTAGACGAACGCCTTACCACTGCACCACTATAAAGTCTATGCGACTGAAAATTATTATTCATGATTAATAGATTTCTAACAACAATTTTTACAAGATTAGTAGATTCATGACAAAGGTTATTACATGAATAACGGACTCCTAACATAAATCATTGCTTGAACAGTAGACTCCTAACATCAGTTATTATATGAATAACAGAATCCTAACATCACTTATTATATGAATAATAGACTCCTAACATCAATTATTATATGAATAATATACTTCTAACGTAAATCACTACTTAACAAATAGACTCCTAATGTCAATTACTACACGAGTAACAGACTCCTAACCTAAACCTTTACATGATTAATGGACTCTTAACATCAATTATTAAATTATAACAAACTCCTAACATAAATCAATACATTATTAATGGACCCCTAACGTAAATTATTACACCGTAGACCCTATTTCTGATTATCGCTTGAGCAATGAACTCCTAGCGTAAATTATTACATGAGTAATAGACTCCTAAGAGTGCACCGAATTTTCGAAATCTACATTTGAAGATGGATACATTAATTTACAAGAGAAAGCGCAGTTCAATATTATCGTGTGAAGTAAAATATCAATTTTTATTTTACCTTATTAAATTACCAAGCTGTAAGAAAATTCAAAAATGTATTCCCAAATATGAAATGCAAACTTTAGACCAGGGTTGTCCAATCTTTTTAGGCAGCGGGCCACTTAAAAATTTTTCACGAAATTCTTTGGCCAGTGGTTTCCGGCTATTTCTTTATTCATCTTTATTATGGTCTTCCCCCCCCTTTATTATGGTCTCCTTTATTATGGTCCCTTTATTATGGTCTTCTGGCTATTTCTTTGTTCACCTAGGACATGTAAATGTTCCCCCATGCTGCTTCTGCGGTTTTTTCTTACTTCTAAAGAAAAAAATTGAAAATTTTTGTTTTGGGCATTTTTTTACCCCAAACGGTTGTTGGCTGGCCGGATTGTGGCCCACGGGCCGTATGTTGGACAATCATGATTTAGACTTTTAAAGCACGTTACAAAAAACAAGGTTTAGAGTGTAAATTTTGCAAAAAAATATATATATTTGTAGATATTCAAACATGAAATTCAGGTTCTGACTGATAAAAATTCTACTTTTATATTTAACTTCTCTAAATATTAATAAATAACGAGCTGTTTTCCTAAGATTTGAATATTTACTGAAACTAAAAATTATAACGAAGAAGGATTAAAACGATAACTAAGAAAAAACGCCCAAATTTTCGATATATTAGAACTAATTATCAGGTAAATATATAAATTTAATTATAAAAAATAGTTTAGCGTCAATCATTTTTTCCATCAAATATATTACCATATTTAAATTTATGAACGAGTATCAGAATATTACCAAGAGAAAAAAGATAGACTTATATATTATAGCAATTTTTATATTTTATGAAACATTTAAAGGTTGTGTACAATAATTACCTCATAAATATTAAAAACAACATTGAAAAAATGTTTAAAGAAAAAACACTAGCTGACTTAATAAGCTATCGACAGAACAGGACTTCTTCCGCAAACTTTTCAAGCATTTCTTTCCTTCCTTTGATTAATAGAAGTTTCTCCATGAAGGCCATTGATGAGAACAGTTTCTTTGGGCGAAATAGTTGGATAAAAAAACTATATTACTCGAAGCTTTGTGGCGAACAATGCGAATCACCCGAGCGTTTAACTAAGAAATGGCCTCGAAGACAAAGGTGTGAGTTATGGAGAGAAGAATCGAAGATACTGCAGCATATTGAATTTCCACCTCATTTGCATGACAGCTGGTCCATCCTTGTTTATGCAAATTAAGGAATGAATGCCACAGTTTCCGATTATTTTGATTCTGTAGCATTTTTACGAAAACTTTGGTTAATTAGAAACAAAAGTCGATGAAACTTTCAGTGCTCCCCGAACGGTGATAAGTGGCTTCTCTAGATAAGAGCACCACCAGTACTCGAGAGATAAGTTGTTTACTCCTGATGATAAGTCCATTCTAAATCACTGTGGGTGGAAGATAAGAGCGTAACCTATTCATAAATCGTATTAGAAAGGCAAGTAAACAATCAATTTCTTCCTACATTTGGTTTTCATAAATATTGTGAAGTGAGCTTGTCTCCTGGTGCAACAATATATTAATACAAAGACCTTTACTTTCCATGTTCACATATTGTCCAGATTATATATGCAATTTTATATAAAATATTTATCTTTCACCATGTGATATGTGATATGAAAGGGGCAGATATAAAACTAAAATTTGAGTCACCTGCCCTTGAAAAAAATGGCTAACCTTTCTATATCAGACACTGACTATTAAATAATTGTATTTGTAATCTTTCCCAAATTCCCTTTTTGTTTTACTGTCGTTTATTATCTCCGACAATACGCTGCATAACTTTAACCCATAGTAATTTATATTGTGTGATCCCATTTTAGTTCTTACATTTTTTATTTTTATCCCTCGTCCTTTTCTTGTACTTTTGACATTTAATTTCTCCTCTATTTGTATAATCTCTTGATGTTTATTTAATTTCATTCTTTCATAGATCACGTTCAATATTTTAAATGTATGTATTTCCTTTATATTCATTATAGCATTTTCCCATTTTATTTTCTGTAATGATTTATATATAAATTTACATATTTTCTTTAAAACTCTGTTTATAATTGACTTAGTCTTCAAGGAACTAATTTGAATTTTATAATTTACATGAAGCACGTCTCAATTTAGTTGAGTTTTAAATAACCAATTTTTGCTGTCTCATCGATTTCTTGAGAAAGACACTAATTTAAAATTTCGCATACTTATACACATTTTCTCTTTTCTTTTTAATTGTGTACTATAATATTTGGAAAGTTAGCCATATTTGATAGTTTCGTATTTCCAGTAAGTCATCAAAATGAGAGAATAGATGGAAGAACTGCGCTCATAATAGGGAAGATAAACGCACTGCTGCGGCGGAAAGAAGATGAAATTAAGCCTAAAATGATGATGTTCAGTGAAATGAGTGCAGAAACGTTCTTTAACATAAATCATTATCATCTCATTTAAATAATTGTATTCCTCTAAATAAATCTTGGTGTGATTTGATGTAATTCATGGGTGTTGGTGCAGATGTTGAAATATGCCTCGAAGACGCCTAAATAGAAGAAAGATGATGAGTGAACTCAGCAAAATAGAAGAAGATTCCGGGCAGCAGACGAAACGTGATAAAAGGGAAAAAGGGACTTGAAAGGAAATCCATTTCGCACTAGTCAATGAAAACATCACATTGCGTGGGGCTGCTGGGATTTATCTCTTCACGTGAAAGAAACTTAGGAAAGAAAGAATTCAAGAGCATGAGAAAAAAAAAGAAATTAACGGCAATTAAGACTGAATAAGAGTGGTGAAATAGAGAGTAAAAAAGCCACAAGCGTCAATACGTCCAGATAGCTTAAAGTCCAGACTTAAGTAATAGAGTCTAAGGCTTAAGTATAGTAGAACCTGTCTAAAGTGACCACCTTTGGAACTGGACTGCAATGGTCACCGTAGATAGGTAGTCATTATACCAGGTTCCACTGTACA
>QLNU02015003.1:149997057-150010797 GCA_006491805.2 Dysdera silvatica
ATAAGCTCTAGTTTGAGCTGTAATTAATACGTGGGTGGCAAAAATTATAGTATAATAAATTCCCCCACGAAAACTCACAAAAATCTCGCCCCGGAGGCTTTCTTGTGTTGACCATATTTGGCAATTGTGTTATCCCTGCGGAGGGTAATAATACCTTAACATCTTTACATACGGAGAAAGAGAGCGTTGTTTCCTGTCCTCATTCGTCTAGCGGTCCAAGACACTCCGGGCTAAACGGAGGGACCCTGGTTCGAATCCAGGATGGGGAAAGCGTCTCTTTTTCTCCAAAACAAATAAGCTCTAGTTTGAGCTGTAATTAAAACGTGGGTGGCAAAAATTATAGTATAATAAATTTCCCCCACGAAAACTCACAAAATTCTCGCCCCGGAGGCTTTCTTGTGTTGACCATATTTGGCAATTGTGTTATCCCTGCGGAGGGTAATAATACCTTAACACCTTTACATACGGAGAAAGAGAGCGTTGTTTCCTGTCCTCATTCGTCTAGCGGTCCAAGACACTCCGGGCTAAACGGAGGGACCCTGGTTCGAATCCAGGATGGGGAAAGCGTCTCTTTTTCTCCAAAATTACACAAGCTCTAGTTTGAGCTGTAATTAAAACGTGGGTGGCAAAAATTATAGTACAAATATATTGATTAGTTAAATTTACTATTGAATTAATCTGCAAGCCTCTGTGTGTGCAGATAACGAAAGCATAAGGGGGAAATATCCCGAAATATATGCCGCAAAATCTCGGCACAAATCGCACGCTATTTTTTAAAGTATGATGAGGAAATTTTTCTGAAATTGTAATAAAACGCTGGGAGTAAAAAGTTATTCAAAATATGGTAAAACTGCGAGTTCACATAAAAATTTAAAAACTTTCGATGCTTTGTAAAACAGCCATTCCTTACTACATATCATGATACACTTGCAGGTAAATTGTCTGCCCCCTTTTTTTCCCCCAGCTGTTTCACAATCACGGCTGCGTTTCATTTCGTTGTTTTAATCCAAATTTGAAGCAAGTTTCACATACAAAGCTGGACGTAAAAAATAAGAGAAACAAGTATACAAGCCGAAAGCATCACGTTCAAACATAGGTGTGGGTCATCTGCAAAGTGCGGGGGGGTTTTTTTGTTGTTTTTTTTTAACCCAGAAAACACAAAAAATATGAATTTTTGAGGGGCTGGTAGAAAATTGCTCGTGACGACCTCGAATGAGGTTTTCCGTAGTTTTCTTCGTATCGACTGTACAGTCATAAGGTGGAGTTAAAATTCGTACAAGTTAGTGTATCTGGGCGCACATGAAGAAATGCGACAGGAGAAGCTATTTTCTCCTGTCGCATTTTAATATAATTTACTAAACAGCAGTCTTTCTGTAATCCTTAAACTGTGGATCCAGTTTTAAAATATGCATTGGTTACTTAGTCTATTCATAGAAATTACTGAATAACTAAACTGTAGCACACCTACCTGGCATGCTAATATATTTTTTGGGCTCTGATTTGACTCGCAAAAAGGAATTGTGCCAGCTAATCCACTCAGCATGCATTGTTTTTGGATTTCTTGATGTGTGGTAACCTGGAAGGAAAATACACCTAAAACAATGATAATATATAAAACTGTTTGTTTTTTTTTTAATTTCTACTTCTCAATTTATGAACAAGGATTTATTCTTAAGGAGTCCACCACACACACACATGCACAAAATAATTAACAATATATGGTGTTAGAATTTAGCATAGATCCCTAAACTGCCCTTGAGTCACATGTCCTTTGAAAGTATTAAAAAACGGTTCACACTTTCGTAAGAGCTCAATAACAGATACTCGAGATTCCAGTATGGCCAAACCTATGGTCGAGCATGACTGCAGGTTGCAATGCTGAGCCATCCATGTTGTCCAAATCTAAGCCATACAACTGTTTCAAGAATGTATCTGAAGTTACAACTCTAACTAGCTAGTTTCTGCATCATCCAAATAAAGTAGTTGACTGGAGGAATTTTCCTTGGCTATGGTTTGGAGACTAGTAGTGCAGGGATCCTTCAACATCTTGGTAATTCAAGGACATCGATTCGTAAAAATAAATTAACGTAGATGGCTGTAATCAAAATCCCCCAAACCAGTATTTGTCAAAGTGTGTTCTGCAAAACCCTGGGGTATCGTGACTACCCTACACAAGTTCTACAAGCAATTTGCATAATGTCGCTAACAATTTGAAGGAAATATGTAAAATATATATTACTTTAATAACACAGTTGCATACAATATATCAATAATAACACAAGGTCTAATATACCTTTTCGATTTTCTCTTTCTTACTCATGCAAATATGTAAGAATGTCTGTTCAAAACTTCCAATGTATTCTTCTTTACTTGTCGCTAAATTTTTTACTACCCGCACCAACCTCCCAGGCGAAGTAAAAATGAAAATTCCTGGATAAAGTGAATGGCCACTTCGGGAAATGAAGACTATTTCGGTATAAGGTGAAATCTACAATTTAAGAAAATAAATAATTAAACTTTCCAAACATACATCTGAAGTTGAGGAAACACGTCAAAAATAAATTAATGATTAGCAAATGAAAAACGACTTGCACCAGGAAATCATACTGAAAAAGCCCTCTCCTTAACAACTTGAAGTACAGTAGAACCCACTTACAGGGTTTGTCCCAGAAGTTCCCGGAATGATTTTTTGTAGTTGGCAACGCTGGCTGATGGGGCGGAGAAGTTGGTGGGGGATCTGAGCTTGGAAACGAGACCGGTATCAGTCGCCTGCGGGCAGTTGTTGAGGCAGGGTCACGCTCCGCGCAGAGGTATCTACTGCACCCTCGTCGATCAAAAAATGGACCAGTTTTTGGAGCAGCGTTATGCAATCAAATTTTGTGTGAAACTGGGTAAAAACGGGGCGGAGACGCTCGAAATGCTTCGGAAAGCCTACGGTGACGGGGCGATGAAAAAAAGCCAAACTTTCATGGGGCACAAGCGGTTCCGGGAAGGTCGGGAGTCCGTCGACATCACAAACGGACGACTCGGTGCAAAAAGTACGTCAAGTTTTGGACAATGACCGACGATTAAGTGTTCGGGTGATTGCAGAGGAGTGTGGAATACCCAAAACAATCGTTCATCGCATTTTAACGGAGGATCTTCAAATGAGGAAAGTCTGCTCGAAAATGGTGCCAAAAGTCCTGACGAGTGAGATGAAGGAGCAGCGTTTGTTGAAGTGCCAGGAATTGCATGAACGCTACGAAACGGACCCAGAATTTTTGGACAGAGTGATCACAGGGGACGAGACGTGGATTTTTCAGTACGATCCCGAATCAAAGCGCCAGAGCAGCGAGTGGCACACCAAGGAGTCTCCTCGCCCGAAAAAAGCAAGGATGAGCAAATCGCGAATCAAGGCAATGCTCATTGTGTTTTTTGACAGAAAAGGTGTAGTTCACAGTGAATTCGTGCCACAAGGACAAACAGTCAACAAGGAGTTTTACTGTGAAGTGCTCAAACGGTTGCGCAACAGGGTTCGACGCGTCCGAAACGAAATTCGCGACAATTGGATCTTGCACCATGACAACGCGTCAACCCACACCGCGCTCATTGTCTCCGAGTTGCTGGCCAAAATGGGTGTGGCAACGCTGCCCCAGCCGCCGTACAGCCCCGATCTGGCACCATCGGATTTCTTTTTGTTCCCAAGGATCAAAAGAACCCTGAAAGGAACTCGGCATGGGACGCTGGAGGCGGTAAAAGCAGCCGCGACGACCTCACTGAAGGAGATTCCCGTTGACAATTTCCAGGGCGCCTTCAATGATTGGGTGAAGAGTTGGCAACGGTGCATCGAAGCAGGGGGAGAATTCTTTGAAAAGTTCTGAAAAGATTGTAAACTGATATTGAATAAATGATTTAAAAAAAAATCATTCCCGGAACTTTTAGGACAAACCCTGTATTCTATAGTTCACGTTGTGAAATAAACAATGGCAGTCTAAACTAGGAATCATTTTTTATGGCTACAGTTCTCAATATTCTTAAAATGCCCAGCATCTCATCTCTATTAGTAGAGATGCTGGGCATCTCTTTTAATAGAGATGTCCAGCATAAGCAGTTGCAAAGCAATTCAGTTATATTCCATAGCTCATTTTGCGGAAGAAACAATGACAGCATAAACTCAGAGTCACATGTTATGACTACAGTTCTCAATATTCTCAAAATGCCCAACATCTCATCTCTATTAATAGAGATACCCAGCATCTCTACTAAAAGTTTCGAATCATTTAATGATGGTCTTAAAAGCGTTGAAGAAGACAACGAATTTAAATTTTATGGTTAATGGGGTAATTGGGGTTGTTTCTTATAAGCCTCTCTGCGTACGTCCATAATTAGAACGTATTTGCTAATTAGCACCAAACAAATGAGTTTCTACATTTAGAAATGGTAAACTAATTATAAATCCAGAAGGAATAATTGAAATCTTGTAAATCGAGCACCGAGGTCGAATTTAAGAAGTTAGTGAAAATGCAAATCATTAACTAAATTTTTCTGTTCATGAGATTCTATTCAATTATTTAGAAAAGAAAAATATTCTGAAGATGATTAGAAGGTTTTAGAATTTTCATTTCGGCGTTTAAAAATCCTGTTTATGTGTAATATTTTATTGTACAACAAAATTTTACAAATTCTTCTTTGACTGCTAATCTTATGCACGGACTTTGCGGATTGCACGCACATTTGGACCCTTAATCATTTTTTGTGGGATTTACGGCCCTAATATTTTTGGCCGTATTTCGAGAGGGAAAATTCAAGTGTGCGTATACATTTGTACAATGCAAAATGCATATGCAAGTGTGTATATACATTTGTACAATACAAAATGCATATACAAGTGTGCATATACATTTGGTGGCCAATACAAATGCATATAAGGTAAGTGCATATATATTTATACAATACAAAATGCATATACAAGTGTGCATATATATTTGTACAACACAAAATGCATATACAAGTGTGCATATATATTTGTACAATACAAAATGCATATACAAGTGTGCCATATACTTTGTACAAAAGTGCATATACAAGTGTGCATATATATTTTAACAATACAAAATACATATACAAGTGTGTGCATATACATTTGTACAATGCAAAATGCATATGCAAGTGTGTATATACATTTTGTTTTTCATTATTCATATTCTTTCGAGTGTATATAGAAAATATGTGTAAAATACCGTGTCCATAAATACACTACATAGTAAAATACCATATATATATATAATGAATAGAAAGAATATATATATATAAATTTACAGCTGAGGCTGCTGATTGTGACTCAAACAAAAAAAAAGAATTAGTGTTTGTTCACAATCAATAGATTTGACGTTACGGACAAATACGCAAGCGCCTCTGTTATTTAAGAGATTTCAAGCCAACCGGCTCCCTTTATGAAAATAATTCCCTTTATTTTCCTAATATGAATTACTTCTTCTTATGAAATTCAGAAAAGAAGAGAGAGAAAAATACGGCTTGTGTCCGGATAGATTCCCGTAAAAATCTAGTTAATAGATCTGAATATATATCTTTAGCCATTTTAGTTTTTAATTTATCTCTTATATTTAAAATATTTTTATTTTATGTACGGTCTCACCTTGTTTGGCTCAAAATTGACCATTAGTGTCTTTGTTCCATAAAAATACAATCAAGTCAACTCAAAATAATCTAACTGAATGAAACTTAAAATAGACTTAAATATATTAAAAAATGTGTAGAATATTCAATTTAAAATTCCCCGAAACTTTAAATAAATTTTTAAGTCGGTCCCTACGATTCTAATTCCAATATTTTTGCGTCATAGTCTCAGATTTTATTGCTACGGAAAAGAAAAGTTATGTTCGAAAATTACTTTAAATTCTAGATCCTGTTTTCTACCATACACCTTTTTACTTTCAATACATCATGTATTTTCCTTTCTCTTAAATTGTTATTTTCATTTTTGTACCGATTTTACTTTTTTGTTCTCGTATCCCGTTTCTTGCTGTTTCGAGCAGTGCTAAAACTTTTGCTAATGATCAAGATGTTCGAATCGTTTCATCTGCTTTAACATCCTTAGACAGAAAGGATTGTTTGTTTTTTGGTTTTACGGCTCAAAGACTACAGTGGTCATGCTGCGCCGGGACCTACAGTTTTCCGAGGAATCCGAACCTCTTAAGGCCTGGGGAACCAAACCCCGGACTACAGTGAGCAGTGCGATCTTTATGAGATCTCTGAGTAAGCGTTCTTTTTGCACTGCTGGGAGTCGAACCCGGATTAGCCGCGCAATAGGAGAACGCGTTACCACACTGCGCCACCGCAGGGCACAGAAAGGAAGATCGGTAGTATTTTTAGTATATTTTGTCCTATGGCTTTATCTCATATATATATGGCTCATATGGTATGGCACCGATGACTTAACTTGAACTACGACATACAAATTACAAGCGAACCAGGCTTGCTGGGAGTTGAACTCTGAACCCTGGCCTCAAAATCGTGAACCACAATCAGCGGCGTAAAAATGGAGCCCTCAAGTTCATTATATTTTATATCAATGTATATTTTTCTTTTCGAAGCCGAATTATATGGAAGATAAAAGTATTTGTATTATATTGTATAAAAATAAAAGCAACATTTGTTTACTCTGTTGCTTTGTTTGCAGAAACTACGTGCGGTAAGGGAGATTGTTAAAAGCATTGTTATAACGTAACTTAAACAAAAAATGGTTAAGTGCCGGAAATGATAATCTCAAAGTCCAACAATTTTAAAAATTCCAAGCCAATTAGTATAATTATCTTTTATCCAACATGACAATTCGAAAAAATTGTGAGAAAAAGATTCTTTTAAACAAAAGTTTTACAACAAAATGAACAATTACACTGAGAGAGCAACAAAACGTAGTAAAGCTCGTTAAAATTTTCTGCGAAAAATCATAAATAATTTTAAAAATTTCGCCTCGAATATCTAAGAAAATTACTCTTTGCGAACTGCGGTACAAACAGAAGGAAAAAGACTTTTCAAATGGGTTTAGTTTCTCCAACCCGGTGGACGTCTTCGCGGAAGAAAGGAACTAAAATTAAAATGGCTTCAAAATTTTATTGTTCGCGAACTCTTAGTCGTAACCGACAAAAAGTGACGCAGGAATTCAAGAATTATGGAGGAATCAAATAACTTTAAAGAAGATTTCGGCTTTAAACAAGTTGGCGTACAATCTTTCCCTTCGCCGCTTCAAACTAACCATTTTATTTAATTTAAATGTGATCATAAAGAAAATTCCTGAAATATTTCGCATGAGATCCATCATCGACAACCATTTTCAATCCACTGCAGGATGAAGATCTCCCTATTATCACACATACATATAGTACGGTGAGAGAAATAAAGAGTAAGCGGTCTTAAGCACACTATGTTGGTCAGAAGGATTAGCAAACTGGATCTGCAGTTTAACGAAGAATCCGAACTTCGGTCACCACAGCCAAAGTTCTGCACTAAGACACTGCCTCCTAAATTTGCGAGGCAGTGGCTAACCCGAGACTCGTTGTGTCACCCCCATTACGGAGTAACCGTTACCGATGACGCTTTACAACGGCGATCGTTCTTGTGGCAGTATTCGTGGCAGAAGACAGTTATGGGGCTAGTATATTTGGCATATGCTGTACAATAAAGAATTTATACTATTAGTCACTACGCGTACATTCCTATTAAAGACAAGAGATACCAAAGCCATATATATTGAACATATAGCTTATTAAATATCAGTAATGACGTTATACAGCGCGGAGATTTTGATATTGGGCAGAACACACCAACGCATTTCGGACGAACATAGCTGTTCCTCGTATGGAACCAATTAGAACTAGCTCTAACCAGGGGTGGACCGGGTCATCTAAAGGGGCTCATACCTTGGATTATCGGAGGGCGCGAGTCCTATCGCCCATGAAGGTGCATCGGCCCGGAAGCCGGCGGCCCAGTCCGCCCCTGGTACTTACTGAACACAGAGTATTGTCGTTTCATAGTGCAAATCTCTTCCTGGAGCTTGCATCCGCCATTATTACTGTCAAATATTAGAAGCAGCGACATAAAAATAAAATGACATGGAGGCGGGTGTAGTTAGTATGTGGAATTTAATAAAGTCGTCCTAGCAATACTGAACGTAGGCGTGGATTTATGATCATTAACAAAGCTTTTCTACACTCTCCTCCAATACTGCATGAAGCCTCTATTGAACTCTATATAGTAACTCTAATTCAGGTCCGCCCTTATCATCTTCTCCCCATTTTTCTGCTTCGCTATATTTCACGCCCATGGTTGAGGGCGTTGCGCTTCCGCCAGGAAAGACGTCTAGTATGACATGGCAACATTCCTTGTACAGTTAGAGCTCGCTCTATTCAATTCTTGACGATGAGCAGCCATGTTTTTCCAAAACACGTCAATGTGTTTTACCCAATATCAACAATTAAGCTTTAGAGGATTATCAATAATATTTAATGCATGGGCTCTCACAAATAGAAATGCTAGTTCACTTCGTAGGCTTTACTAACTGTTGCCACTTAAAAACGCAAGGAAAGCAAACTTAATAAGTTCAGTTTCTAAAATTTTCGAAATGCCAAATTGTTTTCTTTTGCATGATGCTTTCCAAATGTGTATCATTTTACTTTCAGTATCGACCTTCCATAGTGGAAGGTCGTGGGTTCAGGTCCCACCGAACGCAGAAATATTTATTTTCTTTCGAACGTTTCACCATCTAATCACGCCATAACATCGGCGCTGGTATCACTACGCCAATAAACGTTGATTTATATTGTTGTTTAATTTAATTATTATATACTACTTTCTTTCGTTTTTTCATATAAATTATAACAAATAACTATACAGGGTTTGTCCCAAAAGTTCCCGAAATGATTTTTTTTAAAATCATTTATTCAATATCAGTTTACAATCTTTTCAGAACTTTTCAAAGTATTCTCCCCCTGCTTCGATGCACCGTTGCCAACGCTTCACCCAATCATTGAAGGCGCCCTGGAAGTCGTCAACGGGAATCTCCTTCAGTGAGGTCGTCGCGGCTGCTTTTACCGCCTCCAGCGTCCCATGCCGAGTTCCTTTCAGGGTTCTTTTGATCCTTGGGAACAAAAAGAAATCATCTGGTGCCAGATAGGGGCTGTACGGCGGCTGGGGCAGCGTTGACACACCCATTTTGGTCAGCAACTCGTAGACAATGAGTGCGGTGTGGGTTGACGCGTTGTCATGGTGCAAGATCCAATTGTCGCGAATTTCGTTTCGGACACGTCGAAAGCTGTTGCGCAACCGTTTGAGAACTTCACAATAAAACTCCTTATTGCCTGTTTGTCCTTGTGACACGAATTCACTGTGAACCACACCTTTTCTGTCAAAAAACACAATGAGCATTGCCTTGCTTCGTGATTTGCTCATCCTTGCTTTTTTCGGGCGAGGAGACTCCTTGGTGTGCTCATTATGCAAGAGTTTCATTATTGTTTATGTTTAGTTATTCCACGATTTAACAAGGTAAATAATAATTCACTTTATTGAATGAATTACTATTTAATTGAGAGGATGAATAATAATTAATATTACCGAATAAATTATTAGTCACTTTAGAGAGTAAATAAGAATTCACTTTGTTAAATAAATTACTATTAGCTACAGAGAATAAACGATAATTTGAACGGGACATTCGTTCAAGTGAATGAATAAAATATCTTTAAGAACGAACCACTGATAAAATAATTAAATAACATTGAAGAACAAATAAGAATTCACTGTGAAATAGACTTCACTTAGAAAAGCCTTGAATTTCCTTGAGAACAATTAAAATTCCTTTTTTTTTGAACAGGTTTGCTTTGTTGGCTTTTATGCAATGAGTTTCATTATTCACTTTATGTAATTAGTTATACCATTCACTTTAGGTATAATAATTCACTTTATTGAATGAATTACTATTTAATAGAGGATGAATAATAAAATATTATAAATTACACTTCACTTTGTTAAATGCTACAGAGAATAAACGATAATTCACTTTGTGGAATGAACTATCATTAACTGTTTAGAGAATAAGAACCATTCACTTTAAAGGACTCATTTCTTCGCTTGATTATTGTATATTATAAAAGCAATACATGTAAGGGTATTGTATACATCTTCCATTTAAATATACTACATACAAAAAAATACATAAGAAAGGATTTATACATTTTTTGCCAACGAGTATCAATGGAAGGCGATATGTTTCGAGAAAACACTATAAATACAAACCTTTGTTTTTTGGATTGTACAACTCTGTTCAATTCCTGAATTACTGTCCCAGGAATTAGAAGTTTGGAAACGCATCGCTGCTGGCAGGAGTTTTAATCGCAATATCATCGATCGGGCGAAACTGAACAGACCTCGCCCCATCACAATTCTCTTCAACTACTCCATAGCTGACTTCTTCGTTACTCCTCCGTTTTTCTCAAAAACATAATTTTGCGGTGGCAAAAATTTAAAAAAAAAGCTAATTTTCAATTCATATTTTCCCCGTGCGACAAAATTTCTACCTCAAAACACAAAGAGTACTTCTTCCTCTTCCAACGTCTGTCAAATAATTTGCCAGTGTGGCCTTTCATACATTGGCCAAACTAAACGTGCCTTGAAACAAAGGCTAAAAGAACACCAAAACTACGTAAAAAAGGTCGAATTCTAGAAGTCTGCCATCACTGTCCACTGTTGGAAAAACGACCATAAATTTATCTTTAACTAATCTATTTGACTTAGTCAACTAAGATCTCCACTTGAAAGGATTTTCTGAAAGCTTATCATATGAAAGTCAACTCTGTCACTATAGTAAACGATCACCAAACCACGTCATATTTTAGCCGCGCGTGGACCGCCCTGCTCCCCAGAGACTGCACCAAGAACAGAGATTCCAGAACAGTGACCGCAACAACTATTAAAATAACATTTCCGAAGAATGGCAACACATCTCCATCCTTCCATGAACACGCTGGCCAATTTTTTAAATTATGGCGCATTCTTCCTTTCACTCTCTTAGTAAAATATAAACTTGCACTCCTTATGTACAAAGTCACAAAAGGTGACCTAGTTTTACCTTTCTCCATCTCACAGACGACACATGATTACAATACACGTCACCAGGACGATATCAGGCTACCGCGGACTCGCACAAACTATAAAACACACAGTGTCTCCGTTACGGGTTCTAAAATCTGGAATTCGATTCCCCAAGATTTAAAAGCTCTGTCTTTTCTCACCCTTAAAGCCAAAATCTTTGATTAGTACTTAGATGAAGTATGCTCTGCCTGCTACTTCTGCCTTCCCACTCTTTCCTTTTAGTTTTCAGTTCTTCCCCCTCCTCTGCTCTCCCTGCTCTTCCTTTTCCATTTTTCTTTTGTCTGCCTTTCCCTTTAAAAGTCCTTTAAAACTGCACCCGCAACGGTCAACTCAAAATTCATTTACATTTTTCTACTATTTTTGTTTCTCCTACTTCTTCTCTCGGTACAGGCTACAAGGAAAAACATTCTTACTCTGCAGCCCACAAAGATTCCACCTTTGGACTTCAACCTTCACTTGTAACGTCTTCGAGTCAAGACTCTGCTCATAAACTCTGTAAATGTGATACACCTGCGAATGTAAATCTCTTAATAACAATGCGGATTTGTACGCGCGAATCAATATCGTTATTGTTTCTTGTTGAATACGAGAAATCCCGTGCTCTGTCCCCCGGAAAGAGAGCCCCGTTACTAGCATCGCTACTGCTCTCTTTCCATTTCCCAAGCAAATCGTTTGTATGGTCTCCTGATGTACATAATAATAAGGAATAAGCTGCTGCCATTTCGGCTTTCAAATTTACACGTCATGTCTTCAAAATCAGGCAAAATGGACAAACTAGAAATGAAAGTATGGCAGAATAATTGCATTATTCCCATTTTGTACCTACCTTCTTCTATCATGTTAGATTTCTGGACAAGGTGCACAGATGAATACATATAAAAAAGACATTTCTAGTGACTGCATTACCTTATAAATACCTTCTAAAACAACATCCCTTATTCAACCATTCGATGTATATTTTTTAGGCAGTATAAAAAATTCGGCAAAAAAGTTAAAGAGTTAATCGCCCTTGCTGATATATGAAAATTGATATAAAAAATAGAAATGAAATACTAAAAATGCACTCTTTAATAATATATAACCAACTTCAATCTGAACAATATCGCCCAATGTTACAATATTTCTGATATAAATGCAATTATTCAGATAAAGATCTTAATACATTTAATAATGTAAAAACCCTTTCCTTCGCAGTTGATAATATTCATTGTAATATTTAATTATGTAAGAATCACTCGTTTTTAAATTTAACTCACTGTAACCAAATATTATGTTTTAAACATTTTTTTGTTCAATTCATTTCTTTTCACTAATTCTGCGAGAAACAAACCACTGTCTCAATCTTTACTTTCCATTTTCACATTGTATGCACATTATCCAAATTTTTAAATTTTGTGGTATTATTTTTTATAAATAGAGAAAGTGCACTTGAAGTTTAATTTATCTAGAACGATGATTCTGCCTACTTTCACAAAAAGCATGTATCTTGTTTCAAAACTTTATGTATCAAAAAGCAAACTAGTTTTGAAATGATAATAAAAGCATCGCCAATTCTTATAAATATTTCGCCAAACACCTGAATCTGTGAGAATTTTGAAAATTTTATTCTTTAATTAAAAATTAATATATGGATTTCACAGACAAAGGACTTCGGATTCGTAATTAGGGGTCTAAAATCTATAAATTGCAATATGTCTCAATTCTCAGTTAGGACTCCCACTCGGGATAATTCATTTGTCAGTGGCGTAGCAATTAAAAGTACATGGGGGGCAAGACAGTAAACAAGATACAATCTCGGAGCGTTCGAAACTTTTACAGCATGTGTCGATACAGTCACAGCATGCAAGTCCGTAGCCAAGTCCCATTAAAAATTTAGTTTCGGGGGGGGGACCGGTCCCTAAGATCCCCCCCTCTGGATACGGGCATGAGGAAGGGGTTCAAGTGGCTTTAAAGTAAGTTCTGTGATGCGTCCTTAGAGAAAATAATGCGTTCTGATATACCATGGGGGGATTGAGCACTCTTTCGTATACCACTGTCTATATCTACATAGAAATTCACCACTGAGTACAGCATTATTTCTGCCTAATTTTAAAATCTTTCCCGGCAGATGAAAAGTTTAGAAACCAACTATTTATTATTAGTTTGAAACCTATTAACCCTACATGACCTTACCCTTACAAAACGCGGCTTTCCTAAATGGAGATGATAATACTTGATTTTTCGCAGTACAAAATATCCACCAAAGCATATGCACTAACTGATTTCCAGGGGTCAAGAAGTCTAAAATTAAATTTACGAGATTGTTTAATTAAAATTATACAATATAGCAAGCCTTAGATTATCAAAAGCATTCGTGTACATAAGTGTAAGTTGGGGGTTAGATATAGCGTAAACTGTGGGGCAAAAAAAAAAAATAATAAAAATAACTGTATGGGGGAAAAAGTACGATTTTGCCTCTTTTCTAAAAAAATTGGGGACTCAAACCACCCCGGAGATGGGGAAACATATACAAACATAGGCGTAATCTGGCGGGCCCTGGACCCGCCAGATTACGCCTATGTTTGTATATGTTTCTCCACCTCCAGAAATGAGAAA
>QLNU02015003.1:150023676-150038976 GCA_006491805.2 Dysdera silvatica
TCTATCTATCTATCTATCTATCTATCTATCTATCTATCTATCTATCTATCTATCTATCTATCTATCTATCTATCTATCTATCTATCTATCTATCTGTCTGTCTGTCTGTCTATCTGTCTGTCTGTCTGTCTGTCTGTCTGTCTATCTATCTATCTATCTATCTATCTATCTATCTATCTATCTATCTATCTATCTATCTATCTATCTATCTATCTATCTATCTATCTATCTATCTATCTATCTATCTATCTATCTATCTATCTATCTATCTATGATATATTGTCTATCCAGGTGGAAACTACCATGTATTAATTTACATAAAAAGTTTTAGGTCAATTTGCAGGTGGCGCCACTCCATAGAATGGACACCGATTTCTGCGAGGCGATCCTGATACGAAAGATGATAGAAGGACATAATATTCCTAGTGAATCTCCGAAGCGGCGTCCTGTTGATTTACGTGTAACAGAACGGAATCCCTAAGAGAATACGAACAATGGGTATTAGAATACTCCAGGTACAAACAGCTGCCTTTAGTCACCGAAATCTCAAGTGGATAGTCATGGCACCATGGGCACGAATTGTAGCGAGCGCGCTGGAGGGAATAATAGGACTCCAAATTGAATATTGAGATAAAAACTTGCCCGAAGTGTATTCGGAAGAAACAGTTTTATCCTGAAAGGAAAATTGTCTTTATGTCTAAAAAGAAAGGTCCCCAAGCAGTGTGTATTGCTAGTCCTCTCTTATGGTTCAGAGACATGGAGTCTAACAATTGCTGCAATTGTTAGACATGGAGTCTAACAATTGCAGCAATATGGAAGTTACACACAACACAAAGGATCATGGAGAGGTGCGTTCTTGGAATAACTTGGAGCAATCAAAAAAAGAAACACTTGGGTGAGAGAGCAAATATGTGTAGAGGACATCATTGTTAAAATAAAAAGGCTGAAGTGACCATATAATGGGCATATCGCAAGAAGTACTAATCAACGATGGACAACTGAAATTCTCAACTGGATTCCAAGAGACCACCGAAGACCTAGAAAAAGTCCCCAAACTATATGGGTGTATGAAATAAGGAAACAGCTTGGAGTGACATGGAAGCGAATTGCTTAGGACAGACCTGCATGGAAAACATTTGGAGAGACCTTAATCCAGCAGTGGTAGATAATGGTTGAATATGATGATGATATATATATTCCAGTCTTTTAGAGTGGAGGATGTTCTTCTTAGGGAAGAAATTTGTCACGTAGAACTGTCATCGCACGTATGACAAATGCACGCACTTGAAATTTTGTCTTTCTTCACCTAACTATATTTTTTAAGTCATTTGTCGATGTTTTATCGTTGTAGTAAAAGTTAGAGTTACTTTTTTATTTCTTAAGAGCTTAAAGTTTGATCTAAACTTAGTTTTTCCTATTAAAAAAAATTGGAACTTTAAATGACGTTTTCTCAAGACATAAATTTTGCGTGTACGTGCCTTTGACATAAAGAGGATGATATTTTCGTGTACATAAGAGATACTAAATTGAATGTAAGCAGAATTGAACAAAAGTAGTACTTTTATGTATTTGGGCATGTTAAACGTCAAGTTCCATTTTATTAAAAATGTTACTTTTTCCACGAATGTCAAAGAAATGAGAAACGTATTCAACTATCTATGCGAAGAACTATACCAAAAACATATTGTAAGAAAAAGCATTCGAAAACGAATTAAAACCAGATCCTTTGAACCCACAGTATGTCATCCACATAAATATGGTATTCAAAATCATTTTTAAAATCATTGTAAAGTTAAAAACGTTCCTTAGCATTGAAAAATAATTATAAAGTGTAGCCCGAGAATATTTCCGCGGAGCACAATGTGGTAACCACTGACATAAAGATCATCTTTACCATAGGAACAGAAGAACCTATCAATGTTGAATTCCACCGGTATGGGAAAGGTATTCGAGGCGGAGGTCGTTTCCATATAAGTGGATTTAATGATTGTCGAATTTAGAGAAATACATAAATTCCGGAATATAGAGGGTTTCGAGATAGACAGGTATTGCTGTAGTTTAAGTGACTTACGTGTGCTTAGTGCTTTGTGTTTTTAAAATTCTTTATTCATTTTGCTTAACCTATCTCATGTTTAAAACCCAACATTTATTACAATTATTTTATAACGTTTATTCAGAACAACAATACAAATAGAGAAAATTAACCAATAATTAAATTTAATTTAATTAATTCAATTTAAAAATTTAATATAATATAATTTAATTAATTAAACCAATACAAACAAAAATCCATAGTGGGATCGTACAAATAATATCTGCTAAAAATAATAAACACATTAAACGTATACCCATTTAGAAGGGAGAGATGGTTCAAGTTTATTTAATTTTCCGAATGGAACTATTAAATATAGTAGAACCCATATTAACGAGAAGCTTATGACTAACGAGAACGTTCGTTACATCCAGTGCCGGAATAAGGCATGGGCTTTAGTTGCTGCAGCTCAAGGGTCTCCGCCAGTTAAAGGGTCTCCAGAGACGTGTTCACTTGTAGATGATCCTTCTGAACTATTTTACTGGGGGCCTCACAATACAAGTAGCCCAGGGGCCTCAAAAACTTTAATCCGCCACTGGTTACATCCATTATTCGCAAAATCTGTTTTGGAGTTTAAAATTAAAAACTTTGTAAATAGAGTCTGCATATGAAATTTATGTGCATACAATATGCATTTAACAATATTCAGCTCTGATTTTGCTAAAACAGTTATTGGAATATACTATCATTTAAATTTAGATATAATAATCTAAATAAAGAAAACCATCATATATAACGGAATTTATATTAGCATTCATTCCACAGCCGAATAGCGGCACTTGACAGAACGCCGCTGTAATGCAGCATCGGTGATGGCCACTCCGTGGTGGGGGTGACACAAAGAACTTAGCGCAAAACTTTGGCTGTGGTGATTGAAGTGCGAATTCTTCGTTAAACTGTAGGTCCAGCTTGCCAACCCGTCTGGCCAACGTGGTGCGCTTAAGGCCATTTCCTTTGTATTTCTTTCACCGTACTACGTGTATGTGTGATAACAGAGAGACCTCCATCCTGCTGTGGATTGAAAATGGTGGATGTTGATATTAGTATTCATTCCTAAAAGAAGCTTTGCTTGGTCAAAAGCCGTTCATGCTTACTTGTTTCGTTGTGCGTTATCTCTGTTCGTTAAGTTTTTATCTCAAAATATTTAGCGTATAAGATACGGAGCCATCAATACAATCTTTTTTTTTTTTTTTGGAAAACATGTTAATTGTAAAATGCTTATTTAAGCTGAAAGGAATGGGAATTTTAAAATACGTTCTGATTTTAATTAATGGAAAATTTATTTTATTATTTTCGCCGTAGTTGAAAAAAATCCTCGGTCACTGTTTATTCTTTTTTTAATTTCCGAATGTTGATTGTTCTTTTCTTAGAATTTTTTACATTTTGTATAAAAATTCCATGTATTTTAACTCATTAAAATTCGAGATGGATAAAAGTCTTGTTCATTAAAAACGATCAAACATTTTATTGCACTTAATCACTATATCAAATAAAATCCATATTTTCATCATTAAATCCGGTAGCTCGTTAAATGCGTTCCCGTTACAAGTAGGTAATATTTTGTAATAAAGTATGAATGCTCAATTAAATTGAAAATAAATTAAGGTTAAAGACGTTATACTGAATCAGAATAATCTTAATGCCGTCATTAACTTGACATACACCTGTGACGTCATCAACGAATACCCTTTTGTGACGTCATTAACGCGATGGAAACGCTTAGGAAAAAAAGTTACGTCACGAATATTTTGGGTTCAAATTTAATAAAAACCTTTTCAAAGTTAATGAAGCTTTTGATTGGTCAAAGAAGTTATTGCTAAATGTTCTTTTTTCTGCTGCGTTTAAAGAGACATAAAAAGTAGAAAATATTTAGAAGAAAATAATAGAATTCTCCTAAACTGCTTAAAAGCATCGGCATACTGAACCAGTATAAACTTAAAATATCCATTTATTTTCAATTTTACTTTTCCAGTGTTCGCGAATCTTTCTGGAGTCAGATATTCGCTTAGAATCGCAGTGAGATTGTATACGTAATTTTTCATAACTATTACAAGGATCTTATCGCTCCTGCGGGCCATATTGGGCACAGGAAATGCAATCATAATTTATGAACGAAACTGTGATTATTTTTGTTTCGAGCAAGGGGTTATAAATATGCTAAAAATTTTTGAAAGTCACGTTCTTTTGTTCAGCAACGGTGTTGGAGTAGTGCAACGACTGAAAAGTTAAGAAAATATTGATTACAAATTCAGATTGCTACTTTGCAAATGCAAATATATTGTTTAAGCATAAATATTAGCACAACTTAAACGTATTCCCAGATAACTTTTTCTTTTAATATGGGATAAAATCTTTAAACCAGATTCGGGATTTAAAGCTGGATTGAAGTTCATGGCCTCACTGTAAACCATAGTTTAAATATTAAGGAAAGAATGATCGACGCTTTTCTGATAAACGAATACGTCCTTCATTAACTTACTAAACTGGACTTGAGTTCATTCTAGACGCTCCTTGAAGATGGAAATTTCGCTCTTGAAGCTTTCGATTGATTTATTCCCAAAACCACTTATTTCGTGATGTCGTTTGCAAGTCGAATATTTTTTACGTAGTGCCATGTTATATTTTTAAGCATATAGGCCATTCGCGTGGTTAGTATTTTGGCAATATTCTCATACCGACAGACAGACAGAGAAACTAAAATAGAATTTAAAACTTCCATTAATATTTCTTATTGGGGAAGTATCATTTCCGTAACAGTCAATATTAATGGGATTTGTATCGTTCTTTCAGCATACCACTGAGGGTATTTGAATATTTCCAGAAATTATACGAAACGGCCTTTTAAATAAAGTTGTTGGAATTAAAACCATATATATATATATAAAATGAAAGCTAAATATAGGAAACAAAACAAAATATGTAAAATAATAGTCAGATATACAAAAACTTAATGAAGTATGCAAAATCATAGCCAGATATGTAAGAACATAGCGAAGTATATAAACACATAGAAAAATACATAAAAACATGACCAGCTATACAAAATCATAAAAATAACAAAACATGTAAAATCATAGCCAGATATATAAAAACTTAGCAAAGTACATAAACACATAGCAAAGTATATAAACACATAGCAAAGTATATAAAAGCATAGCTAGGCATATAAAACTAGGTATATAAAACCATAATATCAGGTATCTGCATTTAAAGTTAAATTCTCATGTCGATCTAAAGCCAATTGTCGCATCATGTTGCCAATACTAGTTCCTTTCAGAAAATCGAAGTTCAAGCAACATTGAGCCAGACAAAAATTGGGAGGGTGACCTCCGATAAACTGCTAACTTCTTGTGCTATTATGTAAAAGCTGCTGCGGTGTCCTGAAAGTAAAGTATTCTCTGATCATGCTAAACATTTGGATTTAATTCCCAATGTACTGGAAGGCGTTGAACTTATTTCTGCAGCTCAGTCTCCCTGATTTCAATTTTCATGGTAAAGTAAGCGCGCCGTAATTAGGATCACTCGTTAAATTGTAGGCCCTTTCGACGTGAGACTAATGACACCACCTCATATAACTCCGATATCTACTATTACGAAACCTAGAACATCAAAGCAAGGTATTAAAGAAAGGTCACATGTTAGATCTAAAAACTAAATATAAATCTAGGTGTTGAAACGAAACTTAGATTCTGGAACTAAAGAAATATGTGTGTGTGAATTCTAAACTCACAAATAAATGTTGTAAATAGTGTTAGAGTCTAATCCAGATCAAAGGTTAGATGCTGTAACTAAAGCTACGTTTAAAGCTAGACATTGTCAATCGAAGTTAGATTCTTGATACAGAATTAGTAAACTCTTGCGAATTACATTAGTACTTGCGTTAATTGTAAGATGATTACCTAAAGCCTGAGTCATCAATTTTACAGGGAATCTGAAACTCGGCAAATTAATCATTCAGTCCTGAGACGGAAAATTTAAACCGATTAATTAATTCGTCAATTAATGAACTAGTGCGCCGATTGATTAAAGTTGTCTTCTGAGAAACAAATCGGTATACAACGGAATTTAATATAAATTTCACGGCGTTTTATCTTAATCATCAAAGAGTTATTATTAGTTATAATTTTAGAATCATTTATTAACGGTTATATATAGTTTTAGAATCAGCTATTGGAGGCTATAATTTTAGAATCAATTATTACAGGTTATAATTTTAGAATCAGCTATTAAAGGCTATAATTTTAGAATCAGTTATTACAGGTTATAATTTTAGAATCGGCTATTAAAGGATAGAATTTTAGAATCAATTATTACAAGTTATAGTTTTAGAATCAGCTATTAGAGGCTATAATTTTAGAATCAGTTATTAAAGGCTATAATTTTAAAATAAGTTATTACATGGTATAATTTTAGAGTTAGTTATTAAAAATTATAATTTTAAAATCAGATATTACAGGTTATAATTTTAGAATCAGTTATATTAATATTTTGGCCATTTCGTATTTAGGTAAAGTCGTATCTTATTATGAAAACTTAACGTCTTCACTTATGTCACGAGCAAAAACCTACTCATTGAATCTGAGCTTAACGTCATGGACAGATGCATATTTGATTAATGATGAATGAATTAATTAATAAAGATGCATTTTTAATTAATTTTCAGCTTAATGTGTTAGATTTCATGTCATGGACAAATATATATATATAAACAATATTCAATACCGTTTCAGCTTAATTTGCATCCCTTCTACAGATAAATGCATTTTTATTACTTCTAGGCTTAACGCGTTTGCATTCACGTCACAGACAAACGCATATGCAGTACTTTTGCGCTTAACTTGTTTGCATTCATATCACGGACAAATACATAGTCACCGCTTTCCTTTCATTGCCATAATTTCACTGATCGATTTCTGCTAAGTAAACAGAAATAGAAGGTCGGATTCTCCCGAAATTATGAACATTCAACAGCCCTGAATGGAATATTCGATGATGAATACCACGACCGTAGCTAGGATTTAATTTTGGGGGGGTTTCAAAAAATTTTACAGCATGTATTGATAAAATCACAGCATGTAAGGCCGTAACCAAGTCCCATTAAAAATTTAGTTTCGGGAGGGGGACCGGTTATTAAGATCCACCCCCCCCCAGGATACGGGTATGATGCAGGGGGGGGGGCCCATGGCGAGATTTAAAGGAAGTTGCGTGAAGCTAATTCACCAAAACAGTTAAACGTTAATTTATGTCTATATTCGCCAAGAATGTGGTTTTACCTCATTCAGTAAATAAGAAAGAAATTGACAGTAACTTTGGGTTTTGGTGAATTGATTTCACTTAAATCTCGCCACGGGTCTCCACTGGCATAATGAATACGATAATAAATATATGGAAGGAAACTAATGCACAAACACAACATGTTACTTCCTTGGTATCACCTGGACCTAAAACGACTTTTTTTTGTGCATTTAATGATCGCGAACACTTAGTGACCTTTTAGTAACGTCATTATGGTTCTAAGTAGGCCAATTGTGTTTTTTAAGGACTGTGAATTTAAGTTCGTGGAACGTGCCTCGCCTAAATCACGCTCCCGTGCATTTCCTCTTCCAATCAACGTCTATAGAATTATACGAAAGAAAGTCGTGGAAATACGTATTTGTTCCAAGTTTATGCAGTAGACCCTCAAAGCTCATCTGCTGCCTCTTAGCTATTAAGTAATTTCTACTATAATAGTGTTAATTTTATTGTACATTTTCAAAATTAATGTTCTTATTAGTAAACATAGAATTAACATTGACAATAGGAAACAAAAATTAATTTGTTCTCATATGACACATATCAGATATCCAACTGGATCACATTAAAAAAAACAAATTAAATTCACATTTTACTTCACATGTGTAAAATATCAGTTAAATACATAATTTTATCTTCTCATACGCATCATTATTTTCTTAAATGAGGCCAAACAAATTCACGTACATAGCATTAACATTTATTGCTTGTTGGTTCATGGAAATGCTTGTCAGTGAGTTAATGCATTATTAAATGTTCTACGTCTTATATATTTAAGAAAATGACAAATCTCAACATCAGGCCTCTGACCAGGATGAAGAGGCAAAGGGAAGAGTATATAACACACAGGACACCGGAGCATTGTTCTATATAATATAATAATATAAATAGCTGAAGCATGGGAAAACTGGGACCAAGCCCCTGCTTGCCCCGACTTGGCTATAGACCTGCTCAACAGAAATGTAAAAAAAATATAGAAAGAATATACCTACGTAACATCTCTCCGTAACATTTCTTTAATTTTGGAAAGAGAAATCATGTAACAAATTTCGCCTTTGTACTCTCTTCCAACTCTAACCCAACTCTTAAAATGCTTCTTCTTCTTTATTTATTTCTAAAATTTCTCCCAATCTGTTCCATGCAAAACGTGTAGCATTGGTTGATTATAAATTGTTCTTTCATATATGAGATATTATTACAATTCATAGGGTTAACACAATTGCAAAATGGTCGACACACAGAGCCATCGAGGCGTATTTTTTGTAAATTGCTCGTAAAGAAAAGAATGATTTCACGGTGCCTGCTGGGAACCCACGACCTCCTGATTGCCGGTCAAGGACTCTTCCAACTGAGCTATAGGCGACCTGTCACTCCACCTCTGAAAGCACATATAAAGCTTCACTATAAACGAGTTTCGAAATGGGATAGTGCCCCAGATGAGCAAAATTTCCCGTCTTTAATAGTGTGACATTGGGTTGAATAAATATTATTATTATTATTTTGAAAATTCATAGTCTACATATTGTATATAGTGTCATTCATTTGGTTACCAATTCTTTTCCAAAGATTCCATCATTGGCGTTGGCAGGGGGTGTCAATGGAAGTTATATTACGATGTATTTTTTTATATATACATATAAATATATGGAGTTAAAGCTCTGTAACCCCCTTATGAAGTTTCTGAATAAGGTAATGGGCCACAGATAAATAGAGGCACATGCATATAATATGAGCTGTTCCCCAGGAGTGCTGCGTTTTGTAGGAACAAAATTTTATTATTACAATAAATTATTGATATTTTAGCTAAATTATAATAATTATTATTTTAATAAATTATTATTATTATAATAAATTATTATTATTATAATAAATTATTATTATTATATAATGATGCTTCGATTGTAATATAATAAATTATATTATTATTATAATGTGTTATTAAATGCTAAGCCAATTGTTATTCAATATTAATATTGTTATTGACACTCATTCGGTATTCATTAAAATTATAATAATTATTATTATTCATTATTGTTATAGTAAATTGTTAAAATTAATTATATTATTCATTCATTAATTATTCTTTACATTGGTAATTATTAAATTAAATTATTATTATTTAATTTAGTATTGCAACAATTATTATTATTATTACCAATAATAAATTAATGTTATTATTATTACAATAAATTATTATTATTCTCCTTAGCACCCTTTTTAAGTAATTAATAGGGAAGCGCGCGTTTTAACGCCAAGGGCTATATCTATATTGACTTACGATTAGCTTGCCTCCGGTTCTAATGTAAAAATGGCGGGGTTACAGTTCCTCTGACGTCACGTGCAAGAGATTTAATAAATAATTAAACTGTTTTATGACTTCTCAATAATCCGATACTCTTGCTAATCCGGCACTGCTCTATGCAAGAAATAGCCGGATTGACGAGAGTCTATTGTAGCTTCCGTTCTCAAACATACGAATTATCAATGAGCAGGCCACGCCGATGTGAAGTGGCGGAATTGCTCCATTAAAGAAAAGTGGGCAATTCAGAGAGGAAGTGGAACTTAATTTAACGAAGAACGAAGCAATGTGAGGTCATTTTAGTTGTCTGCGATGGTTCGCTCGCGGATTAACCGCAACCGTCATGGAAAGAAACGTACACTTTTGAAACGTGAAATTTCAACATTAAGAAAATAATAGATGAACATGTGATTGGCAAAAACTCAATTCAAAATTGCTGGCAAAAGCTTTCCTGAAAACGCTTTTGTCCGTTAAGCTGTTATTTATTTAAAATTTTGGTTTTTACAATGAACATATTTAATTACATTTAAGCTGAACTCAGGGGCGTAGAGATTCAAAACTTACTGGGCTCAAATAGTTTTAAGAGCAAAAAATTATATGACACAATGTTGGAGAATATGCCTTGATATCCTATAGGAGGGGTTTCAGATCCTAATCGAACATTTTCCTACGCCATTGGTTGAACTATAGATAATATGAGGGAAGGACTTGTGTTTTGTGGATCGACAGTGTTCCGCAAAACTTGTGTTTTGTGGATCGACAGTGTTCCGCAAAACTTGTATTTTGCAGATCGACAGCGTTCCGCAAAACTTGTATTTTGTGGAACGACAGAGTTCCGCAAAATAATGAAATGTGTTTACCCTACTATAATTATACAATGCAGTAAATATTACGATTTTTTAAAATACAGGAGCATTTTCAAAATTATTATATACAAGCAAATCAATCATAGTAAAACTCCTCTTATCCGTCACCTCGCTTATACGGCCAGCCAAATATTTTCCGGCGGTAAATATTTTCACAATAATACAATGGGAAATCTTCTCTGTCCGCTAAGTGGCGCCCAAGAAGTTGTTTAACTGCATTTTCTTTCCGTTTGTTTTCAAACAACCAGTGTTGTCAGAATAAATGAGTTTTCACATCATTCTAGTGATTTTTAAAAAAAATTGTTGTCATGGGCAGGTATATATATGCGATCACACAGCGTGTGTGCAGGTAGTCGTGTGCTGCCACCAGCTCGGCTCGTAGCTGAGCAATATACGTCTCTTCGTGAGGCGGGTTCTTTATTCCTGTTTTCTAGGTAGAAAACTAGAAGGTCGATGATGAAGAGTGAGGTAGATCAAGAATGAAGAAACAATCTAAGACTATTTATTGAAGGTGATTAGTATATACCTTGACATCACAGACAAGGCAACTATAGGCACACCCCCTAAGTTCCAACGTATTGATGAGGCACGGAAATCGCACACATGTGTGTCCGTCCTACTCCTCTGCCTCATTCGATCTGCCCTCTCTTACCCACTGTACGCAACCAACTCTTTCTCCACTATGATATAATTGGTCAGTCTTAAGACCGTGGTCACACCTGATTGGCCGATGTGACCCTTCTCCCCGTTCCACACATGTTTCCCATAAATATTCTGCAATGTCAATCTGGACCTTGCAGACCAGAGTTATTGCAATTTTATCCGCCCACATCCGGACTGTTTCCTCTCGACCCTTTTCACAAAGAAGACCTACAAGTCTCACTTTCCCATGCTAACGCCATGTGATCATTACAATAGTATTTATTGTTTATTGAAATGATTAAAATTTTTAAAAAATACTCATGAAAAATGCCATTAAAAATAAATACATACTTTTTCTGTGGAAACAAGAATTTGAAGTAAGAGGACGTGTCAAAAAATACCAACACTAAAGTGTCACAAAACAACCATGCAATAATTATTGATTATGATTATTTATATTATTTATTAGGATTAATGCAAGTCATAAACTACGTTCGAAGCGATATCAGCATATTTTAATTCTAGCTAATTCGACTGTTAATAATTTATTTTCAATCGAAAAATAACTGATCGATTAGGAAAGATTAATCGATTAGAGGTGATTTATAGATTAAATATTGATTTTCTGCCATTTATATTTCACGGTAGGTTAGCTTTTTACAATGACTTTGGGACTTTAACTATATTAATGTCAAAAGTGTGTGAATTCACTAACGATAACTGATATCCAAAAACAATGGAAAAGTATCACTTGCCTTTTTTACTGTTACAGTAGAACTTGATAAAGTGACCATCTTGGTAAATTGACCATCTAAATAAACTGATCATATTTTATACGAAAAAACTGGCAGTTATTTAGTCATGTTTATACCAAATTCTGTCGAGTGTAGTAGACCACCTGTCAATGATGACCATTGCACTCCGAAGGTGGACACTTTAAGAAGGTTGTATTGTATATTTATTTCTTATTTTTACGTTTTTTGTCCACGATGATAATTGCTAAACAATAGTTATTTAGGTTTTTCTTAAATCTTTGTAGAAGGGTTTCATGGCTAGGCGCGTGTTAATAAAAGATTTCTTCGCGGGAAAAAACATTCGAGAACCACTATTCAATACTACAGTGAAATCTGTAAAGTGTCCGCCTTGGTATATTAAAGTGACCACTTTGGTATATTACCACTTGAATTAAGTGACCACTTTGGTATATTAACCACTTGAATTAAGTGACCACTTTGGTATATTAACCACTTGAATTAAGTGACCACTTTGGTATATTAACCACTTGAATTAAGTGATCACTTTGGTATATTAACCACTTGAATTAAGTGACCATCTTGGTATATTAACCACTTGATTTAAGTGACCACTTTGGTATATAAACCACTTGAATTAAGTGACCATCTTGGTATATTAACCACTTGAATTAAATGACCACTTTGGTATATTAACCACTTGATTTAAGTGACCACTTTGGTATATAAACCACTTGAATTAAGTGACGACTTTGGTACATTAACCACTTGAATTAAGTAACCACTTTTTATAAGAGAGAACTGGTAGGGACTTAGTCATGCCCACACAAAATGAGTCATATATCATGACCATCAGTCTATGGTGACCGTTGCAGTCCAGTCGCAAAGGTGGTCAATTTGGGCAGGTTGTACTATGTTTTTTTTTTAGCTCCATGATGCCTAAATGATGCTTACAAGGTTGACCTCTGCTCTTCAAATCGCGCATCAAATCACAAGAGTCCTGAATTTCTGCCGTTTACACGGCCTGTTGTCAAAGAGGGATGGAAAAGGAAGCTCGAACGGAAGAGGGGAAAAAAAGGAGAGAGTTTGTGCAAAGGGGTCTTTGGCTAGGCACTGCACGACAGGCTGATACGGAAATGTTATTAGTTTTATTTGTGACGTTTCTGTCAGAACTCCCTCAACAGTGAATTGGCTGAAATTTTGCAAAAAAAATGGAGAATATTCTAGTGAAAACCAGCGGGTGCTTGGACAAAATGTCGAGTAAATCATTAACCTTATCACCGAAGTTATTACTGCTAAAGACATACCGACAAAATATGTTTAGATTTGATTGTAAATAGAGTAGAACCTAAAAAAGGTGACTCTCTAAAGCGGCCACCTTTGGGACTGGACTGCAATGGTCATCATAGACAAGTGGTTAGCATACACGACAGACTTTGATATAGACATGAATAAATCCCTACCACTTCTCTCTAATAACAAGTGGTCAATTTATAAAGGTGATCACTTTACCAGGTTCCACTGTACCATTATTTTTTTGGGGGTCTGATGGTCCGAATATTTCGGTGTATCTGGTGGAGCTGGGTTCATTCCAAATTAAATTAAATTTCAGTTTTCTCTACATAAAGAAGCCTTGTGAAAAGATCATTATTTTTATTGATTTACCTTTTAAGCAAAATTTGCATTTAATATTGTTAATACTGAACTTGCATTGAACGATACCGACACAGTTTGAAGTTTGCAACTGCATTGCTAATTTTATTTATTGCCGCACTGAAAGATAAAACAAATAGTGAAAGTATTTGCATTTAACACCAATTTTCTTCACGAACTCATCAAAAGAAACAAAATTGGCAAAAAAAATATGCATTTGACATTGCCAATATGTTTTACAAGCACTTTAAAAAAGAATATGGGCTGGGAGAACTTTTATTTCACAACTAAATTCAGCATTAGCAATATGAAACTTACAGTTCATGTTGTATTCACCAATACTGAATTTGGGTTGAAGATTGCCAAAATTGAACTTGCATTTAATATTGCCAATATTGAACTTGCATTTAAAATTGCCAATATTAAATTTGCATTTAAGGCCCTGCGGTGGCGCAGTGTGGTAACGCGTTCGCCTAGTACGCCGTTAATCCGGGTTCGACTCCCAACAGTGTACAAAGAACGCTTACTCAGAGATCTCATAAAAAGATCGCACTGCTCACTGTAGTCCGGGGTTTGGTTCCCTAGGCCATAAGAGGTTCGGATTCCTCGGAAAACAGTAGGTCCCGGCGCAGCATGACCACTGTAGTCTTTGAGCCGTAAAACCAAAAAACACTTGCATTTAATATTGAACTTACAGTTAAGGTGGCCAATATTGAAATTACAATCAACTTCGCCTATTTTTTACCAAAACTTTAAAAGATACGCAAGAGGGAGCGATGATTATGATCAATGAGAATAATCGATTATGTTTTACGATACAAAGCCGGCTAGGGTAATGTTGCCTAAGAAGTTACAGTTTTCCGATAGATCCGACTCCCTGTTGCTTATGAAACCAAACTCCGGAACGTGGATCAGTAGAAGAAAACGACAAGAAGTCAGTGCTTGTCAGTTTCAAAGATGAACTTTCTATAACAGAGCTTCTCAAACTTTTTCTCTTACGTCACTCTTCTATAAAGATTACATATGGAAAGCCAAAAGTGCTCTTATTAATCTTCGCTCAGACATAAAAAAATACAAATCAATCTAAAATGGTCGGTAATACCTTTGTATTTTTCCGGATGAGCAGTAATTGTATCGTGGCATGAATTTCCGTGAATTTTGGGGGATTTTTCTACGATTTCGCGAATTTCAGAATTTTTCTTATTATTACGTGATTTATATTATGAGTTTTTAATTTTCACATATAAATAAATTTAATACTGCCATCTGAAAATATTTTGGGTCAATTTGATAGAAAAATGCATTTAAATTATGTATGCACAATGTATTTTGCAATGAACTGCCCTAACTTTGAGGCTTTAGAAAAAAATCTTTCATTCGAAAGAAAGAGCATTAGTACAACAATAAAAGGGCAAGGACATAGTAAATGATCTATATGGAGATATTTTTCTGTCTGAATATTTAGAAAAATTATGTTTTCGAACTTCTGTGTAATTTTTCTCCCTTTAGTGTCGATAGATGGCGATACAATTTTATATTATTCCATTTTCGTGCGTACAGATGGCAACACAATTTTACATACACGTGCTTAACAGTAAAATACAGTATATTATGTATACTGTTATTACTTAATATTGATAATGTTTATTATATGTGGTTTACCAATTAAACTTTATCATAAACATATACGTTAATAAACAAAAA
>QLNU02015003.1:150048179-150072594 GCA_006491805.2 Dysdera silvatica
GATGGCAACCTAAAGATTATTGGTTCGATTCCTGTCTGGGTAAATAGCATATTCCTTTCTTTTAGCTATAAACAAAGGTTTTAAGATATTATTACCCTTCTCAGGGATAACACAATTGCCAAATAATGGTCAACACGCAAAGCCACCAAGGAAAGTTTTTTGTGAGTTTTCGTGGGGGAATTTATTTTTACTTAATAATTTTCGACACCCATGCAGAAAGAAGCTCAAACTAGAGCTTATTCGTTTAGGAGAAAAAGAGACGCCTTCCCCATCCTGGATTCGAACCAGGGTCCCTCCGTTTAGCCCGGAGTGTCTTGGACCGCTAGACGAATGAGGACAGGTAATAACGCTCTCTTTCTCCGTATGTAAAGATGTAAGATATTATTACCCTCCGCAGGGATAACACAATTGCCAAATAATGGTCAACACAGAAAAGCCTCCTGGGCGAGATTTTTTGTGAGTTTTAGTGGGGAATTTATTTTTACTTAATAATTTTCGACGTCCATGTAGAAATAAGCTTATTTCTACGTAGTTTATTATATGAACTACATAAAAAGAGGAGGGTCCAACCTCAGACTTCCCTTTTCGTTTGTCAATTTGAATTTTGGACACAGTGTACCTTGTCACTTTGTGGAATTAGGGAAGTAATGGAGAAAAAAGCAAATTAATATTAAAAAAATGATAACTTAGAATAATAGGAAGAAAGAGATTAAACGAATAAATTAACCTAAAATGAAACTTTAGTTAATTTTTGCACAATGCGTCACCTCACAAAAAAAGGACCAGGTCTATTACGGACCATATTGCCAGTTCAAGAAGAAATGAGGGCTCAATTCAAGCATTACAGTATTATTTTTGTAGGAGTACCATGAATTGTGTCCGGTTTCGTAAGTTAGTGATTAATTTTGATTATTAATCAATTCTGTGTGACGGCATCTAATCCATTTCTAAGATAATCATATTTTTATGTGAGAAATTATACGTGGCTGACGGCTTCCAAGCATTAATTTCGTGGACAGTCTAATTATGTTGGTAAGTTTCTTCGTACGTGCCGTTTCATCAATTTCTTCGACCATGTCACTTCCTGGACAAAGTGCTCATCTTCGTGCCTTATACCGAAAACATCCTTACTGGATGCGAAGAACTTTTTCAATTTGCATTTCCCGGCGAAATCTTAATTGAAACTTTTACGTTTGTTGTCCCCTGATGAACGTTTCTTCGACTCCTCTGTAATTAAAAAAGGAAGTATTTTGATGGAGGCCTGAAGGTATCTATCTGTCTGCATTGCCCAAGGGGTTTAGACCATTCCAAACAAATTTATCTCTCAATGTGGAAAAATGATGAACGAAGCGTTACGCAAATATAAGAAGATTATGAGTGACGAGTAATGTATTTTCCGGAAGAAAAAAAAAAAAAAAACTTGCAATATTCAAATATTTTGCCTCACATTGATGATATCGATTCGTCTATTGATAATATAGCATGGGATACGTATGACAAATTCTAAAAGCAATACGTAAACTAGAATGTAATGAAGTATTCATACTAAAATATAATGAAGTACCCATATTAAAATGTAATGAAGTACGCATACTACAATGTAATTCTGGTATGCGAACTTCTTTACGTTTAAATAAAATGTGCATATCATTCTGTTATAAGATATGGATATTAAAATGTAATAAAATAAGCATAATAAATATGATAAAATACGTAAAATAAATGTGATAAAAGACGTATAATAACTGTAATAAAATACGCAAAATTAGCGTAATAAAGTGTATCTACTAAAACTTAACAAAGCCTATGTTGAAAATACGTTATATTACAATCACCTTGAAATATGTAATATTACAAGCACCTTTAAAAATGTAATATTACAAGCACCTTTAAAATATGCAGTAATACAAGAAATTTAAAAATGCGTAATATTACAAACGATTTGAAAATACGTATTATTACAAGCACCTTGAAAATACATAATATTGCAAACACCTTCAAAATACACAATATTGCAAGCACTTTCAAAATGCGTAACATTACAAGCACCTTGAAAATACGAAATATTGCGAGCACTTTGAAAATGCATACCAATAAACATACCTCAAAAGTGCGCAATAGTAAACGTACATCGAAATTGTGTAATAATAAACCTAACTTGAAAATGCGCAGTAAAAGAAATACATTCAAATATAATGAAATTGATACGTCGAAAGAAAACACACGTACCAAACATACATAGTAAAATGTGTATATTGATAGTTCGTAATAAAATACATAGTGAATTAGGATTTGACGTATTACATTTTTCTTTATGAGTGTGACGTAAAGAAATAGCCAAACGTGTAAACTAATAGAAAATTTGCCACAAGAAGTGGGGGAATAAAATAAAGATCTAATGGAGTGAAGATCGCATTCGAAAAGACAAATTTATAGAAAAATTGCGCATGCCTAAATGAAAGCAATCGATTACATTATATGGAAATAAATCTGTATAAAAACATGCAAATAAATTTAACTTTGAATACCTTATGATTCCACGATAAATTTTGAATTGCTTAAAAAAGATACTGTACTGTATTAACTTAAATTAACCTCGTACTTCAGAACGTCGATTATCGAAATTGATTGGAACTTAAACTGGTTCCGATGATCGAGAAATATCAGGCAAACCTCTCTTAAAATTGGTTCTAGTGATCGCTATTTGTGTATTAAATCTGTGAAGTCGCTTTATAACTCTCTTACTTAAATTAATTTCATACTCTGCATACTAGAGCCAGTGACGTGCAAGGTAGAAGGTGGGTGTCCGTACTCCAGAATATTTTAGAATATCCGAGTAGTATAAGAATGAAGATAGATTATAGGCGTACGTAGAAAGTTCATAAGGGGGGGCTTATATATGCTCAATGGGGGGGTTACAGAGATACAGCTGCATATTCCTATGTTAAATATGAAACAAAGTGAGGGGGCAGCTATTGTGTTGCAAAGGGGGTTATAATCGCCATCGACACCCCTTGCGTACGCCAATGAAGTAGATTCTCATGAATGGTTTATCTATGACTTTTTGATATAGAAATACGTATTATAGTATTAGATAAAACATAACGTGCCAGGATCATTGATCGATAAAATGCCAGAATATTAATGCACGAAATGCCAATAACGAAATTACAATTACTGTGAAATTTCCTTGAGGCTGCTACTGGGAATTAAATAAACGGATTACTAGAAGTGTGAAGTCCATTTCAATTGTAAACAGTACGTTTACGAAATGCGAAATATGTTGTCAAGTTAGCAATGTGCTTTATATTGGCCACTGTCGTACTACATTCAGTTTCATTCATTCATTCATTCATTCATCCATCCATCCATCCATCCATCCATCCACACACACACACACACACACATATATATATATATATATATATATAATTACACATTCATTTTGTTTTTACGAATTCAATTTCCTTTCTTTTTCTACTACTTTTCTACGAACGCCGAAATTTTCAAAAGTAGAATTATGGAATTTTCTCAAAGTGGTTAGACTTTGGATTACCTAAATTGCAGGGAAGGGATGGGGTGAGAAGAATTTGCATCAAATTTCGTATTGTTTTATACTTTTATGACAAAATGAAGAGAAGCACATTAATTAAACTTGGAAGGAATGGGTGAGGGAATTGTTTATGCTGGTTTGTGGTCACATTTAGGAAACTGCAATATAGGCAGGATAAAGCTAGATTTGACGCATGTGTTTTAAATTTAGAAGATAAAAGTACGTGAGAGTGGTACCGGAATTTATCAATGAGTATTATTATTTATTCATCGTTAAATTTTAGTTGTTATGATTGAGTTAAATATATCTGAAATAACTTCAGGTGTCGTTAGAATAAAAGAAGAGAATGGGAGAGGAGTCTTATTTATATGCACTGCATATCGTAGCTTTGCTTAGGGAAAAAGCATATTTACAAACAATTTTTAAAGTCGCCTTTTTAATTAGAATTACCATATTTTTTCTTAGTATCATTCCCATTTGCGAACAGAGGCGAATTTAGGATTTGCAATCTGTAGGCTGAGATATTTTCTCGCCTGTAGGCAAAGCTATTTTGCCTCCTAATCTGACCAAACCTAACTAGGTAGGGGTTTTAACAGAGAGGGCGTAACAGAAATTTTGGCGTTTTTGTCAAATTCTTCATTTGGCTTTTCATCCCTTGGCTGGAATCGCTTCTGACTTGTCAGCCGCCCAGGTACAAAAACAATATCGTCCCTCTTATTATTTCAATATTTTATTTAATTAATAATTTTGCATGTTCAGTGTTCACTTTTATGTCTATCTATATTTTTAAATATTTATCAAGCAAATGAGAAATATTTTTTAATTTGTGTAAAATGAAACAAACATCCTTTATATTGTTTGTGGTCCAAAGATCAAAAACAATAAAATATAATAATAATAATAATAAACAGTTTGCTGCCTCCCAGGTGCGGGGGCAGCTATTGTGTCCTTCCAAGAAAAACTCTGCACTTGGCGGTTATCTCAAATTCCTTTTGGCAAGTACTTGCGAATTTGGCGCTTTCTGACACGTACACAAGGCGGCGGCCATGACAGCTCTCTCTTCGTCATTGCTCAGTTATGTCTCTGAAAATAACGATTCAAAACCTATAATTCGATTGGCCATCAAAGAATTCAGCTCCGTCATTGCAAACTTCTTGGTATGGTGGAAGAGGGTATGTTAATGCCTCTTTCTCTTGCACCGGCGTTGAAGTAGAATTACGCTGCCTATAAGCACAATCTCGTCACCACGTGCCTATAAGCGCAATCTCGCGTCTCGTTGCTTATCATGAGGCGTTTCGTTTAGGTTTCGTCCTTGGTATTCAATAGTGTAAGACGGAACTTTACGTCGGAAGCACAGACGCGGGCACTGCTGTGACTAAAAAGCTGCTTTATTTAGAGAAATTATTTACTAGAATTTAGGTTATGACGAACGCAGTACAATAACATTCTTATCGCCCTAATAGGGAATAAAATTTTTCAAGACCGTGGTCGGAAAACTTGCGCTTTAAGATCAAATGGCCAGGGCCTAAGACATTGCAGGGAGAGGGACGCGTGTGTTTTCTCGTTGCCCGCTACCAGACGTCTCGTCAATTCTGCCAAAAATATCCCTGTATTAGGACATACCCCCCTACCTCTTTCTACAGGAATTCCTAAGGGGAGTCTGTTTTGTGTTATATTACGACAGGATGTGACGTCGCATCACACTAGATGGCGAACTTTTCGTCGAAAACCTTCAGCCTTCAAAAATTCTCCACCGTACGCTTCAACCCACTTAGCAAATTGGTAAATGCTACTGTTTGCAATTTCTCTATTTCCCATGGGAACTGTTTTCAAATATTTTTTTTATATATATATACCAAACCACTTATATTTTTCTGAATTTTTTAAATTTCTCCTAAAACACTATATTTTTCTAAGAAAATCAGTTTCTGCGTCAAATCTTTAAAAAATAAAAAACTTGTTGTTCCACCTAAAATTATCTATAGTTCGTTCACAGAAAGTTGACCTATGGTATTATTAGAATTCATGGGAGCCGATGTCACAAATGGGCTAATTGATTACAGTAGAGTGGAGAACGTCATTTCGGAACTGGGTTTTAGCGAACGTTTGTCTGCGCCACGAACGAACTATAGAGCTCCTTGAATACACACTACTGATATGTTGCCTGCAATACCATTAGGTATTTCCTTTAATATAAACATCAATATTAATTATTAATATTAATACAATTTGATATTTCCTATAAAAATTTGACTACTAAATTTTCTAGGCACTTAGACGTAAGTTCTTTTCTCAATAATCTCCTACCACACGAACAATTATTCTAAGCGTAACGTTTCAATCTTATCAACAACATGAACCTAATGACAATACGCAGTTTTTGTACCAATATTTTAATAAAGTCTTCGAAGTATACCTTGATTTCCTAAAGAGATTGGCCGTATGGTAAGGGTGGGCGTGATATAAATGACAATGGAATTATATATTTACACGGGAGCTCGAAGTACATTCCATAGAAACTCATATAGTTATATAATGTATAATTAAACCTGTAGTATATAATGCGGTATATGACATGGGGTACAATAAGTATACCAGATGACATATGGTATAACAGCTACAGTAGCGCTCATAAGTATTTTGACAAACAGTTTTTGTTCAATTATTTTTTCCCCTATGTTTTATTCTAACTGAATACAAATACCTTCATAGTAAATGAATATATATTTAAAAATGTATACAAAATAAGTATTTTGACAAACAGTTTTTGTTCAGAATTATTTTTCCCTATGTTTTATTCTAACTGAATACAAAATACCTTCCACTAGTAAATAGATATATATTTAAAATATATAAAATAAATTATTTTGACAAACAGTTTTGTTAATTATTTTCCCTATGTTTTATTCTAACTGAATACAGAAATACCTTCAAGTAAATGAATATATATTTAAAAATGTATAAAAAATAAGTATTTTGACAAACAGTTTTTGTTCAATTATTTTTTCCCCTATGTTTCATTCTATCTGAATACAAAATACCTTAATAGTGAAATAATATATATTTAAAAATGTATAAAAAAGCATTTATTTCAAAGCTTGTAATAATAGAAATTATACTTGATCTTAATCTCTTGGGTCATAAGTATTTTGACAAATGTTATTTTTATAGCTCAGTCTTGTTTTGACTGATAACTTAAAAGCAAAAAACACTTCAGTGTTTAATATTTGGTTGGATAGCCACTGGAATCAATAACAGCCGTGCATGTTTTGGGCATTTCGCCGATTAAATGTACAATGCGCTCTTGAGGAATATTTCTCCACTCACAGAACAAAGAATCGAAAAAGGTATCCTTATTTGTGTAGTTTTGGCGTCTGACACGTTTGTCTAGTTCTGACCACATGTGCTCGATTGGGTTTAAATCTGGGCTTTGACAAAATCAATCAAACACTTGCATTTATTTCTGCTTCAAAAAACTTTTGACATGTTGAGATGTGTGTTTTGGGTCATTGTTATGTTGGGAAATCCAACGAGCGTGAATTTTCCTCCAGGTATGGGGTAGCATATGATTTTTAAGTATATCACAATATTTGAAGCGATCCATGTTTCCATTAACACGAATTGGAGGTCCTACCACGTGGCGGGAGAAACAACCCCATACCATAACCTTCCTCCACCATGCTTTTTGGTTGGAACTTGATATTTGACAGCGTTTCTTTTGTTTGGAAGGCGCTGAACATACTGAATTACATCATATGGGAAAAGGTTACACTTGCTTTTATCGCTTCAGAGGACAGAAATATAGATAATATAAGACGATAAAGATAATAATATTAATAATAAATTATATAATTACGTTATATACAATTATATAATTATTATATTATTTATTACGTAATAAACATTTATTATACGATAACGATAAGACATAATATAAAACTACCAGTTCTTAGAAGTCCAGTTTCGATATTTTGGGGCAAAGCTAAATTGAGCCTTTCTATTCTTTTTAGATATAAGAGGCTTCTTGCTTGACCGGCGGCCATTTAAATTTACTTCATTTAGACGTCTTTTTATGGTGGAAACCTGCACTTTAACTTTATAATTTTCCTGTAAATCATCTTTTATGTCTATAGCAGTTAGACATGGATTAGATATAGATTTTCTTCTGAGCGTTTTATCAGTTTTTCTGGACGTTTTTCGTAGCCGTCCGGACATAGGATTAGAGTATATAGTTCCCCTCTTATTGAAAACTTTATTCCACACACTTACAATTTGTCTGGATAGATTAAAATCACGAGCTACACTTGCCTTAGAGCAAACTTTTCTAAAGCTGGAATTACAGATTTTTTTTTAAGTCTTCAGAGTATTTCTTTCCTTTTAGCATGCTATCACAATCACAAATGACTAACAGAAGGCTTTTTGCAAAATATAACACATTATTTAATTAAGTATATCTAAAAAAACAAATTACTAATTAGCATGTAAAAACACTTTTGAACATCGAATTTTCTTATTTGAACTGAAAGAAAAGGCAATTACTTACGCAGCGCTAGTTCATTATTATTGTAGAATGTACAACTCTGCAATGAATTACGGCATATTACTGTGCAAATGAATCTTTTAATATAGGTGGCGCTGACAAGCAAAAACTGTTTGTCAAAATACTTCTGAGCGATATTGTATAAAACATAAAGTACAGCATTCAAATGCCTACAATAACCTATAATATATAACATAAGGTATAACATAACATATAACATAATATATATAGCATAGCATATAATTTGACGTATCCCTTCTTATCTTATCATGTAAAACATTCTGCAAAATATAATGCATAACACAATATTTAATATATATTATATTGTACATAACTGTATAGAAAAATAACACAGTTCTATAGTAAAGTATAATGCTATTTATTAGCTTATTTTATGTATACTTGTGGTGTTAATCATTCTAACGTATCAAGGGCCCCACAAAGATTGAGTTATTGATTAATAACATATTTTAGATGTCTTATTTACATCAATTAACCACGTAGAATATATGCATGCTTACCTTAAGACTGGTGTAGGTATCCGAGAATAACCCACTTTAAATAATTTTAAGATCCTTTTTATTTTAATAAACGATCAGCGTTCGTATTTTCCATAATTGTTTTGACGAGGAATATTTTTAGATCACAGAGGAAAGTTCCAAGGTTAGTGACATGTGCGTGCTTTAAACAATTTAGTATCAAATACCTGAATTGAGTGAATAGCGTGTCAAGGACTTTTCCAATATTGTTGACAAAATCGTCCGAAATCCATTAATTTCAAAAACTTTGAAATGAAATTTATGGAAACCATTAATATGTGCTTCATACTGCGGATCTCTCAAAATGGAAGAACCGGTGTTAAAAAAATCCAGTCTAACGTTTTCATGGAAATCATTTTTGTAAAAAACAACTAAACGAGGTGGGTGATTACAATTTTTTTTTATATACTTCCCGGAAAACGAGATTGTCGCAAGTCTTCGCAAACGAAGTAGTTTATTAATTTATCATAGTTTTCATGTTAAAGCAAGTTTTAATAGTTTAGTTGTTAATTTTGCATTTAACTACATAGAAACTCAATGTATGTATCTTTCTACTTCATAAGTAAACGTGTCTTCTTTTTCACAAGAAGGTTAAAATTTACAACTTGTAACTTTTTCTTAACTGTTGCCGCTGCGACCCATTTTATGTGTAAAATCTTCTGAGTGTTTAATTGTTTTGGTTTTTAATTTATCTTATCATCAATATGACTGATGTATAATAGTATATAATTGAAACGATTATAAAAATATATAATTGATATATAATTCCATTAGAAGCGCGTCCTGGGGATAAAGTATATAATACATATATATATATATTCTCTCTCTCTCTCTCTCTCTCTCTATATATATATATGGCCTGCAAAAGGGTTGCTGGTATCTAACTGGAAGGAGACCCACACGCTGAACGTATGTGACGATGTGTGGAACCGGCCAGGCCAGTAACCTAGTGTCCTACCCCGCCTTCAAGTGGTGCAGGCTGAGCTTTCTATGTGGCAAATTAATATTTGCTGCACGGATAGAAAGGCGGAAGGGGAGGGCTAATTCACCAACCCGTCTAGCCAGCGTGGTGAAATTATGGCTAATTCCTCCATTATGTTGACACACCAGAAACCATGGCCCCTAGTCTCCAGGTGCTGGAGTGCTCCTGATCAAGGCAGCGGTCAGTGTGGCATGAAAGCAGGGGGTGCTAAGAATCACTGGAATGGCCCAGGCTGCCGTTTGTTATTGACCTTGGCTACGTTTAATGGACGATCCCTTGCTTCTGAAGCAAAACTTCAGGAATTGGAAGAAGAACTTGACAAGATCAAATGGGACATTGTAGGACTCAGTGAAGTTAGAAGAAAAGGTGAAGAGTTGGTGGAACTTAAAAGTGGACATTTGTTTTATTATAGAGGAACGGAAACTGGAAGAACAAGTGGTGTTGGCTTCTTAATCAACAAAAGAATTAAAGACTACCTTCTTGAAGTCGAAAGCACGTCAGATCGAGCAGCGAGGCTCGTTGTTCAACTAACCCAGCGATACCAACTTCAAATAGTACAGGTATATGCACCAACATCAAGCCATACCGACGAAGAGGTTGAAGAATTTTATGAAGAAATCAAAGAGTTACACACCAAAGGGAAACAACATATCAAGCTCATCATGGGGGATTTCAATGCAAGAATTGGACAACAGGAACAAGGAGAGACATCGGTTGGTAAATACGGATATGGGGAAAGGAATGAACGTGGCGATCAACTCATCGAATTTGCAGAAGCTGAAAATCTTAGCATCATGAATTCATTTTTTAAGAAGAAACCGCAAAGAAAATGGACATGGAATTTATAAAATCTTCATAAAAGTGCTAACACATCACCTGCAGAAAATATTATATGCAGCTCAACCAAGAGAACAAGCTGCATTTCGAAGTTGATTCAGTAGAGTAGACCATATTCAAGAATTAAGAGAACTTATTGAAAGAACACATGAATATGAACTTTCATTGAGGATGGCATTTATTGACTATAAGAAGGCCCTTGACTTTATTAGAATGTCAGCAGTCATCAACTCTTTAAGGTTAACAGATGCCGAGACTGTGTACATTGACATGGTGAGATGTGTGCATAAAAATGCAAGTGCAAAATTTCGATTATATAAAGATACCAAAACTATCAAAATTGGCAAAGTTGTGAGACATGGAGATACCATTTGTCTGAAGCATTTTACTTCAGCTTTACAGATGATTTTTCAGCAGATAAATTGGAATAACAAGGGAATAGAAATAAATGGTGCATATTTAAACCATTTTCCGGTTGCTGATCACATTATTATTTTTTCAACGAACCCATCAAAATTCCAAGACATGGTGCAGAAACTCTCAAATAGAAGTAGAGAAATTGGACTCAAGATGAACCTTCAAAAAACTAAAATTATGTCCAATGATTTCGTAAAGAAAATAAATATACAAATTGACAACATTGAGCTAGAAAATGCTGATTCATATATTTACCTTGGCCAGCTGATTTCAATGGAAGGCAACATTATGAAAGAACTCAACAGACGTATTAAACTTGGCTTGAGTGCATTCGGACGAAACAGTTTATCCTGAAGGGAAAATTACCTTTGTGTCTAAAAAGAAAGATCTCCAACCAATGTGTATTGCCACTCTTCTCTTATCGATCAGAGATATGGAGTCTAACAATTGAAGTAATGCGGAAGTTACAGGCAACCCAAAGGAGTATGGAGAGGTGTCTGCTTGGAATAACTAGGAGAAATCGAAAAATGAACACTTGGGTAAGAGAGCAAACTAGAGTGGAGGACATCATTATTAAAGTAAAAGGGCTGAAATGTCTATGGGCCTGGCATATTGCAAGAAGTACTGATCACCGATGGACAACGGAAATTCTGAACTGGATTCCGAGAGACCGCCGAAGATCTAGAAAACGTCCTCAAACTAGATGGGTGGATGAAATAAGAAAACAGGTTGGGGTGACATGGAAGCGAATTGCTCAGGATAGACTTGTGTGGAAAGCATTTGGAGAGACCTTCATCCAGCAGTGGATAGATAATGGTTGAATATGATGATGATATATATATATATATCATCATATATATCATAAAATTTTCATCGTTCTTGGTAATTAACTAAGACCCTTCTAAATTACTAAAATATTTTAAAATTATTTATATTCTGGATTTATACTATTTTTAACTAATTTTTGATCAATATTACTTCATTCAGTATTAATCACAAATCTCAATTATTGTAGTCAGAAAAAGCAAACCAATAACAGGGATTTTGTGCGGTCCCTGATGAAGAACAAAATTCTTGGTATTGTTTAATCTTTTACTCCTCTTCACCTTTTACTATTACATTTCAGTTTTTATTCTGAGATGTTTCTACTACTTAAATTTAATATTTAAAACAAATTACACACAAACGCAGTTTAATTTGAGCAGGAGAAACATTTATTTATTTTACTTAGTTTACTACTTTATGTTATATTATTTTACTACTTCAACTTTGCCTAAGTTAATTACACATTTAAGTGTAGTGTATTTATGTATATTACATTAGAAGGTACTACATGTCACAATCATACTACAATTTTGCTATATATATAGCATCATTACTAGTTTCTTCACTGCATTTTTAGCAATTTTTTCTTGGAAATTTTGTCACTATAATTACACATTAGAGTCAGTCATATTCTTTATGAAGCAAAACAGAATCTGTCTGTGATTTCAATATAATATTTCTGCAGTTGCAATCAAAATCTCGTTTCATTAAATGAATGAAATATAATTAATTTGTTGTTGTTGCTGTTAATACTGCTAGTAGGAATAACATTTTTTTCTCTTATTTATGCTCACAATACTTCGAAATTGTGACCACACTTTTCGAAGAATGCTGGAAACTCTGCAAGGGAAACAAATTGAAATCAAAAGAAAAACAAATGGCGAAAACCAAAGCGATTTTTGAAAACCTGGCAACAGTTACTTCGAAATAATTGGTTGTTAGCAACCATTGTTGTGAGTTGAAAGGAAACAAAACAAAGACTGCGAGTGAATATTGCTTTAAGGGTTGTATTTCGCTGTGACTTTTTTTTATATTTACGAAATTACCTTTTCCTTTATCGGTGGAACTTTTCGTATTTTCAGGTGATGAGGCCTTTGTTTTCTGCCTAGATAATATATTTATAATCATATACTTCGCTGTTTAAAACATCAAATGCATTTATAGATTTTAGAGCCAAGATGCGACATATATAGATTTATTTTCTTTTTGCGGAGAATAGGCGTTACACATCAAAAGATTTCTATGTTTATATTCCTATGTTTATGTCTCTTAAGTTTATATTATCATGTTCCTTATGTTGAGGAGTCATGTTCCGCGTTTATATTATCATGTTCCTTATAAGCCTATATTATCATGTTAATTATGTTTATATTATCATGTTCCTTATGTTTATATTATTATGTTCCTTGCGTTTATATTATCATGTTCCTTATGTTTTCTATATTTTCTCCTTATGTATTATTATGTATATATTCTTATGTCTATAGCGCTTATATTCTTATGTCTCATGTTTCTATTTTTATGTCTTTTATGTTTATATCTTATATAGTATATATATATTTATTTGTTTATGTTTCAAATCTTTCATGTTTATATTCTTGTCTCTTATGTTTATATTCTTACGTCTCATATTTATATTAACCATGTCTCTTATGTTTATAATATTATGCCTCATATTTATTGCGTTTTATAACAAAATACTCCTTTTCTTTACATGCTGTACCGTGACGCAATAGTACTACTACTACTGCTATTACTACTATCGTGACGCAATAGTAACGCATTTGGCAATCGTGCGATTAATCCGGGATCGATTCTATCAGACACCAAGTGTTTGTCGTTTTAGTTACAGCTCCGTAGTCCGGGGTTTTATCCCTAGGCGAAAGAAATTCAGGTTTCCTGGTAAACCGTTTGTCCAAGCGTAGCATCACCGTAACGATTCTTGTTCTAGACAGAAAAAACGATTTTCTTTATATAAAAATATGTGAGCGTTATCATGATATTTCGTTTAAAATATATGAGCTTATTTATATGCATGTAGTTACTTTTTCAAATTTTAAATGATCTTAAGTATATCAAACGAAAAACTTAATTACAGTAAAAAGTACATTAGCTTAAAACAAAATTAACTTTAAACCTTAAATAAAAACTTAATTAAAGTAAAAAGTACATTAAACAATAATAAATTTATTAAGTAATAATGGTAATATACTCACTACAACTTAACTAATAAGTAATGCGAAGTATATATATATTGAATAACATGGAGTGCAAATGATCTCGAAAATGAATATACTTTAATAAATTCTTGAAGTATTATATAACATACAAAAACATAATACAAATATAACGTATAAAAAATATATAATAAAAATATAATACCTAAAACTCTAGAAAAGGTAGGGTTGCGAAATGAAAATTCTAAGCGAAAATAATCCCCCACCCGTGGTTTTTGTATTAATCCTTTGGTAGTCGTGATATCCCTGTGAAGGGTAATAATATCATAACAAGCAATTAGATATGAAAATAAGGGTATCAGCTCCCGTGTAACGGTGGCCTAGATGGTTATAACTCTTCAGTTTAGACGGAGTTATCACTGGTTTTACTCCATCCCGGGAAGATATGCATCTTTTCTTTACGTCCCACCATTCATTCTCATGGTAGGTCATATACAAGCAGGAGCGGACACAGACTTTAGTTTTAAGGGGGGTCAAGGAGAGAATTTGCCATGGTATTGGAATAACACCCTTCATTTATCATGCAAGTTGGAATTTTTTACAGTGAAAAAATATATTTTGGGTGGAGGGCACTTGTACTGACCTGTTAATTAATTAATAATTTATTTATTAATAATTATATTATAATATATATAATATATTATAATTTATTTAACCATTATATTATATTATATATAATATATTATAATTATAATTAAATTTACAATTAAAAATAATATAATTATAATAAATTTATAATTAAAATAATAAATTACAAGCCAATTACCATTAAAATAATATAATTAAATGAATTTATAATTAAAATGACCCATAATGTGTAACAATATATTATATTATATTATAATAATGTGTAATAATAACATTTAATTAAAATTATTTCATTCGCCCTGATGAGAAAAAATTTCTGTAGTTTTGAACCATTTAAAAATTTGACAGAAAATTTTATCTTTTTATTAGTTTAGTTTTCAATTTAAAATCCTGTTCTCACGAATTTTGTTTTCATTTTTTTTACAGTCCTCTCATTGGAAGGTTAATTTTCGAACACAGCAGCGACTAAATATCCCGAAAGGCAGTTAAGTTTCGTTACTTGCATGCCCATATCTCACGAAAATACCTATGACATCTCAGACCTTTGAGGAGGACTAGATATTAATTAGAAGATAACACAAGTTGTCATTGTCAAAATCATGATGAACAGCTGTCATATACTACAATTACAATGACGGTGATGAAGATGATAAAATAAATAAATAATTATATACAAAATATACCTAATTGAACGTAACAATTATCCTAAATATGTATGGCGTAAGGAAAATGATTGTTATAAAGAAAATATCGATAATCATAATATTGAAAAATTAGGTTTACTTTACGTAAGAACTTTAGAGCGCTCCCCACAATTAACCTGTTAACTGGGTATGACGACATTTTTCGTCATGCCCGGAAGACTACCAAAATGCGAATGACGACATTTTTCGTCATTAAAATTAACCGTATTATGTTGAACGCATTACGTTTTATGTAGTTCTTATATATTTAATCCTAGCGTGATGGTGTGATGACATTACTTATCACTGTGAAAAAAAGTCCCCAGTGTGAAACGAGTTTCACAAAATTTTATTCCCCGGTTAACAGGTTAAGAACTTTAAAGCACACCCCACAAGTAAAAACGTTTCTCCGTGACCGGTCAATACTTGCGGCAAACCTAACCTGCTACACTGAAAAGTCGCAAAGCAGTATGATTCCGCCAGCACGATATAGTTCGCCCTTTCTTACGTTAATAGAGTTAATAGAAGATACATTTCGTACATAAAACATTAAAATTATGCTAAAATACACAAGAAATAAGCATATGTGTGCAATTAAAAAAAAAATATTTGATTATTATTAAATTTATAACTGACCACTCAGAGGACTTCGTTCGCTTGGCTGGAAATTTGGCGCCTGGAAGTTTGGCAACCGCGTTTTTCTGCATTCCAAATTAGGCGATAAATAGCCTAATAATGTTGAGGGCTATCTCATTTTTCGCCAATTGGCGAATGAATACTCGTTGCACGGGTGTGAATAGGTCGTCGTAGCCTTAACAGTGTACAAGGTTAGCTTTGCCCAGAGTATAACAACAATCAGCATTTTTATGTCAGGTATTATTACCTTCCACAGGGTTAGCACCAATTACCAAATGGTTAACCCACAAAGCCATTGGGTCATGGTTTGTGTAATTTTTCACGGTGAATTTTATAGGTAACAATTTCCACCACCAACACTTAAACTCAAATTGGGGCTTTGTATATAGGATTAAAAAAAAGAGACATCGCCTTGACCAGGAGTAGAAACGGTGGCCCACTATATGACCCGTTGTGTCTTAACCAACTAGGCCATCAGGGTAGGAAAGATGTTCCCTTTATCCGAAAGGCACAACTGGTAATACGGTGGGTCTCCTATTCGTCTCTTTCTAATACATGAAGCTCTAATTTGAGTCTAAGCGTGGATGGCAGAAATCATTATCTAACAACAAGTATGCATTTGTGCCGGTGAAGTTTCGAGCCCGCTGTGAGTTGTCATGTGGGGAAAAAATCATATCACAATGCAAAAATTTTCTGACAGCTTTTACAAGCAAACATCTGTAAAAACGCATTGAACGTTTATATAGCTTGCTACTTTTGCATATTTAGTTCGCGCGATTAGCCGAAAAGCCCGCTAAATTTACGCGCCTAAATTCTAAACGTAATGAATCTCGGTTTAATTGGAAGCAAAGCGCAGAAAAGCAGATGTATGTATTATGTGGAGTTCTAAGTGAAGCATACTTTTATCCCAAATAAATCGCCAAAGCTCCAACTTTTATCCCAAATAAATCGCCAACTCTATTAACTTACAGCCCATACAGCTTCGATCGTCCTTAGGACGTCCTAAGGACGTTCTGGACATTATCAGGACGTTCTAGACATCATTAGGACGTCCCTAGGATGACCTTTGTTATCTGGGAGTTCAAATAATAAAGATCTAGGGTACAGGCTGACTACGAATTTTCCCACAAAGATCATGAGCCTTATTTGTTGGATTAAAAGAGGATTGAATATGATTGAATATGATTGAATATGATTGAATTGAACTTCCAGACAATCGAGTGTCACGCTGTGTTATAATACATACACACATTTTCATTTGTATTACAATCGAATTATGATGTAACGAGAAAAAACAAAACATCCATTTCTTTACACCCAAAATATTCAGGGCGAAAATCGTTTAATGTGAGAGAAAATCGGCTATAGCAAGCAATAGGTTAGCAAATTTTCTTCTATATTAAAGTAGGTAGAGAAAAATCGACCACCACCCTCCCCTCACTTTACAAGGACTCCGTCGTAGAGGGTTCAATGAAATGTGAGGGGTGTTTTTTTACGTAACGATTCAAAAATATGTAAAATTGCGATATTTGAATATGGGTATATAATTTACGTAAATAATGATATTAATTTCCGCTGCTATGTCAGTTACCTTTGCTTCTTTCATTCACTTCAATGGTAACCCATTTTTACCGTGGACCCGGATATAACGAGCAGAAGTACTGGGCCCCTCATGCTTGTTATAAACGGGTTGATTATATTTTCTGTAAAACAACTTAAAGAAAAAATCATCATTGCAATAATTATGCCCAAGCGGGGTATCTATCATCCGCTTCGTTGAAGAGTATGTTATTATTTAGTCATTCACATAACCACTGAAAGTAAAACTAGTTGCATCCAAATCCATTAATTACATTCACCTATCTAATTTATAAATTATAAACACCATGTTCACAAAAGCCGACTTGAATATTTGATCTCACGTCTGCACCGCCCTGTGTGGAAAATGAAGGGATGATAATAGTAAATTATTTGTAAGCAAAGCTTCTGCGTCTTATTTATCTGGATGACATCGAGAATTTCTTATTTACTATCTATGGAAAATTTGGTCTTATGCCAGTATAAGTTCTAAAAATTTATATGACTTAATAAATTATATTAAGTTATTAGGGCACTGAAATGTGTCCTTTTTCGAGCGCAAATTTCATCATCCTCAAAACTTGAAAAAATATATCGAACTGTATAAATTGGACTTGCATTTTAAGGAATTGGAAAATTTTACGAATTGAAAATGCAGTATTGGTAATTTACCATGAACAACGTATTGATTATTAATATGCATGTGTAACAACTATATCTTAAGCCTTATAATATAAAATATACAGAGGTTTAATTTACATAATGAGCATAATCTTTGAAATATATTTTTTCTTATATAAATATAAAATAAAGAATGAAGAATATAGAGTAATGATTATTAAAGAATACTGAATAATAAAGAATAATGAAGAACATTGGATAATAAAGAATAATGAAGAATCATTGGATAATAAAGAATAATGAAGAACATTGGATAATAAAGAATAATGAAGAACATTGGATAATAAAGAATAATGAAGAACATTGGATAATAAAGAATAATGAAGAACATTGGATAATAAAGAATAATGAGGAACATAGAATAATAAGGAATAATTAGGAACATATAATAATAAGGGATAACGAGGAACATAGAGTAACAAGGAATAATGAGGAACATAGAATAATAAGGAAATGATGAAGAACATAAAATTACAAAGAAGCTAGGATTTATAAACACAATAATAATAATATTTCTTATCGTTTCTTGATGGCGGTAAAGTCCTTCGAGAACCTGTGCATTCTTAATTATTGTTACCCATTCTCCTATTCACTCCCATATATGACAATGCTGTTTTACTATAAATAGAGAGAAGACTTACCTGAGTATCGTTCATGTACATTTGAAGCCGATACCCTGGAATGATACGTTTAGCATTGATATGATGAATTGCCAGTTGGGCTGCTTTGAATTCGTAAAGTCCGGCTCGGGGATTAGATCGGCAATCTCCACCACTTATCTCAAACTGTCCATGGATATAAATGACATTTTTGTCCCCTCGTCTGTTACGGAATGGCTGGCGAAGCACAGGGTTGATATGGTTAAAGTTTTTCCAGGTCGTCATATTTCTCGCATCAAGCGTGTTGACCATTGAAACGCGTGTTAAGTGGCTTGATGTTGAAAAGCTAGGGGATAAGTCATCGACTGCGAAAAGGGCCTTTATTACACCATTGTTTGTGATATGATGGTAAGGTACTGAAGGATTTGATGACGAGAAACTACGTTTCTCCACTCTCCTGACGGCTTTCTTCAACCTTCCAGTTTTTCGTCTGCTTCGAGTTGGGCGAGAAGGTAAAGGAGTGTGGTAAATTCTACGGTTTAAATGATTTCGGAGGTATTTTCCCAAGATTTGGGTATAGGCTGGACACTCTGGAGGAGTTGTGTGTGCATCATTTGTGTGTATGTTAGTCTTTAACCACAATTCATCTTCGTGTTGAAGACTGTCGTTATCGATTAATCGTGCATGAAATTTGCTCATAATCGATGTAAAATGGGTCTTGGAATTATTCGCAATGGTATGTCTAGGCCCAAAATGGTGTCTCAGGGTCGTACTGTTACCGATGGTGTGATCGATCCGACCATGTATTGGAAAAGAGATCCTGCTAATATTCTTGGATGACTGATCTTCTGTATTGGATAGATTCTGAAAAGGCTTCAGATTTACTTTACTTCCGTTATTGCTTATTGAATTTGGCTCAGCCTCCAGCGATTGGTGTAGAAATGCCAAAAGCAGAATCAATAAGATGTGTAGTTGAGATATAGTCAGCCTTGGACGGAAATACACGTGGTGCTGATGACGACCACAAGAAGAAAATTGCTGTTCTAAGCAAAAGCTCATGGGTATTTAAAGTGAAGTCAGGTTAAAGAACCAGGTATTATTTAGTTATTATCCATTTAAGGCGTGTATTAAATTCACCCGTGTCTTTTTTTAAGTCTAATTGTCCAGAGACCTTGGCATTGAAAATTTGTCATAATTTGCAGAACCTTGTACATCTTGAAAACTCCGATATAGTTTTGATTGCTGCAACGATCCATGGACTTCTTTATTTCTCATTAAAAGTTACGTGACTATGTGCGTTATGATATGTAACTTGAAAATTACCATAAAACTTTACATACCATGTTAAAAACTCATTCGTTCCAGTATTTTGCAGACCTTGTCGAAATTGCTTTGTTCCAAAACTTTTCTCAGATGACGGTTTGAAAGCCTATTCGAATATCGGAAGTAGCGAAAGCAAGTTCTCGAACTTTCGTGAAGTTTGCAAAGTTTTCCAAATCTTTCGCAAGAAATAAAACTTTCGTTTGTGAACTTACATTCAAACAGCTTTGTATTCCAATCACATCCGTCATAAAAGTTCAGCAACCGTGGTAATAAGGACCAACTTTAGGCTCGTTAAATACATGTTTAAAAACTTTTAAAGTACCTAATCTTCGAGAAATTTAACTTTAAAAATAGTTATTTTCCTCTTGGAAAAATATAATTTGAGTTGTTGCCAAGAAGTGTCCAACGCGCTTTAGGGATTCTTCGAAAAGTTCGAAAAACTTAGCAACGGGATGTTTCGGAAGAACATATCCTCGCGCCGTACTATAGACAAGCTCCATAAACTAATGACACCCGCGCGCAAACGGGAAATCATATCTGAAGAGTTGCGATCCAGAGAATGAAGTGTTTCCATTTTAGTCGCCACCTTTTCGCCAACCCGGGGATTTGGCGGAATTTGTTACATCCTTTAAAAATGACGGAATGTCGACGGATAGCACGCAAAGTTCTCTTACAAGCAATAATAATAAGATCAAAATAATCCTTAATCTTTGTTTTATTCAGCCCGTTTTGCCATGTCATCGAATAGCCGACCGAATTCTTTTGCTAGCCTTCTCAGTAATTAATATATATAAATCATATATATATATATATATATATATATATATATATATATATATATATAATGAAAAACACATTATGGGGATTATTTAATATACGCTAATAAATCTAATTAAGCTAATTTATAATAGTTATAAATAATGAGGTACCGATTGGTTTAATTAGCAATATATTTAGCAGGTTGAGGGGGATATTGAATTTGAACTAAACAGGTTGTCTCTGTTAATAAACTGAGAACAGAGACGGATCAACAGAGACACATTTGTAAATAGGGATCTGGCAATGGTATAATAATAATTTTACTGTTAATTTTGTCCAGAGTGTCAACAACACGTGGCTATGATTGCTCCAGTTTAATTTTTTAAGGTAAGATTTTAAGTAAGTTTGTAATTTTTATTTATTTATTTTTTTATTTATTTTTATTTGTTTTTTTTAAGTAAATATTGATTATATTATTAGCCGGGTCCAAAATTTTTGCAACACGTGGATTTGTTAATTAATGTATAACTTGTTTTTAATTTACGTTTAAAGGCCAGTTTTTATATTGATTCGGGATGTTTATTTAAACAGTTTATAAATAGGGATGCTGAATTTTATCAACACCTGGATTTGGTAATTAACGTACAACTTGATATTAATTAACGTTTAATGGCCAGTGTTTGGGACCGCAGTGAACAGAGTTTACAGCAATATTAAAAGAAAGGGGGAAACCACGCTGCTCTTCTGGACATTTCAGAAAAAATTATATGTAACTTAGCAATACGGATGTGATACGGTTTCACTAGCGTACGCAGGGGGTGGTGTTGATGGGGGTTGTAACTCCCATTGCAATGAAATTTTGTATATTTAACATAGGAATATATGAGTTGTAGCTCTGTAACCGCGCCCCCCCCCACTGGGTCTATAACCCTCTTCATGAACTTTCTGCGTACTCTTATGTACGATTCCCTGATGAAGAATCATGCTCGTATTGCTAAAAAACTATGTAAACTGTGTTGAATTATCATGCATAATTTAGAAAAAGTTCGTTTTTTCATATTTTTATAGTGATTTTTACTATGTATCTAGTTATGATCAATGTATTAGAATATATTTATATATATAATTTTTTTATTATTTGAAATCAAAATCCTGAAATTTGAAATAAAAAAAGTGAAATAAAAAACAATTAAAAAAATCCTATTATTAGTGATGAGAATAGATAATAATTGTGCTTTATAGCATATGGACAGCTAAAGTTATGTTACATCAGCACACACAGCATGACAAAATGTCTGACCCAATGTCATGTAAGGAAGCAAACCTCCCACTAGAAAACAGCGGAGAAATGGCAAGCGTTTAGTAAGACCGTGATTTAATTCCGGAATTTCCTGCGCAACCGACGAACAGGAAGCGAAATTGAAGACATAAATACCAACAAATCCTGTTATTTTTAAATCCATTTAAAAATGACTAAAATATAAAAATCACAAAAATGTGGAAAATTAAAATAAATAAATGAATAAGAGAAAGGAAGAACGGAAGGAAGGAGGGAGGGAAAGAGAGACAGAAAGAAAGAGAGAAAGAAAGAAAACATATCCGCATGAACTCCTATTTGGATAATAATTATAATATGTAAATTAACTATTTGCAAATCAGTCATTTACCAACATTTATCATAAACCAAGTATATATAGAGCTATTAGTTACCAAATGATTATTAGAAAATCGCTAGATAGATTTGAAGAAGTGGTACTCAAAAAGAAACATATCATTCTATTAATGACAGCTTGCATAATGCTTGTCTATCACGAAAACTCCTCATAAAACCTAGCCCTATTTCCATGGGGGATATTTGAAGATTTGAAATGAAAAAAAAAACTGACATTAGTAGATTCGCTATTGAAAATGGGTTAGGTTTTACGAGAAGTTCTAGGAGCAGTTCTTGCAGGGCTGGGTTAGGACCATAGTGAGCCCCATGGCGAACGCTGGAAAAGATGGGTCTCTACCTCCTCCCAATATTGGACAAAAGGCTGGAGATAAAAGTTTTGGCTTCACGCATTATTGCTCTCTCTCTCTCTCTTTCTCTCTCTTTGTATAAATCTTTATAATACGAGTAGCCCATAATTGTTTTTAATGCTTTCAGACTTCGGAAATACAAATCTAATTCGGAAACGGAATATTTAAAAAAAATAATTATTGTTTTTTTAGCGTGCTGGTTACCGTGGTGGGCCCCAGGGACCTGTCCGTATGTTCTTTGTGGATAATCCGGTCTTGAGTTCTTATCGTAGATGAATTGTAAAGGGATAAGAAGAAGTCTGGCATACCAGAGGTTTTGCCATTCCACTGAAAATGAAAAAAAAAAAAATAGGAGCAAATTCCTCTCCCACGTTTGAAGATGAAGAAACGAGAGAATATTTGTCAAGTTCCAGAGCGCAAATCGAAAATTCTTCTTATTAAAACGACTGACTTGAAGACATTAAGTCAGTCGTTTTGTCTTCCTGACTTCAAGCTGAAGTCAGGAAGTGAACGGTCATGATGCGGATTGGGGAAAGCAATAAGCAGAAATGGAAAAACGTTCGAACCAAGAAATCATCGTTTCTTTAAGGAGAAAAAACTGTATTGTTTCGTGAAGGAGATAGGAGATGAAATTGTGATATTTCTTAAAGAAAAGGAAACTGTATTGTTGCTTGAACAAAACGAAATTGTATTGTTTCTTGAACAAGATGAAACTGCATTGTATCTTTAAGGGTATAGAATTGTATTGTTTCTTGAAGAAGATGTAACTCATTGTTTCTGAACAAGATGTAACTGTGTTGTACCTTGAAGAAGAGGAAACTGTGTTGTACCTTGAAGAAGAGGAAACTGTATTGTTTCTTGAAGGAAATAAAACTGAAGAGTTAGTGTTAGCTTCACAAGGCGTTTGTGTGTGTGTGTGTATATGAGTATTTATTTGAGTTTTTATTTTAATATACCTCGTACTGCTTATCACGTAGTTAATATGTATATTAAATATTATCTTAGCTAATATAATTTATCCCCTGGTGTTATCAAAACAACGAATATCCAGAAATATTTCCTTTTCATTGCACTATTAGTTTATTTGCGCTTTCACTAAAGATTATTTGCACGTCCATAGTAAATAAACTTTCTGAAAATGATAACCTTAGAACAAAACGGCATTCTTAATATACAAAATTTGAATTAACATGCAGTCACTTTTTTGTTTGTTCTCATTTTATGGTCCAAAGTTGACTGAAATCGTACGATCCTAGGACTTATAGTTTTCCGGTGGACCTTGACGTTTGATTCATAGGGTTTACTATATTTTCAGTCAAGGAATCGGTAAAAAAGACTACAATAGTTTAGTGATATTCAGATTCAAACGCGGATTTTCTCTACAGTGGATAATGTGTTGTCTTTAAGCCATAATACATAGTGCCCAGTTACGTTAAGAAAAACAACAATATAATAAAAAATACAATACATTGAAAAATACAATAAAAAATACAATAGAATGAAAAATACAATAAAAAATACAATAGAATGAAAAATACAATAAAAAATATAATAGAATGAAAAATACAATAAAAATACAATAAAATGAAAAATACAATAAAATGAAAAATACAATAAAA
>QLNU02015003.1:150072694-150147750 GCA_006491805.2 Dysdera silvatica
GATATTTAGAATATTTAACACTTAGTGAAATATTAATTTGGCAACACATACAAAATATCGAAACAAGTTCGACTTTTCCCCTCAAATCCTCTCCCCCACCCCCTATCCTTTTCAAGGCAATCTTCCGATTCTCCAGTTTGGAGGTGGCTGTTTCTTATAGACTAGTTTGAATAACGGAATGAAATTTTCAGGTTATAAACAGCATGCAAAGATGTGCTTCCTTGCCAAATTTCAAACCGATCACTTTTCCCCTTCTGAGCTGTGAGTCGCCGAAATGGCCCGTTTTGGAAAATTTTCGAAATTTCAAACTCTTGTATGTTAAAAGGGGATGGAAATTACAACTCTAATTTTTTGGGGTGACACCCTGAGATAGAACTAACATATTAAAAAAACACAACATAGATATCTCTTCCCCTTCATGAGGAAATTGTTTTAAAAGAATTACGAATTCAGTCATTAGCACATTGCTCAGAATTTTTTAAAAAATAATCTAAAGCTGTAAAACTTACGCGATGTAAGTAAACAAACTACGTAGATTTTAAATCTTTTTGAATATTTGATTTATCTTTATTAGTTAATAAAATACATGCGATTTTGTAAGTACTTGATTTTCGCAAAACCGCACGAAATCTTGTTTTTCCGATGCCTGTTGCCAAAATAAAAAAAAAAAATTTCAATTGGTTTTTGATTTTCTTTGCATATATGTTTCAGCATACAAAGTATGAAAGAAATGGTCGAGCGACCAAAAGAATAAGATTTGTCGGAATTCTGTGGAATGACCCATTAAACAAATAACTTTTCAGAGAATAATATTATCTTTATGCTTGCGTTTGATATAAAAATGGCCCTTTCGAATTCAAGATGTAATTTCTAAAAACTATTCGGTTCCATTACATTAATAGAAAAAGTGGAGTTGGGTTGTGAGAGATTTATTGTATAAACATGCCCTTCATTAATCGTCCCTGGAAAATCCAATGTGGTTCCTTGAATTCATGAATCTATTTTAGGATTTGATCTTGGAAAAGCTGCTTCCACAGAAGGTCTCAAAGTCCCCAAAGATGGCGCGGAAGGGCATGATTGAATTAGAGTCAACCCGCATAGAACTTCGCGATGAATACGTTTTTTCGGAAATTGCTTATAATCAAATTTACATGACTATAAAATTCCATTCCGAAAGTAAGATTAAATTTGCTATTTTAAAGGGCACCCAAGAAATCTGTATTTTTAACACGTTTACCAACTATCCGAAATTTGACTACCGATAATACCAAGTATATACTGAATAGCGGAGGAAATGCATATAAACTCATAATTTATATTTGAATTGCATCATTTCCATAAAAGTATCGGCGAGGTTATGTATGGACGTGGTGTATGCATGTAGAGGCGGAGCAAAACCAAGTTCCAGCAGGAGATTCCATGAAAACAGTTATTTTGGCACTGGTTTAAAAACACGTTTCGAGAGCAAAGTCCTTCCATTGTCAAGTCAATTCAGAATTCTGCCTTCACTTGACAAAGGGTGCGCTTATTTCTCGAAACATCATGTTTTTTCAACCGTACGCCATGATGCGTTCTCTTTTAAGGTAGCCAAGTTTGGGACCCGCCAAGGTAAACTTCTTGCTTCAAGTAACCCCACAGCTGAAAATCACATGGAGTTAGATCTGGGCAACGAAGCGGCCCTTCGAAATCTGAGAGATCCGAATGGTAACTCTTTAGTCTCTAATGTGATTTTATAGGAGAAGTTGCATCGATCAAGCAATGATGCTCCATTTCACAAAGTGATGCTCTATCTTACAACGTGATGCTCCATCTTGCATGATAGCGATTTCTTCCAGATGCTGCCTTTGCTAGAGTTGCGAAAGGACGCAACTCTAGCTTATCACCTGTTCGTTTCACTGTTCGTTCATGCTAGACAGTTGAACGAACAGCTTATCAGCTGTTCGTTCAACTGTCCAGGATGTCGCGATATTTCTGTGCAGTAATGAAACGGGTAATTTGTCTTATCGACGTAATATTCTAAATCAATATAATAGTCCTACGATGAAACATATTAATAATTTATTAATTTATTATTTGGAAAGCCTCTTTTGACAATCCAATAACAACAGTAATTAAAATTTTCGTTAATTCAGTGCTTACAACATATTTAGAAATCGAAAGCGATATGTCATGTATTTATTTTACAAACTTCTGTCAAATAGCACATCATTTAAATATAAAATGAATTGGTAATAAATTAGTGAATGAATGAATGTAAAACTCAAATCATTCAGATCCATAAAATGGTGAAGGAAAGATAGAATTAATTTTATGTCGCATGTGAGACCAATGATAAAGAATTGTTATTTTGGATCTTGCATCTTTTGTAAAACATTCTTCAAATGTGGAAAAATATTCTCAGAGGTTTCGCATTTTCCAAAGTAAGATGTCGATATCGAGAACTACGCCATATTAGATTTACAATATTGGAAATTTGGTTTTGGCGGAAACTGCGACATTCAATTTCTTCCTTTTATTTGCCAATGGAAATTGGCAACAGGAAATAAGAAAACCTATTTTGTGAAACGGACTTTGAAAATAACTGAAACACGGTTTCTCTTACAATTCTAGAAATTTTTATTTCTATTTAATCCTTATCTAATCACCTAGTTATATTTTTTTAACAACTTTATTTTGGGTGGTTAATGAATAATAATAATAGTACATACAAATGAACATGGTAAAGCAACTAAACATTGAACTTGATATTACAATAAGGAACATATTTTATAACCACCCGGGCAGTAATGGGTAAAGACGAGAGTCTGACAGAGCACATACTGCCCGGGAGTAAGGTTTAAACTATGATGAACGCGATACGCACAAAACGTCAAACACGAGAAGAAAAAAAACAATGGTGAAGAACCAATTCAAAGATGCACAGGTATTTCAAAAAGTTTATTATAAATAAGTGAATACAACCAGATATGAGAAGTTAGAGAAACTGAAATTTTGATTAGTAATTAATGTGTAATAAGGAATTTCCGCACATCATTCTTGAATTTTAAACGAGAGGTAGTGGATTTAGTTGAATGTGGAAGATAGTTCCATATTTTTGTACCAGCATATCCCATTTTTCTGCAAGCAAGACCAATTCTTGTACGATAGGATCTATAGTTAGCTCTAGATGAGGTTGGATAAAGATGTTGTGGTAATTGAATATCGAAATAGGAGGAGCCAGTGTTCCGTCTTAAATTCAGGAACATGATTAAATAATTAAATTGTTGAACATGATAAGAGCAAATTTATAACTCAATAATTTGTTTATTGGTAGAATATCATATTTACGCATTATTTCAGAGTTAGAGAGCGGTGACGTAAGTTTTAGTTTTATTAAGTTGAAAAATTTGTTTTATAGTATTTGGAGTCTGCGTATATTATTTTTTGTAATGAATCCCCATATTAAATGACAGTAGAAAACGTGAGAAAAGAAAAAAGAATAATACATGTCAGTGAGTCTATTTATGAGGAGAAAAATATCCTATCCTACATATGATACCGATGATTCTACTGACCATAGAGCAAGTATTGTTTATGTGATCATCCCATTTTAAGTTGGACTGCAACGTAACACCTAAAAATTTAGTTTCACTAGACAGCTGCACAGAGTCATTTCCGGTTATATTGGGTGAGCATTGGGAGCTGTTATGTATGTTTTTGGAATTAGTAAATAATAGGCATTTAGTTTTATTAGTATTGAGTGTTAGGTGGTTATTGATAAAATACGGGGTGAACTATTTTATACCATTTTGGACTATGGGAAAAGTTCGTTGTAATCCTTTTTACGGAAGAAGAGGCTAGTATCATCGGCAAAGAATATGATTTGCGATTGTGTTGGAGTGAAAAACAAATCATTTGTATAAAAAATAAAAAGTAGGGGTCCCAATGTGGCGCCATGGGGGACTCCACATAGTGGTTAAATGGCATCCGAGCGATACTCATTAATCTTAACATATTGAATTCCGTGGATTAGATAGTTTCTGAATAGATTATTTTGTTTACCTCTAATACCTGCATCGTGTGCTTTTGAATTAGTTTTTCATGATTTACAGTATCAAACGCTTTGGACAAGTCAAAAAAAAAACCGACAACCGACTTTTTTGATCTAATGATGAGTATATGAAGCCAGTAGCTGTCAACAGGGCATGTTCAGTTGATCTATTTTTCCTGAAACCGAATTGATTGTCAAGAATTATTTTATTAGCCTCTGAAACGTCATGTAATCTGTTATAAAGCAATTTCTCAAATATTCTTGTAAAAACTGAAATAATTGAGGTAGATCGATAATTGGAAACATCAGATTTGGAACCTTTTTTGAAAATTGGGATGATTCGAGATGTTTTGAATTCTATAGGGATGTCCCCGAAACAGAATATCAGATTTAAGGTATGAATGAGAGCTATGACTATTTCATTGGCTACATATCTGACTTGGGCGGGATCAATGTCATCGGGTCCTGGTCCTTTATTGATATCAAGATTCATAAAAACCTTAAACGTTTCCATATATGTTATTTCGTGACGATATAATGAATTAGTGATATTATAGTCACGGTGATTGTAAGTGTATCCACTATCGCCAGGACTTGTATTAGAGAGCGAGTAAGTGAGGGAAGTTGATAAAATAATCTTTAAATATATCACAAATTTGTTTTGTATTTGTTAAGGTATGAGTTGATGGTGTTAGTTTAATTTCTGAGGTACTATGCAATTTCTGCCTTCCCATCAGTTCATTAATTTTTGCCCATGTTCTTCTACTATCGGAGGATTCACAGAAATTATGAAGGTAAGATTTTCTAGCTTGTTTAATTTTTTTGTTTAAAATATTGCGGAAGACATTGAATGAATTATAGTTATTAGTGGATTTGTATTTTAAGAATTTATGGAATAGTCTGTTCTTCATTTTAATCTCTCTAAGGATGGTATTGGTAATTCAAGGTTTTCTGATTCGCTTGGTACGTGATATCCTTTTTATTGGCAGAGAATTTTAATAATGTTCCATAAATTTAGCTATAAAGGACCCGTAGGCAGAGGCTGCATTATTGGATGAAAGTATGTCTATCCACCCTTCATCAAGTAGTTTAGTTTTGAATGTAGTTAAATTATGTTCAGAGAAGTCTTTTAAATAAGTAATATATTTAGAATGTTTCTTAATCTTTTGTGAGACTCTGAAAAAGAGAAAATTGGGAGATGATCACTAATATATATGATAAAATTCTACAGTGTGTATTGCTTATATTAGTTATACGATAGTCAATTATGCTTTGGGAACAGTCTGTTATTCTAGTTGGGCTATTTATAAAAAAGTCAAATCCAAATGAAAGTATTGGGTCTTTTAAAGCATTGAAATGTGAATGATGATACGATGTACTCTTTCTGGGTATAGTATCAATATTTAAATCACCCAATATAAGTAGTTTAAGCCTTTAACTAGTTATATGTGTTAGTAAGTTATGTAAGTAATCCAGGAATTCTGTTATATTTCCACATGGTGGTCTATAGATAGTGGCTATGTAAATATTGTGTATTGAGAAAGTTATAATTTCTATAGCGGGAAAAATGCCAGTTCAATGGTGATAGGTTAAAATTTGATGAGAATTGTGTACATATGCAGTGACTCCTCCTCCTCCTCTGGTTAGTTCTTTTCCAATTGATATTTGTTGATAGTCCGGTAACGAAAGAAGATACTGATGGGGTAACCAAGTCTCTGTGATTGAGATTATGTATGCTTTAGGATTGATTACGTGTAGTAGGTTTTCTACTAAACGCAATTGTTTCATAAGACTGCGTGCATTTATATGGAGACCAAGTAGTTTGTTGTCTGCAGCAGCTATGTATTGTAAATTATCTGGAGTATAATAGTTTGAATTGACATTAGGCTTTTGGTAATCAACAATGTCGGACATGAAAAATGGTTAAGAAAGAAAAAAAAAGGAGGAAAGAACGAAAGTATGATAGTAACAAACTGAAAAATCAAGAAGTGCAATCAAGAGTGATGGGCCAACCCCTTCTGGCCCATACAATACAGAGGAACAAGAAGTAAAACAAATGCTGAACTAATTTTAAAGCTCTATAGAATCAAACATATGGTAAACATAATTATTGTGTCTCGATGCTTATATTCCAATAGTCTAGTTGAAGAAGAGTACGATCATACCTAGCGATTATAAATTTAAATTATATCCAAATACTAGTATATATTTGAACAGAAATTCAGTCTCAAATACAATATTATGACAAACACTTATGGCTTCTTTAGCATGAAACAGGCAAGTTCAATATGTGATTGAGTAACATGTTACGTAAAAGTTCCCTACTGGTAATTATTACCGCCATAATTATCATTTATATAATTAATCATTTAAATCTTTATAACTATGAATTAATTATAAATTATTAACTATTTTTAGGTACCTGGACAATTTAATTTTTTACTTATATCAAGATTCACGAAATTTACAAAGTTTACTACTGCTTTTTTAATTTGTAGATATGGGGATAAAAGAACAGAAAAGAAAGTATTTTATTCAGGAGAGAGAGAGAGAGAGAATGAACAAGAGAGAATAAACTAATTCAACCAGCGTACAGTTTTTGGTGATACATTTGTTCCTCAACATTTATGTTGTTAAATCGACATTTTTGAGATTAAAAGAGCGTTGAATTATTATTGAAGAAATGGAAGAGATCAGAAAGCCACAGATTGTTCAAAGGCTCTTTTCCAGATAGATAATATACCGCATAGATAATATTTTACAATTCGGTTTCATTGATTTTGTATTTTTACAAATTTAATGTTGAGTAGAATTTTGATTTATTAAGTTTATGAATAAAGAATTAACTGCTTCTGAATAATTGCTCAGACGAAGGGTTTTCCCAGAAATTTCAAGTATAAAAAGAGACAGAAACATAACATGGTCATTACTCCTGATGAAGGACTGCTGCTGATGCGTCCGAAAGCTTGAGTGATCTTTTTCATTGCTATTTTACCAGTGTTTAACCTTTTGTATGTAATTTTCTTCCTTATTAACTTGTATTGTATTTCTAAAGCAAAAACTTGTATATTTTGCACTCATTTGAGAGCCTGTGATATCGGGGAGAATGAAGATTGAGAAAGACAGAGAGAGAGAGAGGGAGAGAAAGAAAGATGATTTTAAGAAGATCCTACGTCTTCAAGGGAGAGTGGCGTCAGAGAAAGAAGTAGTGATGCCTCTCATGTATTCACACATTTCTGAATTATAATACTTACAACCACATATAAATAAAGTTTATTTGTTTGGATTTTTATGGCGCAAGAGCATCTGGGCTATACTGCGCCATAATAAATAAAGTAAAAAGGATATGTGAGGTGGATAAACGCGATAGTATATAGGAAGTAGTTTATTAATTATTAAAATTATAGCTAACAGTAGAGAGAATTGTAAAACACATTTTTAATAGCTATACCCAAAGCCAGTGTGTGAATATGTGCTATTATGTTAATCTATTTGTAACGTGTACTTGTTAAATATTAATATGTTCGTGCCTGATATACAAAATTTTAGAGAAAGACTGTAAAAAATAACCTCTATATAAAGTGCAAACTTTAAAGTTTCAAAAACTTGGAACTTTAATCCCATACGAAAAATTGAATCCAAATAATAAGTATCTACAATTATAAGGATATGGAACCATGGGTTTTACCACAGCAGAAACGCCTATGTACATATATTCATTATTTCTATGGATAATGTCAAAACCTTTGGCTAAGTATTAACGCTTTCCCGAAAAATAAGAAAATACAGATAGTTTCTTATCTTGTCGTTTTCTCCTTTTCTTATGAGAATAATGCAAAAGCTTTTGGATCCCAAAGGATCTTTCTAGATCCCAGGAGCGATCCTATCCATGTCCACCATTTTTTTTCTTCTATGAAGAACTACCTTTATAAAAGTAAGAGGAGAAGAGTGCCAACACCATTACGTAAATCCAGGTAAAAAAAAAAGTCTCTCCTTTGTTCAGGAGTTTAAAAACACTGAACGATGCTGAATTTTGGATTTAAGTTTTTTTCTTAAAGCTGTAGTTTGCGAAGAAATGAATAATAAATTTGTATTACGTTTTAAATTATGAGTATTTACGTGATGCCTCGTTGTAGTACTGTTCATTGACTGGACGTTGATGGAAATATAATGGAACCTCGTAAAGTGACCACCTGAATAAATTGACCACTTTTATAAGAGAAAATTGGTAGGGACATAGACATGTCTATACCAAAGTCTGTCGTATATAGTGACCATCTCTCAATGGTGTCTCTTGTAGTCCAATCACAAAAGTTGTCACTTTATCAGGTTCTGCTCTAAATGTAAATGATTTGGTTTAGGATGTGGTTGAGTAGTTATGCATTAAAATATATCAAATATGTTTAATCGTTGTTGCGACCTAGGATGTGCGTAATTATAATATGTTCGTCTACTGTATTTAAAAACATTGGGCTTGAATTCATATTTGTAGTTTCTTGGCAAACTCGATAACTTTTTATTTTTTTGCCAAAGCTGGATTCCAGGAGTTGGTTACGTATGACAGAGGTCCAGAAAATTGTAAATCCTGATTCAATAAAACCTTAGATATTGCGTTATTAAACACAAATTTTATATTAAATCTATTCAATAGTGTTAAAAGCATTCAATAGTATCATATCGAACATATTTAGCAATATTGTATTAGATATGTTCAACAGTACTGCCTCAAATATGTTCAATATTGACACATCAATAAATGTTTAATAATATTATATCAAATCTGTTCAATAGTGTTGCGTAAATGTATGCTCGCCAGTATTGTCTCAAATATATATTTGGTAATGTCGTATCAAATATGTTTATCACGCAAGGATAAAATATATTCAACAGCATCTAACGTTTAACAATTTAAGTGAATGCAAATTAAATTTATTCAAGGCAGTAATGGATCATGTAGAAAAAATACTAGGTAAGCAAACTAGTTAACAATAAATGACCTAACTAAGGTTCTCATTGCATTAAAAGGAGAGGATGGCACCGTAACAAGAAATAGGGAAGAAATACTTAGAAGAGTTGAAGAATTCTACAAAAATCTATACGAAAGTAACAGTGGATTAAACGAAGACTCTGAGATAGTCGAAGGAACAGCTCCTAAAATCTTAAAAGAAGAAGTTTCATTTGCAATAAAAAGTATGAAGAAAGGAAGAGCCCCTGGTGATGATGGTATTACATTAGATATCCTAAAAGAAGCTGGAGAATATGTAGAAGACATACTTGCAAAATTCTTTACCAAATGTCTTAACAGCGGTAACATACCAAACCAATGGGATTCTGCAACAGTAATTCTTTTGCATAAAAAAGGTGATAAAGAGGATTTGAAAAATTACCGACCAATTAGCTTGTTACCTGCTATTTATAAAATCTTCACAAAAGTGCTAACACATCGCCTGCAGAAAAAATTAGATGCAGCTCAACCAAGAGAACAAGCTGGATTTCGAAGTGGATTCAGTACAGTGGACCATATTCAAGTATTAAGAGAATTAATTGAAAGAACACATGAATATGAACTTCCATTGTGTGTGGCATTTATTGACTATGAGAAGGCCTTTGACTCTATTAAAACATCAGCAGTCATCAACTCTTTAAGATCAACAGACATTGAGGATGTGTACATTGACATGGTGAAACGTGTGTATAAAAATGCAAGTGCAAAATTTCGGTTACATAAAGATACCAAAACTATCAAAATTGGTAAAGGTGTGAGGCAGGGAGATACCATTTCTCCAAAACTTTTTACTTCAGCTTTACAGATGATTTTTCAGCAGATAAATTGGAATAACAAGGGAATAAAAATAAATGGTGAATATTTAAATCATTTGCGGTTTGCTGATGACATTGTTATTTTTTCAACGAACCCATTAGAACTCCAAGACATGGTACAGGAGCTCTCAACTAGAAGTAAAGAAGTTGGACTCAAGATGAACCTACAAAAAACTAAGATCATGTTCAATAATTTCGTAGAGGAAACAAAAATACAAGTTGACAACATTGAGCTAGAAATTGCTGATTCATATATTTACCTTGGCCAGCTGATTTCAATGGATGGCAACATTATGAAAGAACTCAACAGACGTATTAAACTTGGCTGGAGTGCATTTGGAAGAAACAGTTTTATCCTGAAGGGGAAATTGCCTTTGTGTCTAAAAAGAAAGGTCTTCAACCAGTGTGTATTGCCAGTCCTCTCTTATGGATCAGAGACATGGAGTCTAACAGTTGGAGCAATACGAAAGTTACAGACAACGCAAAGGAGCATGGAGAGGTGCATGCTTGGAATAACTAGGAGAGATCGAAAAAGAAACACTTGGGTGAGAGAGCAAACTAGAGTAGAGGACATCATTGTTAAAGTAAAAGGGCTGAAATGGCGATGGGCTGGGCATATTGCAAGAAGAACTGATCAACGATGGACAACAGAAATTCTGAACTGGATTCCAAGAGACCACCGAAGACCTAGAAAACGTCCTCAAACTAGATGGGTGGATGAAATAAGAAAACAGGTTGGGGTGACGTGGAAGCGAATTGCTCAGGATAGACTTGTGTGGAAAGCATTTGGAGAGACCTTCATCCAGCAGTGGATAGATAATGGTTGAATATGATGATGATGATGATGATGATACCATATGCCCAAAAGTATCCGGACACTTTGAATTTTTTAATTTGTTTCGAATTTCTAAAAAACTACTTGGTCACTTTTTCTTTATCTTTGGAGATATACAGGAAATGCTTGTCGGCATACTTTCCAACAAAATTTCGGTGACTTGTGCATTTAGGGCACCACCCACATATTGACAAAGTGAAAAAATATATTTGATCACCCTGTATCATAAAAAGCTGGAAATTATTTGTAACTTTCAGAAAATATTTAACCAGCTATGCTTAATGTCTGTGTGCATTTTCGTAAAACAAACATGTATATTTATGAAGATGAAAAGTTTCTTTAAGAAGACCCAAATTTTGGCAACTGTTTTTTGCTTATAACATACACAATTTTCAGTCAAATTTCACAAGACTTACAGAACATTTGTCAACGTACAAGAAAAATATTATACTTAAATTAGAAATTAATATATTGAATAAACGATGAGATATGAGCATTTGAAGAAAGAATTTTTTACTGCGCATGGGCGAAAGATAATTTTCTGTCATAATTTTGTAGTCAATAGTATAGGGCAAAAAACAAAAAATACCAGTGGGATATCTTGAAAATTCAGAAAGTTATCGACGATATAGTGAGCCGTATTTCTCTAATTCTCTGAAAATAACTAGATGATAAGGGGGTTTTCCACAAATTGTCATGTTCCAAATTACCAAACACCCCTGTTCAGAAAATGAAATATTCCAGATTTATGCAAATAAGGATCAAAAGTATCCGCACACCTGCATGTTTTGCTTCTCCTTTACAGAAATCATAAACCTTGCTTGCTGCAGAATGACCATTGTTGTCCTTGCGCCATAAAAATACAACAAACCAACAAGAAGTCAAAAATTAGTATGAAGTGGGACCACCTTTTGTTGCAGTGATGACTGCCACTCTATCTGGGAGGCTATCTACTAGTTTCTGGAATTTTTCAGTGGGAATTGCATGCCATTCTTGCAAAAGAATATTAGTCAGCTCTTTCACTGATGTGGGCCATTTTGGCCTAGCTCGCAGTCGACGTTCTAATTCATCCCATAGGTGTTCTATGGGATTTAGGTCTGGGCTCTTATCAGGCACGTCCAATTCCTCAACATCCATGTCAGCAAACCAGCTCTGTACAGCCCTTTCTGTGTGGATAGGAGCACGATCTTGTTGAAACAAGAATGAACCTACTCCAAACTGTTGTCACAATGTAGACAACATGGAACTGCCTAAAATGTCGAGATAGCCTTCCATCTTCAGAGTTCCCTTCAAAGGAAGCAAAGTGCCAAGCTCGAACCATGAGAAACATCCCCAAACCATTATGCTTCCACCATCAAACTTAACTTGCGGCACAATACAGTCAAGTAAAAAGCGTTTACCCAGCATTCTCCACACCCAGACTCTACCATCTGATTGCCAAATAGTGTACCGTGATTCATCGCTCCATAACACTTCACGCCACTGCTGCAGGCTCCATGTTTTGCACACTTTGAATCATTGTAAGCGACGCTTGGCATTGATTGCAGTAATGCTTGGTTTATATGCAGCTGCTCGGCCATGAAAACCAAGACTTTGCAGTTCCTGACGAACTGTTTTTGTGCTGACGTTGCATCCAGAGGCTTTTTGAAAATCCGCACAATCGGATTTTCCGTCGATTTCATGCGGTTCACTTTCACAACTCTTTTCATCACTCTGCGTTCCCTGTCTACTAGACGGAGTGGTCGACCAGGTCTTGTATCCCCCGTGCATTTCCACTTTACGATAACAACATTAACGGTGGAACGGGGCACTCGTAACATCACAGAAATCTCACGAACAGATTTTCCACAGCGGTGACAACCAATGACTTCACCACGTTCAAAATCATTTAGCTCGCCCTTTCCTCCCATTTTACTTTTCTAGCTTTGAAATTATAATTGTTAACTCGTCAGACTTCTTTTATACTTGTCTGAGAGCTAGAAATTTGACGTCACTAACAGAATCCACCACGTAGAGGGGTGTCCGGATACTTTTGATCCTTATTTGCATAAATCTGGAATATTTCATTTTCAGAACAGGGGTGTTTGGTAATTTGGAATATGACAATTTGTGGAAAAAACCCTTATCATCTAGCTACTTTCAGAGAATTAGAGAAATACGGCTCACTATATCATCGATAACTTTCTGAATTTTCAAGATATCCCACTGGTATTTTTTTTAAGTTGCCCTATACTATTGACTACAAAATTATGAAAGAAAGTTATTCATATCTTTCGCGCATGCGCAGTAAAAAATTATTTTCTTTAAATGCTCATATCTCATCGTGTATTCAATATATTAATTTCTAATTTAAGTATAATATTTTTCTTGTACGTTGACAAATGTTTTATAAGTTTCGTGAAATTTGACTGAAAATTGTGGATATTATAAGCAAAAAATATGTGACAAAATTTGGGTTTTCTTAAAGAAACGTTTCTATCTTCATGAATATACATGTTTGGTTTACGAAAATGCACACAGGCATTAAGCATAGCTGGTTAAATATTTTCTGAAAGTTACAAATAATTTTCGGCTTTTTATAATACAGGGTGATTAACTATATTTTTTCATTTTGTCAATATGTGGGTGGTTCCTAAATGCACAAGTCACCGAAACTTTATTAGAAAGTATGCATTCAAGCATGTTCTAACATACTTTCAAAGATAAAGAACAATTGACTGAGTAGTTTTTTAGATATTCAAAAAAAAGTAAAAAATCCAAACTATCCAGACACTTTTAGCATATAGTGTATATATATTCTATATAATAAATGCATCCTAATTTTTGTTATGGTCATAAACTTCGGGCATGTTTAAATAGTTATAAGTATCAGAGGAAAATTTGTGACAAAGCACAAAGTTTAGGTAATACATAATACTGTATGTAATTCAAATTTTTAGGTAATACTCTATGTGATTCAAGAACAAATATCTGAATAAATATTGAAAAAAAGTTGGAACTGAATGGAATAAAATTAAGAAAATTAATATTCTATAAACACAAGTCGCAGCACTAAAAATGAGCATATTAAATTTTCGGCGAAATGACCCAGTCGTCCAAATGACGTATCAGCGAAACGACCCAGACGGCGTAATGACGTGTCGGCGAAATGAGCCCATATCCATGTATGATTAAATTGCATATGTATATTTGAAATGTTATACAATTTACTTAAATTTTAACTGTACATGTAAAAAATAAATGGAAGTAATTGATGGTATACACAAAGTTTCAACTTTAATATCTTAAGCTTTTGTTATTTCCTCGTATATTTAAAGTTTTTTCATTACACTTAAAAAAAAATAGAATTTTTTTATAACGGTCACTTGATCAGGTTTCCACTACAGCGGACAAATATAGATTCCCCAGAAAACTTTAGTTTAAAAAGCAAGTAAGAAAGACAAGTTAATTTTTATTAAGTCAATGACACTAAAATGTATCTCTTTTGGGAAATCTCCATTGTTTTGGCATCAGCCGTGACGTAGGGGGTGGTCGAATAATGGGAGTTTTTCTTTATGACAGCCTTGTATAGAAAGCCGACATTACTATGCGATAAAATCCAGCTGTTGTTAGTTTCACCGGAGCAGAAAAATTTCTATACTTTTTCCTCCTTTTCTTCCAGTCTCCTTACCTGTTATATAAAATGTCTTCCGGTGGCATTTATCATGGTTTTCCTGGACGTTCCGGGTCTGAAGGGTTTCCAGTTTCATTTTTCATGCCCGGCATCTCTCTTCGAGGTGAATAGGGGCTAAGAGAGGGCGGAAATGTGGGAAATTGTTTGGCGAAATAAGGAAAGGGAAGGAGATGCATTTGAGCCTCAAAGGAGTTGGGGCAATTTTAACCCGTGATTGAAGGCGTGTGGCTCCTTATTTGATTTATAGATAGACCAGGATATACTTCAGCATATGGAAAAAAAATTTAAAGTAAACTCCAGAAATTTTTTTTGTTTGTTTTCTGGATGACACTGCTGCCTAGTTCCAGGTCTGGAGGAAGTTATACTTTTGTATTTTCCCCGGATCTTCTACGTTACGTTGGTTGTTAGGCATATATGTGTATCGATATTGCATCAACATATGAGTTATGGAAATACTTTATAAGAAATTAATTAATTAATTAATAAATAAATAAATAAACAAACAGACAAATAAATAAATAAATAAATAAATAAAACTATTATTAAAACTTCTACAGTAGACTCTCATATATCCCAACCTACGGTCACATGGGGCTTTTCCCTTATTTCAACATTCGCGAACTTTGTATTAATTTTTTGTGAATTTCTATGAAATAGCAATGAACCATAATATCGAGAATTTGCCTATAATATCTTATGATTTTTAAATGCTCTTTAAATATAAGGAAATCTCAATCTCCAAAACGGTGAGATCTAAGGAATGAACGGGATCTATAAAACAGAGGTGAATGAGTGAATACATGAACTAATGATAACTCATTCACTTGTCGTTCTCACTTGCATTCCGTGAAAGAGTAAATGGGAATCATGTCCTATTTTCATTTGATGAAAAAGTGAACGATTCAAACGAACGAGAACGATTTCAATGAACCATATTTTTTCAAAAGTTTGAGATTATTATTATTATAAATTTTATCTGTAAACGTTTATTTCATTGCATTACTATAACATGAAACATCGATCGAACAGAGTAAATTAACAGGTGGCTGGGAAAAAGTCGTAAAAAATGTTTTAACGGGTCCCAAGTATCCAATAAATTTAAAGGCGCTCTACTATAAAACACACAATAAGGTTAATAAATCCAGCAATTGATATCAACAATGTAATCTATACGAACAGTATAGACAAAAAAAAATTCGAAATATCAGAAAACCTATTATACAAAAAACCCAGAATAAACGTCACAGAAGGGGTTGTTTCCCCGAAACAACCAACACAATAAATTTCATTAATATATGTAAACGAGCAATTATAAAGAAGGAAAATAAATAACTGAATTCAACACAATAAAACGAGAGAGAAATAAAAAAACTAAAATAAAAGTTTTCGTTCTCCAAAATGAATGATTTTTATATCCATGTAAGTGAGCTTGTGACTCACGAGAAACGAATGAGATCCAAATAAAATATAGATCCTTTGAATGGTAAAAATAATTCATAAAAAAGTACGAGCTTCTTAAAGGATGATGCCAATCTATAATCAACAATTTTAAACCCACGTAGAAGCTCAGACAAGAGCTGTTTGTGAAAAAGAAAAAGAGGCCTCGCCCTGGCACGAAATCGAACCAACTACTCACCTCATGAACCGGTGTACTCTAACCCTCTAGGCCATCAGGACACGACGCTTCCCTTCTAAGGCTTTTGTAAAAAATATTTTTACCTTTATCAGGGAAGTTATTTTTTTCCTCATCTGAGAAATTGTCAACAAACAAAGCCACAGGATCTTCTTTCCTTTACAAGAAATCTCCATTCTAGGCTTCTACGTGGGTGTAAAAATCATTGCTCATTATTTTTCAATGAAAAGTTAAAAAAAAAATATGACTCTCTATCTCCGTGCGTTGACTATTTGGCAAGTGCGTTCACTTTGAGAAAAGTGAAAATTATTCTTATTTACGAAAAAAGCAAGTTCCTGGGCCCTGACGGCCAAGCAGATCAAAGCACACCAGTTTATTCGATGGGTCCCGTTATTCTATACTACGTGGGAATCAAAATTTATCGGTCATCAATTCTTTACGAAAAATTACAAAATACGCGCCCGATGATTTTGTGCGTTTACCATTTGCAATTGTGTTAACTTGAAGAAGGGTAAAAATGTCTCTTACGATACTAATCTATATGAAAAGTGAAATTTTTAAGAGCCATCGATAATAAACATAAAAGATGATCCGTAACTGATAAGACCTTTACTAGCTAAAGGTGGTCTATATAAAAGTCATGCGTTTTAAAAAGCAAAGATGACAAATGTCAGCCTGTGGCATAAAATGTTCAATATGCGTATGTATTCAAATGTGGGAAAATGTTGATGTATATTATATATAATTAGTTGCATATTCCAATTTTACATTACTGACGCATTATATGCGCTCTTAAGCATCAGTGCATATTCAAAACTTTTGTTATACTCGTACGTTGAAATGCCAATTTCACTAATGCTACATATATTGAGAAATCATTTATATGAACTAAGAGCTAAAAGAGGGAATTGATTTTAGATATTAAAGTATGGGTATGTAAATTTAATAATCTTTTAGAACAATGCATAAACAATTAATGTAGCTTATTATTTTGTAATTTTCTAGAATTTTCAAACTAAGTCCATAAGCTGTTAATAACATCGTAATTTGTTTTCACAAAAGCAGTTCCTTAAATATTTGCTGAGACGTGATAAAATAATTAAATATGCTGCTGGATTTCGTCGAAGATGAGAAAGAAATTAGAAAAAGGAAGAAAGAGAACAAGTTAGAAAGAAAAATGAGAGGGAGAACGAGAAAGTTCATTGCTCAGGCTAAAATGAACTATTTTTAATAGCAACATAATCAGTGATATAAAGATTAAAAAGGTTTTACTTTGGACCAAATCAGTAAAATTCGTTCGTAATATCCTGCTTATGAAATTAACATGGTATGTTGCACAGTAATTTTCACAGTAATTTGCACGGAGTCATACGGTAATTTACACGGCGGCATACGGTAATTTACACAGCATCATATGGCAATTTATAAGGTAAATAACAGTAATTTACACAATAATGTACACGATAAGTTACACAGTAATTTACGCAATAATTTACATGATAATTTGCGCAGGAATTTATATGTTAACTTACACAGTACAAACATAATGCATTATTAATTTTAATTTTAATTCAGTGTCTAAAGTCAAACAACAAGAACAGAAGTTATTACAATATACATTAGTGCAAAACTACAACTACACTAAAAATATAAATTAAGTCATAATTAAATATCAAACATTAGCATCACTGACATTTCTCTCTTCTCCCTTGTCTGTGGATGTCAGTGGGTAAAAAAAAACTATCTGACCTGCCCATGACATCATTCCTTTCTTCATAATATAACCAGGGAATAAAAATACTTATATAACACTGAGTTTATTTACATTATTATTATTATTATTATTATTATTAATTGTCAGGCTTAATCACATCCAGAGGCGCCAAATTTGCGAAATTATTGGAGGAGGGTGCTGAATGGAAGGACCAGCACGTTCAACCAGGCCAGCAGATCAAAAACCCGGGAAAACATAAATAATAACAATTAATATATTTCAATTTTAACTATGATCCCTATCTCTTTATTGTCTACCAAGGTTTGGGGCGCGGTCCGTCCAAATAATTATCATTATTAATATTAAAATTAAATTTTATTAGGCTGAAGGGACCTGGGTAACCGATTCCGCCACTTGTTGTTAAGCTCGTTAGTTTCATCAGTGACTTAACATTAGATAATATCTGTGATGCGTTTGCATTATTGCATGTTTTTGAAGCAACGTCCATGTTTATTACCATTATGTTTGTGTATATATGCTGGTTATTGATCCTGGTGCATACTTGACTGAAGTTAAGAAATTAGATTGCCCATCATATTAAACATGCAAAATCGCTTGACGATTCGTTATAATTTTTAATGGATACTTCAATTTATTTTTAAATTAAAAAACATAATTATCTTAAAAGTAATCGTAGTGATAATGTTGTTTTAAAATATGCTGAAAATTTGTATGTTTTAAAAATAATTTGGACTAACTTTCTAAATCTTTACATGCGCATTCTGGTTTTGAAATGCACAAACTTAGTTTACATATATTCATAAAATTATAAATTAGCATAATTAGCATCTAGATACCAAACAATTATCATCTAGTCACCAAACAATTAGCATCTAGTCACCAAACAATTAGCATCCAGACACCAAAAAAATAGCATCTAGGTACCAAAAAATAGCATCTAGATACCAAAAAATTAGCATCTAGGTACCAAAATTGGCATCTAGATACCAAATAAATTACATCTAGATATCAAAATATTAGCATCCAGATACGCTATATCTGATGACGTAACTAACAAAACTGATTCAAAATGGTCTTCACAAGATCTTATTTTTAAATTAAAAAAAAATCGATGATTATATCAAGTTCTTTTCTTGATCGATTGTTAATTAAACGCAATAATCTAATAAAGTCACAGATTACGAGATAAATTTTGTAAGACATCGTAAATCGATGCATCTTCGAAAAGAAAATCTTGGTGTGAAAATAAATTCTCTTAAGAAGAAAAGATTTTGATCTTCGCCTTAGAAAAGATAAATTGTGTTTTATTGTCACCAAAATACGTTATCGAGTCGAAAGAAGAAAGAACTTGTTGAATTTTTTCTTACTTTCATTTTCCCCGTCATCTTCAAAATTTGATTGCATCGGAGAGATGTTTCGGCCAAATAATAACATTTTCGTCCGAAAAATCGGGAAACAGGTTGTATGTAACAGCCGGACACTGTCAAAAAAATGTAGTCTTAACACGATGTCATATTTAACGAAATTGAATTTCCCATCCTCTGGATAAGATCTAAAGCATCTCTTATATGGAATTCTATATAGACAAAAATCACGTACATATCGTTAAGCACGTTGCGTGTATATATATATTGGTATATTTATTACGTTTACAAACAAAATAAATACATACAATAGTAAAAACGTAACAAGTATAGTTTGATATCAATATAAAAACTACGAATAAGAGTATCATGAGAGAGAGAGAGTAATAATGGGGAAGTAGGCAAAATGTAGTGAGAAATTATAAGGCAGAAAAATCTGGGCAAATGTAATTTTTTTTGCAAAGCCTTTTACTATATCCCCCTGGGAAATAAAGAAAGAAATAATTCCAGCATAATACAAATATATAGAAAACTTTTATACAACAAACTAACTCAATTTTATGCGTAACTATATGCGTATAAATTTTAAGCAGTCAAAAAAATTTTAAGCAGTTAAAATTAGTGCATTATTTTAGATAGAGCCATCATAAAGCACTTGTGAAGTTTCAATTTTTCACAACTTTCGTTTAATGCGTGATCTATCTGTAAAAAATATAAATGAAAAAATTACGCAGTTTTGCTTCAATTTGTCTTTGAAATTGCAAATTCTAAAAATTCCAAGACATAATCTAATCGTTTCTAATCTATTTGTTACAAAAATTTTCATTTTGAAACTAACTGAAATTACTGGAAAAACCATAACCTTAGTGGATCATTGTATCATATACACAGTTCAGTGTTGAGCAGTTTTCAAATGAAAATTTTCCTAACAGATGATTTGCAAGAGATGAATCTTGCCCCCTGGCTACCATGTTGTGAATCCATCACAATCATTTCTATAGGAATATGTCAAGACCATTGCCTACTGAACAAAATGAAGATCTTTAGAGAAACAGCGCTAAAAATAACTGACTTGATCTATGGTACCGGTTACTGACTAAGTATGAGTAATTAACTGGGTATGGGTTATACTGACTGGGAGTTACTTTCTCGTTATGTGAATAGTCCCGTTTCTTATAATGATCTATGCTCGTGATAAGAAAGCTGATTCAACTCAAAGAAATTTATAAAGAATGTGAAAAAACTCTATTAGAAGTGGGGAAAAAATATTATTATTGTCAGAAATTATAAATTTTGGGAAAAAATCAGCTATTTTACTTACAGATGATGCAGTTAACGTAAATTTTTCTTCTAAGAATTTCATAGGATTCGCTTTGGAAAAGCGAAATGAACCTGCCTTTTCTAAACCTACTAAGGCCCTGCGGTGGCGCAGTGTGGTAACGCGTTCTCCTATTGCGCGGCTAATCCGGGTTCGACTCCCAGCAGTGCAAAAAGAACGCTTACTCAGAGATCTCATAAAGATCGCACTGCTCACTGTAGTCCGGGGTTTGGTTCCCTAGGCCTTAAGAGGTTCGGATTCCTCGGAAAACAGTAGGTCCCGGCGCAGCATGACCACTGTAGTTCCTCGAGCTGTAAAACAAAAAGCAAGCAAACCTACTAATGTTTCCATTCCGCATTGTTATTCTGCGTTGGTTGTTGTTTTGTACGCAAGAAATATAGGTTCTGAGGTGGCGCAGTGTGGTAACGCGTTCGCCTAGTATGCCGTTAATCCGGGTTCGACTTCAACAGTGTACAAAGAACGCTTACTCAGATCTCATAAAAAGATCGCACTGCTCATTGTAGTCCGGGGGTTTGGTTCCCTAGGCCATAAGAGGTCTGGATTCCGGAAAACAGTAGAGTCCCGGCGCAGCATGACCATTGTAGTCCTTGAGCCGTAAAACTACAAAAACAAACAAACAAACGCAAGAAATAATAAATAATTCCGAAATGTTGCCAAGCAAATGGCTCTCTGTTTCCAGAGAGTGGGGACATATAGTCCAAGTGATGAGGAAAGAAAGAAGGGGTAGAATTCTATTTGGGAATTAGAGATTTTAACGAGATGTAGAAGAACCAAAGGTTCTGGTTAACGAAGTCTAGTGAATGGAGAACCATCTCTAATCTCCACCAACAGGTAGGCAGTTTCGAATTTGAAGGCCAAAATTTCTGGAAGGAGTTTAGTCAAGGACGAAGCAAATCCCTTACAGTTATTATAAAATCGTCAATATAAATTCTTATATTGACTTTTGTAAAAATTTTATAATTAATGTAATCTTGAGATGCAGATAGTCATATGGAGAGTTAAATCTTAGCTACGCGCAATCTAGAAATTTTTTCATTTTTATGAATACTTAGACATCAAGAAATCATACTAAGTCACGTCTTTCGGCTTTACAATGAAGATTTTAAACTCGGTATCCAATTTTTACTTAAAAGCATATGATGACAGTGATAGTCAGAACATGGATATTTCAAACTTTATTGCCATTTTCAGATCCTTGAAAGTATGTGGATGGCAAAGTTTTCCTTGAACATACCCAAAAATATTGGCAGTAATCTATTCTTGTCAACATCTTGATATATCAAATAAGTTTTTATTTCCCGTGATTTTGATGTATCAACTAAGCCCATTGCTTCCCATTTCTCAACTTTTAAGATATAAAGTTTGAACTTAACGCCTAGCTAAAATGAAATTTTATCACAATTAATTTTACAAGGATACGTCAAGCAGTTTTCACATAAATGAAATAACAAACATAAATAATCAAGCTTAATAAAACCTCATATATATATAGCAATAATTTTAAATCTTTATATGGACTAAAAATTTAAATCTTATATAGACCACGACTTTTAATTTTATATAGACCACATACCTAAACTTAGGGGACTACGAAACTTGAAATTTGTAGATCTCAACTAAACAAATTTTACACTAAATTCAAAATTTCCGTGACTGCTGGTCCCGTTTTACATCCCATTTTTAGTAGTCTATTGTACTTACAAATTCAAATTTATTTCGGGCTGATACAAATACAGATTACAGTGGAGCACTCTACATACATATAATCGATCTGGTCGGCAGCTATTGGTAGAGACTATAGTATGGTCTGACACCGCTGCCAAGGCAAAATAATTGTGTAAAATATACAATTATAAAAGCAGGAATTAAATCAATAAAATTATATAGAGCATCAGTTTCCCATAGATATTTACCTATATGGCGACACTGAAGGTGCCATATATATTTGCTATTTGAGTATTTTGGAAATAAGGCACAATAACGTATTATTTTCCTATATATGGAAGTGATATTTGTATTACTGTACATTACATCTTGCCAATATGGGCAGCACAAAAGAAAAGTCGCAAGTGTTTTTTATTACGTACTGGCGCCACTTGAAATCCAAAATCACAAAAGGGAGACCCATATACCAATCGTAACTATAATGACATCGTATTTCGTCTCAAGGTATAACTGGGGAGGAGTCACTATATTGACAGCAAAAACCGCAGTAGTGCGGAAACGTTTTGGACAACCACAGATAGCAATGGGGGATGACCATATTAGGTAAAACACCTTGCAATGGGTAGAATAAAGATGCTGCACTTAATTGGTTAATGGCCATGGTTAAATGCTACTGGGTATCAAACGATGAACCAAGGATTGCAAGAAGAGAGAGAGAGAGAGAAGCACCTTAGCATCCGGACGAGAAGGAAGTAATTTTGGTCTTCTCCAAAAATTTCAGGAGAGACGGGCTTTGCATCCGGCGTGGAGCTAAGTGTAATTTGGTCTTCTCCTGAAGTTTCTGAAGAACACGAGCCTAGCAGCACAGAGAGGAGGTAAAGGCATCTCCACTTTCCTCAAAGTAGACGTTTATACTTTCAGAGGACGTAAGAATAATACGCAGTGATTGAGCCTAGCCAATTCATTGGCATCATATTTATTTTTGCTCGAATACACTGCCAAAGACAATATTCGTCGAATACCTATTAGCGTGCTACTGAATGCACAAATCCACAGTCAAAGCAAGCTTTAATTCGCACAGAGATTTCATCATCGACGCATTCGACGCAAGAGACTCTTCCTTCTAACACGACTAACTGAAGGCTACACTTATTAAAACCACATCGATTTCGTACGGGAGACGTACGTCCACTACCTACGTTTTCGTCCAGCAGCGAAACTATACACTTCCGCCGAGACCACTCACGTCCTGAAACACCTGTTAGTGTTCGACAAACCTGTCCTATCATCTGACTACTTGCCCAAAGAGAAAACCCACCGACTACATCGACACCTACGCCCGATTCAAACTCCGTGAGAGACATCTGTCTTTGTACCACCACCCCTTACCAGTGGAACCCTCCGACACCGTTACCCACGCAGTGCCATCGATATAGACGTCCTTAATGGAACAGTTGAAGCAGTGACGGCTAACAGATAGCATGTGAGCTGCTTCTCCATTGACCATATTGATAATAACCGCGAGGTGTACCCGTGTTGAATTCATAGCTAGTAATTGCGTTGCTCATATCAACTATCGAATACGGTCTTCGTTTATTTATCCTCCGTTACATTCTTCCGTTATTTCCTCCTCCGCTATTTCCGTTATTCTTCCGTTACATGGATAAACGTTTTATGTTCATAAGCCTAACTGGAAGGGCTTGCCATCACCTCTAATACTTATACTTATTGCATTAGTCCGTTATTCATTTTGTAGAAGTTTTGTATAACTGTTTGACTGGTTAGCAGAGCTTATTACAGAATGCATATTATAAACTGAAAAGAAATAGATCATATTGAATTACACCTTTGAAATTCATATTTCATTTCAATCCCCATGTTACAGTACTGTGATAGCAAGAAATTTATAATCAGTGTATATCTATTACAGTAGTTTTAGTACCAATAAATCTTTAATTGTTAATTTGGTTTTACCTTAATGTAATTTTTCATTGCACGATCACGGCCACAACTTAATCCATTTCTATTATTAGTCAAAGTATTCGTTAACGTAGGAGGAAGTATTTTTCCGTTAAGTTTTCAAGTTAACTTTAAAGGTTATATTTATTCATAGAGAGACGTCAGCCATTCACCTTTAAATGACTAGTTAGTGAAATTCGGTAAATAGGTCATACACCAAACCAAGGTATGAATTATTATTTCTAATAATAATTAAATAAGGATTCAGAGAGCTCACCATACGTAGGTATACTCTTTAAAAGTGAAAGTGGAATCAATATTTTAAGTCTGATAGGAAGAGGGTTTCACACCCTAGAGCCAATAATTATCCATGCGTGCCAGTCCAAGATCGTTCGGCGAATTCTAGTATTAGAATATTTAGATTTTTGTGAAGTGATCGTATCCAGGTAAGTGTAAAGATACAAGATTAGGATATGAACGATTCTATGGCATTGCTTAAACTAGAGTTGGTAAATTGTAATTCTTCAATTAGTAATATCTGATTATTGTTGGAAGACGAATCAGGAGAGAGACGTAATGACTAAAAGATAAAAGTGAAATAAAATTTTTCTGAAGAGAATCCGAGAGAGAACAATTTGTGGCACAGCCGCAAATAACAGGCAATAACAGGCGTTGTAGGAGGTCAAAGGTAAAGATTAATCAGAATTATAATGAGAGTGAATAATATCTAATATTTTATTATTGACACATTTACCAATTTTGGGTGACAAATTTTAAATTAGACTGAAATAAATTAAGTTATATGTAATAATAAAGAAAAAATTAAAAGACAAGAATTTTAGTTTATTTTACAAAAATACAGAATGTTTCAATTATCAACATGCTTAAAATTTCAGCTGTATATCTTTCGAATCTGTATCTATCATGCGCCTATTAAAAATTAAAATTTTGAGTTTTCAAGAAGTTTGATTCCTGGTACTTTAGATTTGTGGCATACAGGCGTTCGAATTTTACCGTACCTTTATATAGATTTTTTTTGTACACCACATATAATGTTGATCAAACTTCATAAAGAATCTACACCATGTTCATAAAAACGTATTTAACCGCAGAAAAACTTATACCATACCGAGTACAAGTAATAATATTCATAGCTCACAAACTTAGAAACTTTCGGACCGGAGAATTTCAATACTAAAACAAAGTACTTTTTCGCTTTATATCATTGAAACCAACTAATAGTTTGCAAGTTTAAAATGAAAAACTTACTATATTTTTATGTTAATATTCATTTTTAAATAACAATTCATAGGTATACATGTTCTTTCCTCAATTGAAATCAAACAATCTAGAAATTAAACTCAGAAATTAAATTTGTTAACTTCACCTTAAATCTTATTAAACCCTATATATCCCTATCATTTTAATCGTCCTCCCACTTGCAACTACAAGACCCAAATTACGTATGGAGGTAGGTAGGGTCGTACAAAAAGTTTTTAGGTAATCGTTGGAAAGATCATCAAACTCTTGTGGGTTTTCTTTTGTTATAGTGTAACTTGTACTCTTAAAAGACAATATATGATGGCAGCACCTAACAGAGCGACCCCATCATATTTTGTATCGGGAAGAAAGAGTGATTGTTAAGCTCATTCTTGCTCTCACACTCTTGCTGTGCAGTACTTGTTGCCATTAAGAAGCAAGTATGGCACAACAAGTTGGCACAATGGCGCAGCAAGTATGGAACAACAAGCAAGTATGTAGCCAAACTTGGTGTGCTATTTTTTATGGTTTTTCTAAAGAGTTAAAAACAAAGGTGGGTTTTCGAAGTTTGTCCTCAACATTCCTAAGATGTTGCTCTTTCACATGCCAATCCTTAGTTGGTACACAGAGTTTAAGCGGGGAAAAAGATTATTAGAAGATGACACTAGAAATGGAAGACAGATTACTTCAACTATAGAATCGAATGTTGAAAAAATTGAATTTCTGGTGAAAGAACATTCACGAGTTATGCATGAGTTAATTGCGAAGACCCTAAGTATCAGTTCCGCGGCTATGAATTCTATACTTCATGAAAATCTGTTTCTGAGAAAGCGATGATCAATTTCTGAGTTCCCCTTTTTTTGGATCCCCATCAATTGACGGAGGATCAAATGAAGGCTTGTGTGGAATTGTGACATTTTATGAAAAGGAAAATTTAAAGATGGGACAAGCAGGAGTATCTGAAATATTGTAACTGGTGATGAATCATGAATTTACTAATTTTAACCCGAAACTAAGCGACACTCCATGGTACTTTACTTTCCGATCAGCCACCACACACAAATTTCCAATGAATGAGAAGTGTCGGGACAAGAATGTAGCGACTTTCTGCTCCAAATCTAGATATGTTGAATCAGTAATTCTATAAAACAAAAAATGTTCCCATCAGAATGGTATGTTTGTGTGTGTCTTCTACAAGTGCTCCAGATATGGCGTGAGAAGTGGTCAAAGAAAAGAACTGGAGGAATAATTCTGCATCATGATAATGCTCACTTGAACTCCGCCAGGAGAACAAACGATTTTTTATCATGAGAAACGTTTAAACTTTTAACCCACCCACCCTATTCACCTGAAGTGGCACCTTGTGGCTTATTTCTGCTTCCAAACACAAAAAATAAATTGCTTCAAAATAGTTTTTAAGTCCCGAAGAAGCAGTGAATGCTTTTATTGACCAAATTGAAAGCACGGAAAAAAGAGATTTGTGCAGAGCTTTTGAAATTTGTTTATAAGGATTGAATATTGTATGCATAGCCGTTTCTAGGTATTTTGCTGCCCTAGGTAAGAATTGAAAAATTCAGCCCCACCCTTTCGCCTATATCCCCTTCCCTACCACCAGCTACATCCTGCGGTACAACAATGTAAATCTTCTATTATACTTTGAATCATTAAACCCGTTAATTATATTTATATTTTAAACTTATATTAGTTATTTTGTAATGTTAGGGTATTATGAATAGTAAAACAATTTCTACATGTTATAATTGTTTAATTTCAACATTTTATATTTTTGAAAACTGAGACATTAATGGAGTAATATTTCAAAACACAACGTTGTATTATCAGAGCTAGAAGGCTTAAATGTATTAGATATAAAAGAACTTGTGTGCAAAATTAAACAATGAAACACATCAAACATTTTTACATTCGTCAAAGTAAAGACTTTTTAAGTAATTGTCCCGTATGCTTTTGAAAACAATTCGATATTTTAATTTTTCCTCTTTTTCATTTTTTCTCCTCATTTGCTCAATTTTTTCTTTGTTTGATTTAAAATTAATTTTTTACGCCATTTTTCCGCCCTAGGCGGTCTCCTACTCTAGCCTAATGGTAGAAACGGCCCTGAGTGTATAGCATCTTGTGGAGCTTATTCTAAAAACCTATAAAAGATTGAAACGTAAAACTTTGCAATAATTTTTGCATCTAAAAATTTTTGCAACTATACGAATATAGTGCAGATATCATTGACACTCTCCACTAATCCAAATATTAAAACAAATAGTTATACTAAGTCTCTTAAGAATAATACTTTGGATTTTGTATTTAATTATACTAATTTGTGTAGTAATTATACGGCTATAATTGTTTTATAATGAAATTATTTTCGTGTTTTAAAATAAAACACACACACCCACACGGGGAAATTTCTATGTTTTGTGCAACAAACGAGAGTTGCAGACGTTGTTATCTACTTCCAGTAATTATTAACAATCTTGTTTAGATTAAGAAATTAAGTAAATTAACAAAGCAAAACAAACCACGAATAATATCGAAATCCATAGTAAACATTTTAATTACTTACTTACTTCTAATTCCTGACAAGATTACTTAAACCAAAAACTTATTGCGTAAATTTGAGAAAGAATGACAATTTAATCAATTAAAAGTGCTTATTAAAATCACATAAAATTAATAATAAAAGTTATTCTTGTCATAGTGTTGCCATAGACTGTTTGTTATTAGTTTTCTGATCCCATAAATAAGTTGTGTAGAATAAAACAAATTTTTTTTAAAGTGTTTCTGAAATGTGTACGTATTTTAAAGTTAATTTTATTTAATGAAATGAAATTACGTATATAAGGTGTGCTTCGCCCATGTTCAAGACTTCATACTTAGTAATGATCATTATATCAGAAATTTGCTTTTTTTATATGACATAGAAATTAATTTTAATAAGAGGATGATCGCAAATTTGTAATTGGTTGAAATACGATTTTTTAATGCTTATTTTCTAAGATTAAATAGCTAAAAAAAGAGTAATTATATTACGAAAAATACAAACTATAAGGAAAGGTGTCGTCCCTTGGGTTTTTCAGGTTTAGTTGGCATAGCGCTTTGGTTCAAATGAAGAGGTTGCTGGTTCGCTTCCAGCTGGGGACGATGCCTTTCTGCTTTTTTTTTCTTCTTTACCTTCCATCAAAATTTTCAATAGCGGATTAAATGAGCTCTGGTTTGAGCATGGATGTCAAAATTTGTCATTGTGCTAAATAAACATTTTCAGGTATTTAGCAAATCCACAACATATTAGCATGAATGTAAATATTTTACTATGAAAGATATACAACGCATCATGCTTTATGTTCGATTTCAAAGTTTTTCGGAAAAACATTAAAATTTCGTGACATCATGTTGCGTAGGAGATTGTACCCAGAAAAAAAAAATCGCCTACCATCATCCAAAAGAGGAAATGCCTTTCTATATTTTATATTTTAATATGAAAACTTTCAGATTAGAATTAAAATAGATAAGACGAAGGGGAATATATTAATATAAATAAAAGGGTTCAGTCGAAAAGCCAGGCTTAATGATCTGGACGACAACAGATTCAACATCCCTGTTATAGGATATCCTGGTTTAAGAAACGGTCGCGGTTTAAGATATCGTAGTTTAGAAGGCGATTATGATCGAAATACCGTAATTTATGTACGCAAAATTATAAATTGAGAGGTGATTGTAGTTTAAGAAAAGCGATGCATATAGATCTATATATGTTCCAAAATAGGGTTAGATTATTTTGTCGGACCAGACAGGACGCTCTGCTTAACGGAACCCGTCAATTACAACCTGCTTGAGAATCGAATCCGATACCATAAGGAAGAGGGTAGAGTTTTCCCATGAGAAACAGCTGTAGTCATTTATCTGGAAAAAGGAGAATATCCAAAAAAAGGCAAACATGTGACTAAACTCGTTTGTACTGCCCTTCTTAAATCAAAACGGATTCTCATGAGATATATTAATACTTTTTCGTTTGCTATTTTACCAGTGTTTAACCTTTTGTATGTAAATTTCCTCCCTGGTACCCTGTATTTTATTTCTATTATATTAATGAGACTGATTCAAACGAGTCATATGCACTCCCTGCCAAGAAATGGAGCAAAATGAATGTCGTACGTCACATCCACGCCAACGGTTCAGACCTGTAGCCAAGCCGGGGCCAGTAGTGGTGTGGAACCAGTTACCCCATCAAGCTATTTATATATATATATATATAACAATATCCTTGTGTCCCATATGCCCTTTTCCATGCCCCAGTTGCACCTGGCTATAGGTCTACAACAATTGATGTCTCTCCTTGTTGGCATAAATGTGAGGAGGGATGAAATCAAACAAAGAGACGAAACTGTGGGGAGAAAGCAAAGATCTAAGGAAGAAATGGGGGATGAGTACAAGCGGAGAAGGGAAACAAGTCCATCTAATAGGGCGGCCACAGGCAGAATTCAATAGCTATGTCGAAATGAAGAATTTGTTTCTTTAATCGTAAGTTCTGCTTTGTGCATTAATTAACTTTACGGCCATTAAAATAACAATACGTGTATTCTGAGCAACGTTTGAAAGTGTACAACTTAAAAGTACATTGGCCGCTATTAGTGCATTGGGAAAATATCCCCTACCTTTCATAAGTGTATACTCAGACGGAGGCGCCAACTTTAAGGGGCCCAGGTTCTTCAAAATACATTTGGAGCCCGGTCCTCCCAAAGTCGATGGACAATAAATAAAAAAATGCAGAATAGAATTGAAGGTGAAATACATAACACGCAAAACATATTGATTGTTGTTGCTTATTTGTTCTTGCCTCTGATTGGTGCATTTGACAACACTTGTGGGCTTTGCCATTGCAAGCCTCCACAATATCGTTTGCAAGTTGGTGCCCCTAATTCTGATGTTGTATGCCTCTTGGGATAACTCGAGATAGAAAATGCAATTAAGGTACACAAGTGGAAATAAAATTGTAAGATAGAACAGACCGGAAAACGTAGACTTGGGTTATAAAGCATAATGTGAGAATGGATGTGAATTGTGGGTACCACAAAATGTAGAAGGATTGTGAGCTTGTATCTTGTGACAAGAGCTGAGATCATGATGGGCTATAAGGAAAATTTTTATAGATGTATACTCCTTTTTATAGACCGAATAAGGAATATTAAACAGTCGAAGGGACAGAAGCGCGGAGCTGAAAGTAGAAGAAATACTAAAATTAACAGCAAAAATGGAATTCTTCCAGGATATGAAGTACCATATTCTGACACCCGATGACGTCAAAGACAGTACAAGGAAAACTGAAACTATCCTTACGACATTGTTGATTTCTGCGGTAGAGATTGTACCGCTCAGCACAGTTTTCCATGAATCTTTGTTTGATCTATTACATTGCACTTCGTGGGACGTATTGCTTTTAAACGATTTGGAGACAAATGAGGAAATGGCAAAAAAGCAAATAATTCAATGCGATAAAAACCGTCACAGTTAAAAGCTTTCACAGCGATTTTAATTTCGCGTAAAAGGCTTTCACACACTGTCATTCTTCGATCCCAATCTTCTTCTATGAACCACTTCTGAAAACCTTGATGTACTGCACTATAAATCTTTAAAAGCTTTTAAAAGACTGCATTCTCATTTCGAATTCCATCGGGACACAATAGGGTTACCAAACGGAAGTTTTACTTCAACAACATATCAAATGAAAAATGCTAAACGTTTCGTTTTTTAAACTTTGAAAATTCTCTTTTACCGTCGTTTGTCAAAAAGAAAAATTATTGAAAGTAATTAAAAATGTATCACCTAAATCACTCGAAACCTGTCTTTCTGATAAAAGCTCCCAAAATTCTTGTCTTTCTGGAATATTAAAATTAGAATATGATGTTCAAAGTAAAAGTTTAAAGCATACATGATAAGGTGTTAAGCATTTTGGCAATATTTTTACGTCTCATACTTTTAAATCTGGGGTGAGCTAAATCAACCTCTGGATAATTTATCTTTTTTTAGCCAAATTTCCAAATTCTTTAAATCCGAATTTATTTCGCTTACTATACCATCAATGTTTTTACCTGAGTGGATTACAATTGTGTCCTCAGCATACATAATGGCGTCACAGAAGCTAATACAATCTGGAAGGTCATTAATATATACTGAAACAATAGATGCCCTAATAATAATTCTTGTGAGATACCATTATTTATTGGTTTCTCAAGAAATTCAAGCAGTTAAACCCAAGGAATGTAAAACGAACACTGAAATATTAATTTCGATTTCAAAAAAGCATGAAACAAATTAAAATTAATGAACTTGGTGCACTCGAAGAGGTAGATAAATTATGGATATGGAAAAAGTTTTTTATAAGAAGCTTTCAAAATTCAACATGTACTTTTCTAGGAAAAGGCGCGAAAAGCAAATTAAAATTAGTTATGCAAATTTTTCATGAATAATAAATTTAAAGAAAACATTTATTTTTTCCCATTTCATAAAACATCTTGAATTTAAGACCCTCGTTAAATGAAAACGTTCAAAATAAGGTGCTAGGTTTTAAACTACACTGTACGTTATATCACTCAAACCTTTTTCTGGTATGTAGGAAAAACCTCAGTGTGTTTTTACAAAAACTGTACACTATGTAAATAAATTATAAACTCACCCGTAAAACACAAATAACTTATGATTGCAATAAGCGTTTGATATAAATTTATGCAAATAATGTACCAACAGTCATTATATACGCTTATTGCAATCATAAGTTACTTGTGCTTTACTGGTGAGTCTATAATTTATTTACATAGTGTATGCCTTCCCTAAATGCTTATGGACACACATTAATGGGAATACATGCATGTTGACATACATATCGACATAGATATTCATATGCATATTGACATAGATATTCATATACATATTGACATAGATATTCATATACACATTGACATAGATATTCATATACATATTGACATAGATATTCATATACACATTGACATAGATATTCATATACATATTGACATAGATATTCATATACACATTGACATAGATATTCATATACATATTGACATAGATATTTACATACATATTGACATAGATATTCATATAAATATTGACATAGATATTCATATACACATTGACATAGATATTCATATACATATTGACATAGATATTCATATACATATTGACATAGATATTCATATACATATTGACATAGATATTCATATACATATTGACATACATACATGCATATACTGCTAATAATTTGAAAATCACATACAAACGTGAAAGTATATGAGACCACTCAGACACGAATTACTTTCTGTTGCATGTCGAATATTCTATTTCTCCAGTGGCGAATCCACGGGGGAGAGAGAGGGGAGAATTAGAGAATTTTTTTTATAAAAAAAATAATAATCCATAAATCCATAATAATAATCCATAAATCCATAAACATGCCATGGAACCCGGTTATAAGGGGGCGCCAATTATAATGACCAATCGCATAAAATGACGCAATTTTTACAAAAGTTTCGTTTCCTAATTTATTTATTTATTTTAATTGCTCGTTAAATCCGGAGTCCAAAGAAGATTTGTTCGATAAAAGCGGTTAAATTGTATTACTATTAATCATTATACCGAACAAAATCCATATTTTTTTCTCCATATACGGGCTTGTTGTAAGTGGTTTCTATTGTATTTCACATCCCCCCAAATCTCTCTTTCTCTGAATCTACCTCTGATTTATTTCTTCTTAAAGTTTATATAGACACACGAAGAGGAAATATATGGTTAAAATACAAATAAATAATACAAATAAAGTAATTCTAACTAAATAATTAGAATTACCAACAGGTAGTTTAATATATAAAATTTCCTGGCATGTACAATGTAATAAAATATTTATTAATATTGTGATCATAAGTGAAATCTGGCGGAGGCAAGACTGGCGGAGGCAAGAGTGGAACACATACCGCCAGGTTTTTTAGAACAGATGCAAAATCGTATTATTTTGCACACATTTTTTTTTATTTCCCTTGGTTTACTCCATATTTAACCCTCAAGTTACGCCCATGAGAATGAAATATGTAGATGGTTACGTAACACCCCCTATTTCCTGTATAAATAACATGCAACAATGTTCCGGAGGAGAAGTCTTAGTGCTCTACTCGTAACGGTCAGCCTTCCGGCCCGTCTGGTTTGGGTTCGAGTACGAAGTATACTTGGTCGAGTGTATTCGTATTGTGAGGTGATGTCAGTCGCCTACATGGCACCCTTGTAGAAAAATAACCGATCATATTTTGCCTTCAGCTGCGAGTTAAAGACTGCTAGACATCCGTAGGCTTCATAACTAAACTGCTATTGACGGGCGAAGTGAACAAAAAAAATGCTCCAGCTAAGTCAATGGTCCACGAATCGAAGCGCTGTAGTCCGAAGACAACATGGAAAACTGGGCTGGCGCATATCACTATGAGCGTTGTTAGCATGGATGTCCCTCGCTTGTGTCGGAGGAGGTTCGAGTAATAAGGTTACCAACCTTTGGATAAAGTGAAAATGGACACAAGTGTCCTGTGCTGCTATCAACTGTTGTCATCTTTTTTTGATGACAACGCTCATCCCCCATTCCTCTGTACAGACGTTGGTCAAAGTTGCAGAATTGGGTTAGAAGCCTCCTTAATTATCATACATATAGCCCTAGTTTACTTCCAAATGAATTGCATCTTTTCACGAGACTGAAGAGTGAATATTGAAAGACTTGCGTTTTCAGATGGATGCCGATACGTATGTGGGCTCCCACAATAGAAACGTTAGTTTACTGAGCAGAATTTCTTACGAAATTGGGGGACAGGGGAACTGTTAAGGGGGGGGCCACGGGCAGTTGACTTAAAAAATAAAATGACTACAAATGCAGTCGAACCTCGTTAAGACGAACACCAAGGGGAACAGAAAATCTGTTCGTATTAACAGCCTCGTTTTATACGGAAAGGGTAGTATGCTATACAATTTGCCGGGGCTTCGGGAAACGCTTCGTATTAGATGAAATTCGTCTTAAGCGTGTTCGTCTTAACGAGGTTTGACTGTACAAAAAAGAAGTAATGTCATGGCGATATTAAATGATTTAATAAATCATTATTGACTGCTTTATTGGTTTTGGAGAAAACGTAAATTTTCCCAAAGAAATCCCCCATCCGGAAAAATTTTTTACAACTAAAGACGAAACCACCAACTCGTCGAATCTCTCCTTAACTTACACAAGTTTATAATCTGCTCAATGGCAACACTGACTGACTGCTGGCGAGCGAAAATCATCTGCGCTCAAAAATAAAGCAAACGTGTTATGGCAACATTAGTTAATCGCAGTTTTCCGAATTGAAATGTAAGTACAGGGTGATCCAAATTAAACAGGAGGTGTTCATACCTCTCTGTTGGGAAAACTACTTGGCCAATTTCACCCAAATTTCGTACACATGCTCTCCTGGGTATGCGGTTTTGATTTCTGAAAGAAAACATTGAGTTCATATTTCGGTTGCTAGGGAAGGAAATGGTGCTGCGGAGCAGGCAATTTATTAATATTAACAACGAAAAAGTGTTTTAACATGCAATAACCTTTATTGCAATCACATGAAATTAACTACAAATTACAGTATACCGTAGGATAGTAGGTATGACTAAAAAAAGATTTGTGCAATAACTTTATTGCTATCATATGTGGAACCACACTATCATCACAGATACGGCTCGATATGTCCCCCGTCTCTTTGCTCTAGAAATTGCATTCGATGCACAACACATTCCACGGCAGAACGTAACTCATTCGCTTGGAGGTGGGATACATGTTGCGAAATTCTGTCTTTTAAGACTGCTAAGTTCGGAACATTGCCTTTATAAACGCAGCTCTTTAAATATCCCCACAGCCAAAAGTCACAAGGGTTAAGATCGGGTGACCGAGGCGGCCAAGATGTTGAAAATGACCTGCTAATCACTCTGTCATCCGAAAAGTTTTGCCGTAATAATGTTTGAACAGGCAACGCGATGTGCGGGGGTGCACCATCTTGCATGAAAATTGTAGTGTCAAGACAATTTCTCTGTTGAAGCAAAGGAATGACAAAGTTCCAGAGCATAAATGCATACCTAGAGCCAGTAACAGAACATGTCATTGGCCCCGAGGCCGTATTTTCTTCAAAGAAGTAAGGACCAATGACGAAAGATGAGGTGAAGCCACACCACACTGTCACTTTTGGAGCATGCAACGGAATTTGTTGATGAACGTGGGGATTTGTGTCAGACCAAATACGGCAGTTACATGTGTTTACAGCGCCATTCAAGTGGAAATGGGCCTCATCACTCCACAGTATCTGCCAAGGCCATTCATCATCCACTGTCATCCGAGCAATGAACATCAAAGCAAATGTTTTCCGCACGTCATTATCACCAGAAAGCAATTGCTGAGTGTGGGCTATCTTATATGGATAAAACTTCAGGACATTTCTCATAACTCTCCACACTGTCGTATATGGCATGTCCAATTCCCATGATATCGCACGTGCACTACTGCTACCATGTGCACTTGCTGTTCCCTGCTCCACTACTGCAGTTGCAACTTCTTCAATTTGCTGCACTCGAGGTGGTTTGCGGCCTCGTCCTGATTTAATGGCGAATGTTCCAGTCTCTTCAAAATACAAGACCATTTTTCGAAGATTTGTAATTGTGAGAGTGCGTCTGCGTAAACCTTTTACCTGCCGAAATGCTTTAAGTGCCGCAGAAGCATTGCTATTTCGTTGATAAAAGAGCTTAACAAGTAACGCGCGATCTGGTAAAGTAAGTTTCATGACGGAGTCCTCGTATGGTGGAAAAATGCTTCACGACTCCTTATATAGGCAGAGGATGTTGCGCATGTTAAGTAATATGTAAATTGCCTGCTCTGCAGCGCCATTTCCTCCCCTAGCGGCCGAAATATGAACTAAATTGTTTCTTTTAGAAATCGAAACCGCATACTCAGGGGAGCATGTGTATGAAATTTGGGTGAAATTGACAGAGTAGTTTTCTCTACAGAGAGGTCTAAACACCTCCTGTTTAATTTGGATCACCCGGTACTTGAACACGTTATTCTGTTTTTGGGCATAAGTTTTTTTACCATCGCATTTCCCCAATTTGGAGGTAAGTTACAAGCTATGAATACTTATTTTCTAAAAATAATCGTTGTCTTTTAGAATAATTGCAAACTTTTGTTTCAAGTGGTGAAGAGTTTTAATGATCGTTAGCAGTAACGATGCATCAATATAGTGTTCCGTATAATTACCTCATTGTTTACCATTTTGACGTTTTGAATGCACATTAATGTACATTGTTCAATATCAGTATCAATATGACAACTAATTAAAACTGATTATGAAATATTTTTATTATTATTGTTTATTGTATAATAAATAAAAGTGTTGTTTACGAAGTACGTTCGTTTGAAATATTATATGTATTAAAATCGCAAAATGCCTCCACGGGGGCCACAATCTAAAAGGGGCCCTGAGCAGAAAAGATTAAGACATTGCTTTAAACCAGTAGTTCTCAATGTGAATGGTTTGAAAAAATGGATGTAAGGAGCTTTGGATCAACTTGGGGGGGGGAGCAAATCTACTGTGGAATGAAGCATAAAGATATTTGGGATCTATATAAGAATGTACTTTTGCTAGAGAAATTCTAGATTGGATTATAGACAAATCTATTGGTTGCTGATATTGAGGAATTTGGTTTAATGAAAAATATAGATACGTATTTTGTTTGAAAACAAGATCTTTCAAGTCGAAGTTAAATAATCACATATCAAAAAATTTTGTGTATAGGAAGAAATGTCTTATACATATTTACTATGGTACACACTAATAAAAGCATTCTTATTTTTCTCTCAATTTTGTTGAAATGCTTTCCAATTTCTGGTGGATTGCCAATTCAATGTGTTTCCAATTAAGGTTGTAAATTGGAATGCTTTTGCTACGTTATTTTCTTTAATCACCTTTAAATTTCGTTATATCACCTTGAAAAACGGCGTAACCTTCACTTTCATATACTTTGCAAATTTAATTTCACAGAGCGTGAAAAGAAAACAAGATCCAATGACTGTTTTCGCCGAAAATTAGAGGTATTTTATTCATATACCACAAAATTAGACATCGTTTTCCTTTTTAGGGTCAGCAAATGCCACTTCAAAAAGCTTGACAAACATATGTCACTTTAAAAAACTTAACAAGCATGTATCAAGTTAGGGTCTCATTAACCATATCTCAATGGTTCAGTATCCTTTATAAACGGGTCAAAGATATCTGGTCCTATATAAGTGGGTCAAAGAGAAATGGTCATTTATAAGTGGGCTAAATATATCTGGTCATATATAAGTGAATCAAAGATATCTGGTCCTATATAAGTGGGTCAAAGGGTCATATCTGGTCCTATATAAGTGGGTCCATTTATAAGTGGGCTAAATATATCTGGTCATATATAAGTGAATCAAAGATATCTGGTCCTATATAAGTGGGTCAAAGGTATCTTGTCCTATATAAGTGGTTTAAAATTACCTGGTCCTATATAAGTGGGTCAAAGATATCTGGTCCTACGTAAGTGGGTCAAAGATATTTGGTCCTATATAAGTGAGTCAAAGATATCTGGTCCTATATAAGTGGGATAAAGTTATCCGATCCTTTATAAGTGGGTGAAAGATATCTGGTCCTATCTAAGTAAGTCAAAAGCTGCAGCTTGATCCAAACGTGGTTATTCTAATTAAAATTTCTCAATTAATCCCATCCCATGAACCTTAGCTTTAAAGAAAAAGGTGCTTCAAATTTCCAGAAAGTATTATCATTAATAGAAGGCTTATCTTTTAAAGATTTTTGATTAGAAAATGTTTATTCAAATTATTCCATGGTACGGTATATTTGAAATGAGGTAGGTTTATTTTATATCTTGTATTCTAAAATATCTTCCCCATCATATTATTGAAATTTTACAAAAGTTATTTTGGCAATTTCAATTGGAATAAATTTTTATCTCATCTTGAGTCTCTATCATTACCGTCACTACTTCTATTTGTTATCTACCCACAAGCAGGATAATCTCTTCAGGGTCTCTTGAATTACGTTCATGTTCAGCGACTTACCTTCACGGTAACTCACTTCCTTTTTTATTTCCTGCATGTGTGCATTTCAGGATGTTTCCACGAATTTTAACATTCTTTTAGTATCCAGTTGAGATTCCTTATTGTGCATCACTGATTAGTTTTCCTTGCAAATGTTAAATCTGTTCCATTTTCGTAACAATATTTTGAATAAAATGCATGAGGGTAAAATTGCTCATTCCTTTTAATTAACTTCCTCAGGACTATATTAATTTTTTCGAATTTTTAATTACATTTATCTAATATAGTGATAAGTTTATAATAAATATAATGATATATATAATAATCTAATGATGAATCTCTCCCTCTCTCTCTAATGATATTATAATGACAAATTTAATAACAAATCTAATAATAATTTAGTATTAATGACAAATATATACTAAATTTAATTATTAATGACAAATATACTAATTTAATTAATGTTAAATATTATACTAATTTATTGACAAATATTATACTAATTTAATTATTAATGACAAATATTATGCTAATTTAATTATTAATGCAATACTATAATAATTTAATTATGTAAAAAATATAATTTAATTTGACAATATATAACTTAATTATTAATGACAAATATTTAGCAATTATTAATAAATATCATAATAATTTAATTATTAATGACAAATATTATACTAATTTAATTATTAATGATCAATTGAATCTTAATGTGAAAAATTATCACAAAAGTAAAATTTTCCATTAAATTTAATTATAGCGCATTGAACAACGCATTATTGCAATGCATTTTATTAAACTTTCAATGCAAGTTTGAATACTATCTATCGTTGTCTACTCTATTGTATGCTACAGATGATTCTTCAGATGTGTGACAAAGAATAGTCCACGAGAGGAAGTGCTTTTACGAGTACATAAGATACTGTACAAGGGAAAATCCTTGGCAAGTGATTCTTTTTTAACGCATTTGCGACTGAAAAAAAAATTCGGTAGACAGCGTACTTTAAGATTAAAAAAGCAATTCCTTTTTTTGTTGCTCAGCTCCAAGGGAGGAACCAGAAGTGCAAACTCTGAAAAGAGAGTTGCAAAGGTAACAGTTCCTTCTAAAGAAAAGAAAGTATATTTGTCGAGGAAAGAAACCACCTTAAATTGATTTGCTCAATAAATGCGTTGGCACTGTTATACAATGGAACACTTTATAAAAAACAATTCATAAAAAATCCAACTGAACGATAGCACAAGTGCATTGTGAAATTCAGAAAGTGGCATCGAACACGATTTACTGAAGCTAAAGGTTGGCATCTTTCAGCGTCTACTGAAGCTAAAGGTTAATTCAACTTTCAACGTCAAGTGCAGGCACACTTCGTTTTATTGCGTATTTTTTGTTAAAAATTAATGCTTTGAAGCAGCCATCAGTTGAACAAATTTATCTGCTTCGTTTTTTCAAGACAGATACTTATATTGTAGTTCTGCGTCATATTCGAACAATAAATAAATAATTGATAATGGCATTGCACACTTAATAGACTACAGTATACTTGTACTATATCGTAGTCTATTAATGGCACTATACTGTAGTCGCTTAATAGACTACAGTATAATGCAAGTATAGTACTTGACTGGAACCAAAATAGCAATATCTGCAAAATATTGCTAAATTTCTGGACATAGTAAATCCTCAATTATCCCAATTACTATAAGTTTAATAGATCCTAAGTAATTAGGTTTGTCAGGATATAATGGACTCTAATTATATATATATATATATATATATATGTGTGTGTAATTCCGAGATAATTTTAATTTTAAAGGATAATTGCAAGCAATAACCAGTTTATAAATTGATCGTCACACCGTTCCTAACGCGTAGTACAATACTCTTTTAGACGGCTAATCTCGTGAATATTCACTAACACAAGTGTTCAGATGTGTAAGTAATTAAACTTTTTATGTGCGGCTGGCTCATTAGCGTTTTTAGTCTTTTATTTGCATTTTTAACATGGTTGCTTTTTGGGTAAGTTGGGTCGTTAATCTGCTATGTGTACAAATATTATTCACGTAAGTATTGACTTATAGAAGGTCATACTCATCAGCTGTGATAGTAGGCAGAGAAAGTCACGTTTAACTGGAATAATATTATTTGCTCCAATATTGAGTAAGGTTATATCAGCTGATCATTACGCTTCTCCGTATAATTATATATTACTGAATACGAACTTCAATCACTACAGTGCAAACAAGTGGAAGAGAATGTACTGGGCTGTTCTCCAAAGCGAAACTCACATATCATGTCAATTGCTTTTGCTTAAAGAAAGGAAGTAATTCTGTAACATGTAAGAAATTAGTTCACTTTTTCTTCATTCAAGGCAGGAGCGTCAACTTTATGAAAATGTTGGGGGAAACAGAATGGAAGGATCAAAATGGAGTCAAAGAAATAAACCAGTGATGGGAAAACATGGACAATAACAATTAATGTATTTTATATGTTATATCTTTAACCCTCAACGCCTGCCCCCTAAATATTTTTGGAGGAGCGGAGAGAATTGGGCCTCTTAACGTCGGCGCCCTTAATTAAGAATATTTTCTACCTCACGAGTTGGAAATCGCATATAAAGCAAATGTGGATTTCTCCATTAGATCTGGAGTAATTACAAATTTCACCTTAATTATATTTTCTCCAGAGACGTAACCAACGTGTAGCTAGGAGCTTATAGCCTCCTAGCAGCAACTCCGAATTAATAAAAACTAAGAAACTGGCGAAATGATCAAGGTTTAAGGGCTATAGCCCTTTAAATGTTGGATTTTTACGACTCAAGAACAAAGTACTTTATGCTGCGTCAAACGAGGTGAAGCCGTACATTCAGTATAGCGCCTTAAACCTTTCAGACTATAAACGATTTTTCTTTATTTCATCTTAACCATGGATTTATGGAAATTATGGTGGGCTACGATCCCACATCTTTCCGACCTATCATCGGGGTAGCCATTTTCAAATCGCTAAAATGAAGGACAACGCGGTCATTGCTATGAACATATCATCATCATCATCAACAGTAGTTTTCGAACCACTGCAGGATATATATATATATATCTTATCATCACATTCAACCGTTATTTATCCACTGCTGGATACATATAAGCATACATATGTATATATATACACACACACAGTGTAGCTTCTCAATAGTGGACACTGACGGGGAACGGAAAAGTGTTCGTTTTTAAGAAGTGTCCATTATTGGGGAAAAAAACAAAAATACGTAAAAATTTTCAGTTGAAATTCAACATTTATGAATTTCTTGATTTAATTACCTATAGTGAACATATATAGCCGTACATATTACGTTTATAAATAACACTCACCTTTTACAACGATCTCTCTGTTTAATTATCCATTTCATTTAATTGTACAGCATTACAAATTTATTTTGAAAAGAAAAGTCTGAAACTTTGGTTTGCTTTTTATACATTTTTACAATTTTCCCTTCCACATGAATTCCTAATTCAGATGCGTTTTTTAGACTATCTGGATCATTCTCTTGTAAAAATAGTTTTTTAATTTAGTTTTATTACATTTATTTACTTTTATTACATTTATTTACATTTATTTGCTTTTGTATCAAACACTATTGGCATAATATCTTTGTCGCTTTCAGCAATTTCTAGCTCCTTATCCAGTTCTGTATTGTAGTTTCTGACATCATCAATTAGGTCATCAACATTAGTGGATTGATTGTCAGATGCTAATTGTTCACCTATTAACGTGTAATCTTCATAAGATTCAAGGAAGATTTTCATAATGTCATCATCAACAGTTTCTGTAGTGGCTTTGTTGGTGATGGAAATTCCTGCTTTTATAAAACAAGCGCCCGCAATTGCAGTGATTTCTTTTACTGAAGAGGAAATCCACAATATTGCGTCTAAGATACTTACACTGCTTGAAAGAGAGCTTGGTGATTTAGTGTCTTACAATGCACCCACGGCAATAAATTTTGAAGTACTTTATTATGCCTTTGTCCTGGCAAACAGAAGTCGTGTTTGGAGGAAGAAAAATTAATTTGACATTTTCCAAAGCAATGTCAGGATGAGAAGAAGCATTATCTAAAATTAAAATCACTTTTCTTTTTTCCCTCTGCATTTTTCTATCAAAGCCTAACAACCACTCAATCATTAAATCTTTGTTCATCCGCGATTTTTTATTTGCCCGACATTGTACGTCCAATGCATTAACATTAACCCTTTAAAACATCGTGGTTTCATAGCTTTACCTATGATCAGAGGTCTTTCAAATTCGCCTATCACATTCACACATAACGTAACAGTTAGCTTTTCTTTGGAAATCTTTCTTCCACCGCATTTTTCGCCTCTGAGACTCATACTTTTTGTCCGGAGCAGCTCGAAAGGGGAGGCCAGATTCATCACAGTTGAAAATGTTCTTATCATCATAACCTTTGAAAAGATCCTTAACTTTCATTTTCCAGTCAAAAACAATTTCGTTTTCAACGGACGAAATTTCACCGCATACATTTTTATATGAAATGTTGTGTCGGGCTCGAAATTTATCCAGCCAGCCACCCGAAGCCTTGAAATCACAAAATCCCATTTTTTGCGCAATTGCTAAGGCTTTCTCTCGAATTAAAGTTCCAGACAAAGGAATGCTCTTCAACCTAGCACGGCTAAACCATTCAAATGTTAAGGTATCCACAGCTAATCCTTCTGTTTTAGGGAAAGCTCTTTCGGTCTCTTTGTTACCATTTTCGGCCCAACATTTTAAAAGTTCATCATTCCGTTTTAAAATTCCACATACTTGAGTTTTCCCAATGCCCAACATTTCCGCTAAATCACGCGCACTTAATTTTTCAGCTTCTTTTAAATTTATAACATCGACTTTCTCTCTTAAGGATAAGCGTTCACGTTTTTGCGACATTTTTTTTCTAAAATGAAAACAGAGAACACTACTGCAACCGGCATATGCAAATTCTAAAGGACTTCTGCAGAAAGCTGCATATGGACATCGGCGTCACTTAGACTAGACTGTTAAACTACATTTTTGCTTCGTTAATCTTGATGTTTTAAATGAGAGGGGGAGGGGAGTGCTCTTATCTATTGAAAGACAGCATTATTGAAAGTGCCTATTGCTCAGGAAAATGGTTATCTGGGAATCACAAATTTCTTGCAGTTGTTGTTCGACTTCATGGAAAGCATTTCTTTTAAAACGGAACCAACTCGCCTCCTTTTGTAAATTGGAAAAATGAAAAGAGTGCTTCGAAATGTTCTGCTCCCCTCCCCCGCGGCGTCAGCTCATTCGTCGTGTTTTAATGATCTACAATTTCTGTTTACAATTTAGAGTGCAAAAGTACATTTTTTGCATTGTCTGTTAACTTTAATTTTTTAGTGTCCGCGTCCGTTATTTAGAATGTCCGCTATTTAGAAGTAAACCGTCCATTTGATTCAATGTAAATTTTCCGGGGAATTGAAAAGTGTCCGTCGTTAAGAGACGTCCGCTATTCGGAAGTGTCCGTTAATTGAAATTTCACTGTATATATACACACATGTAGTAAAATCTTCATAACGGACACTCCTGAATAGCGGACAAATTTAAAATTCCCATTCCCAATGCCTATCATACCCGAACACTTCCTTGTCCAGGATAGATTTTCGATTCCCGAGGTATCCTCAGTCGAAGCTCGTTAACACGAATACCAAGTGGAAGACAAAGAATATGTTTGTGTTAACGGTAGTTTGGGTTATCCAGAAAGGATGGTAGCATACTTTTTATGTATCTCTTCTTTACTTGCCGCCTCCAGTAGTTTTCTGTTGACCAGGAATTTTCGATATATGGTTAGAAACCCTTCGAAGAAGTTGTTATAGATTTGGAGCTGCGCTTCGAGCGAATCCACTTACAGATTGTTTCTATCCTTTCTTCATGCCAGGATTAGCTTTAAATTTGTTTCTTACTATCTGGGTATGAGGAGTACGTCACCCACCTGAATGTGAAGCTAACTATGGTTGTCGCTATAGTGTTGCCACTGACAACTATACAAAATAATAATAATAAAAATACGGCAACAGTCTCCAAACTTCCTAGCTGTTTTAGTATACATAACGCAATTAATCTAATTCTTTCCAGACAAGCTCCGAAAAGGATAACAAATAAACGCCCTTCTTAAAGTGGTGGACAACGAAGGACAGAGTGCTTAAAAGAAGGACTGTCTTTCTTGAAGAAGGACGTCTGGCCGCCCTGCCCACCAGGTTTTCGGAAATTCATGTTTCTGCGAGTTGTTGTATCATAACTTCGAGACCAGTTACCACATTGCTTCTTGAAGAATCAATTCCGAGTATTGGATACTTGAGAGATTACTGTAAATTATTTCAGCAGAGATTTATTATATTATCCACAACTGCTCCTCCAAAAAGCTGTTATAGAAAAATAACTCTTTAAATCTTTCATATTGTAAATTCCCCGCCTCATCGCGAATAAAATAAAATTAGTAAATTTCAATCTAAAAAACGGAACTTTCATAAAAAAATAAAAATTTGAATTTACAGAACAAATACGGCGAAAAGAACCAATTTGCTTTTCTGTATTCGATTCTACTTTTTTTAAATAGAAATGTCAGTTATTCCCTCGGGTTAAAATCAAAGCTAAGTTTTTGCTTTAAATGAAAAAATATTTTGTAATATATTTTAAATAAAACATTTGTTTTATCTTAAAGCGATTTAGCAAAAGAAAAGAAAAAAGCAAAAGAGACGCAAATTTGGGAATATACGAATTGAAGAAGGAAAACATATATTTGATTTATTTATTTCATTAAACAGAGTGCGTTTTTGTAACAGTAAAAAAATATTTTCTAAAATTTTATCTTGCTTCGAAATTTAAACGCGTCCATGTGCTGCTAAAAATGCTGATAAAAGTCTTGACTAATAAAAGTTAACAATTAACATGTTTAATTCAGAAATGATTAGGCGTTGCATTTTTTTGTTTATTTAGACGATAAAAGAAAGAAAAGTAATGAATACAAAAAAAAATTAAAAAATAAATTGAAAATAATATAATTAAAATAAGAAGTGGAACACTAACGAACTATAAAATCAGCAACGTTATGACAACTGCTACTCTCTTCATCAGTTGTAAAATATATTACAACCCTTCTCTAAAAGTTAACACAATTGCCAATTCATCGACAAATGACGCCATCTAGGAAGGTTTTTGTAATTTTTCGTGCCAAATTGAAATGACTAATAATTGTGTTAACCTTAAAAAGGGTAAAAATACCTTACAATCCTTATATACGAAGATAAAGTAAATACTATTTGCTATACAATACTATGCTCTATACTATATAAAATAAAATACTATATACTATATAAAATAAAATACTATATACTATATAAAAGTAATACTATATGCCGGTGTCCTAGCAGATTACGACCCTCCAGTATATACGGAGGGCCCTGGTTCGACTCTAGGTCGAGCCGGTGCTTCTAACTTCCTTGCAAAAAATGTTATTTACCTTACTGTAACCCACGAAAAATTACAAAAACACACCTCGGAAACTTAATGTGTTGTCCAGATGGCAACTATGTAACCACTAAGAAGGGACTGACGGATGGAATGCGATCGAAAAATTTATATTTGTTGGTCATTGGTCGACGTAAAATCATTTGTTTTCCGTAAGTTATCACAGGGTCGTTGCCAGATAATTTTTACAGCGTCGTGGGCGGTGGGGAGGCTCTGAAAGTTACGGAGGATGCTTAGAGTTCGTTAATGTCTTGATACGCTTTATGAGCATTTGATAATACTAAATATCGTTTGTTTGTTTTGTGGTTTTACGGCTCAAAGACTACAATGGTCATGCTGCGCCGGGACCTACTGTTTTCCGAGGAATCCGAACCTCTTATGGCCTAGGGAACCAAACCCCGGACTACAGTGAGCAGTGCGATCTTTTATGAGATCTCTGAGTAAGCGTTCTTAGTACACTGTTGGGAGTCGAACCTGTTACCACAGTGCGCCACCGCAGGGCCACTAAATATCTGAGAAATGTATATAATATGTTTGAATGAAGTTAATTAATTGTTAGGTCTATGCACTTCGAGAAATCTTAAAAGGCATAAAACAATACACGTGGAATACGTAACTAATATTCAAAATTATTTTTGTGAAATCATTTTAGCAACGAAATCAAACTAATCCATTTAGCATTAATAAATATACATATATTTTCACATAATTTTACATTGAAATCCCGTAATAATGGAATATTGGAATTTTTAATTTCAGTGATATATTGATTTCGCTGTCATTTCGGCTTAACTGTACAACATTTGATGGTTCTTATTACAAGCAAAAAAAAAATTACAAAAGAATTTACAAACACATTTACAAAAAAAAATTATTTTGCATTTTATAAATCATTATGTATAGTGGCTGTTCCAGGCTATGGCCGGGGGGCCATGTCCCCCCACATATAACCGGATTTTATTATCCTGCCTATGTGCATGGGCGCCAATGCACATAGGCAGGAGTTCGTGCCCCCAAAATTCTTTTGTCTAGAACCGCCACTGATTATGTATATAAGATATTCCGTGAAAATCTGTTTTGTATACATTTTTTTAATATCAGAGAACAGTGTTCATTGTAGTGTGCAATTTTGTACAAAACAAAAAGTTTAGAATAGAATTCTAAAATATTTTTTTTTAGAGAAAAAATAAAATTAAAAATATTTTCCAGAGTGGTTAACCGCCCTCCGGCTACGGCCTTTAGGTACTATTTAAACTTACATGGTTTCTCAATTAACTAATTTGTGACTGCCACTTTATTTTAACTTATAGAGTCGCCAATAGATGACACCACCTTCAGTGTTCTCCACATTTCGCATTTTTAAATGTAATTAATCAATATATTTAATACATCATAAAACCAATGATGTGACTTGGAAAGTTTAAGAGTTGGCTTCGCCCTTTCTATAAAACTTGTCTCCCCCCTCAAAAAAAATGAATGAATACTGCGGAACATTGGAGTCATAGGCGTAGAGTTACATAAGCCAATGGGGCCATAGGCGTAAAGTTACATAAGCCAATGGGGCCATAACAGGGCCGCCCCGAGGTTTGTTGGCGCCCCCTCACACACATATGTCCCTCTCCCCCTCTCCCAAATCATCCAACTAAGCTTTTAATAATCGACTCAACATTGAAAATTTTTCACTTTCCAATAGGCACTTTCAAATGCTTACTTTTAGTAGTCATATAGCCATTGAACAGAAAATAGCCCTAAGTAAAATTAGGGAGTTAAAGAGTTGGGGTAGAAGTAAAAAAAAAAAAAATCTCAATATGATTTGTAGTTTTAAAGAAAATCAATGCATTTCAAAAAATATGGTATATTAATATAGTGCTGAACGAAGAATTAAGCTATGGAAAAAAAACTAATAATATGCAATGTTATTTGACTTCACAGCCAAATGCAATATGTTAAACATCTAAAGGAATCTTTCTGGCTTTGGCACTTGCAAAAGATTTTAAAATTTGTTTAAAGTCCAACTTTTTGGCTTCCTCGTTTGCAATTGCTAAAACTGCCAGAGCACTGTCTCTACTCGGTCCTGGTCGATCTGAAGCAAGTTTTTATAAGTTTTAGAGTTTGCTAAAACTTCTCTCGGTATTTGCAACTGTGACAGGTATACTTAATGGCATGCGCAATGCTATCCACAAGTTTGTAAACAGATCCTTTTGGTCGTTGGATTTTATTTTCTGCAGTACTGTGATAGGAAAGTATCTTAATCTCTGGCTCTCTCTCTCTTCCAATCCATACGGGGAAGCTTTAAATAGCTTATAGAGAACAATCTGGAAATAATGAACCCTACTGCTTTCTTGAAATCAGTAAAAGTTTGCAGAAGCTCATTTCACCTCGGACGAGTCTTTTCCCACGTAATTGGTCAGGGCTCGAGCCAGAAGGGCGGACGGGTAGGGAAGAAAAGAGGGAGCGACAGCCGACTTTCAATGTAACTCCACATATGTCGCTATAAATTTTGAACTGCTTAAGGTAATAACATAATTTTGGTCTTAAATTGTTCAGGAAGAATCATATTATTTTTCGAAATCATATAAAAAAAATGTTTTCTTTTAAGCTTGAAAACTCCTGTGCCCCCTTAAAGAGGAATCGTGTGAGATATTGGCAGAGTGAAGATTTTAAAGAGGAATAGTGTGAGATATTGGCCAATAAGAGGGGGGGTAGCAGGGTCTGAAGTTCGGGGGCCGGTCGAAGTGAGCCGGGGTGCCCGCATTGTCTCTCGGCGCCCCTGAATATTGGTGTTACAAGTTTACAAAAACAGTAAATCGGCATACACAGTAAAAACAGTTACGCCAAGACGCCCTTCTCTCTGCTGCAATCGAAAAACCTCTCTGCCACTTCAGCTAACATGACCTGGCCGAACGATTTCCTTGCGAATGGAGTATATGTGGTCAGCATGGTCATTCAAAATGTCAGAGAGTGATGAAGAGTTATAAGTAAGAGTGCGGGCAAGTCTATAATAGGTGCATTGAGTTAAAATATGTAAAACACTTATGGGTTCATTGCACACTTGGCAAATTGGTGCTGGTTTTCCTTCCAACAGATGTCTATGGGTGAGATGGGAATGCCCAATGCGAAGTCTAGCAAGGAGAACCTCCTCTTTCCGATTTTTACGGTATGAGGAGGGCCAGTTACCAATTGTATGTTTAATATGATGCAATTTGTTATTGGTTTGATGATCCCATTCTTCTTGCCACTTTTGATTCAAACAGGTCTGAATCGAAAAAGTCAAGAAGAATGGGATCGTCAAAGCAATAACAAATTGCATTATATTAAATATACAATATTATATTATTTGAACACAGCATCATTGGGTTTCAACCCCACGATGACGGAGTTATAAAACGGGTTCGATTCTAATAATAGCGTATAACGTGAGACGCTTTTCTACTCAGTGTAATCCGAAGTATAGTTCTTTGAGAAATGGAGGTTCAAATTCCTCAGAAAAACTGAATGTCGCGGCGCAGCATTACCTTAGTATCCTTCCGCCGTTAACTGCAAGCGGATCTTAAATAACCTTTGATCCCTGTGTCATGGGCAGGTATATATATGCGATCACACAGCGTGTGTGCAGGTAGTCGTGTGCTGCCACCAGCTCGGCTCGTAGCTGAGCAATATACGTCTCTTCGTGAGGCGGGTTCTTTATTCCTGTTTTCTATGTAGAAAACTAGAAGGTCGATGATGAAGAGTGAGGTAGATATCAAGAATGAAGAAACAATCTAAGACTATTTATTGAAGGTGATTAGTATATACCTTGACATCACAGACAAGGCAACTATAGGCACACCCCCTAAGTTCCAACGTATTGATGAGGCACGGAAATCGCACACATGTGTGTCCGTCCTACTCCTCTGCCTCATTCGATCTGCCCTCTCTTACCCACTGTACGCAACCAACTCTTTCTCCACTATGATATAATTGGTCAGTCTTAAGACCGTGGTCACACCTGATTGGCCGATGTGACCCTTCTCCCCGTTCCATACATGTTTCCCATAAATATTCTGTAATGTCAATCTGGACCTTGCAGACCAGAGTTATTGCAATTTTATCCGCCCACATCCGGACTGTTTCCTCTCGACCCTTTTCACAAAGAAGACCTACAAGTCTCACTTTCCCATGCTAACGCCATGTGATCATTACACCCTGCACTAGTTCCAATGGCACAGAATGACCCTTGCTTTCCTTGCGCCACAAAAATACAACCTACCAACCCATTCTAAGAAATAAAGAAAAATCTACTATACCAGTGCTTCCCAACATTTTTCACGCGACGACACACCATGAAGGAACAGTTTCTATTAACATTGATTTCTTCTATTGCATACTTGATATTTAATTAATAAGATCTGTCTTTCGAATATTTTTGCCTTATAATACCTAAACATTCTAGCTAGACATTCATTTCAGGTAAGTCTTTTTTTTTTCAGTCATAAGCACGGAATAAACGAAACACATCAAGTAAAAATACCTAATCCATACATCCTTAGTGATTGATATTTGACATGGTTTTTATATCGCATCTATAAACTAAATTGTTAGATTTGATTGAGTTAAACTCTAATTGAATTTTTAGAATACTTTATTTTATAAAATTGTGATGTGAAAACAAAAAGTAAAATTAATTATACACAAAAGAATTACTGACTATGTATACTAATAAAAATTCGTTTGAGTTCGCTTTTACAAGTGCGTAGTTAGAAAAGAGTAAGAAAGCGAAATCGGAAGAACTCGCCGGCCTAGCCTTCCGGTACTATCGATCCATAATCAGGACTTTGCCGTTTAAATTTCCGCTGTACACTTTCAGTACTTCCCCGGCACACCTGTTGAGAAGAATTGTACTATACCATACATCAAGATGGTACAGTTTTTCATGCCAGGTGGAGCTCATGACTACTTCGACACAAAACCCACGGGCCGCGTACCAAATCAGATTTCAGTATCGTAAATTAAACTATTTAATTAAATGAATTTAATACAAAAGCAGGAATACATGTTCTCATGTTAACAGCTATTGCTTTTGATACCCGTATTCCAACGGTATTACAAAATTATAGTCCTTATATTTTTTATAATTGTTGATTTCAGTAATTTTTTCGAGAACAAATGCGTACATAAACAAAGAGATCATTAATTCTATAAAAAATTATGGAAGCAATTGCATATATGCTAATAAGCATACTTAAGACTGGAAAAGTGACGAACACTACGCAAATATAATAGTGATGAAAAATACACACTGTTTTTTGGCGTAGTTACAAATTTAAAAGATGGTTCGACTCACGTTTCGATGGGGCAGTAAATGGCCATACGGTGGAGCAGTATATGTCCTTGCGGTGGCGCAATAAATGGGCATGTGGTGGCGCAGTACTAGCGCATTCATTCTGCATACTGTTAATCGGAGTTTGATTATTGACTACCAACCGTGTCGCCCCCACCCAAACAAAACCAAAAGTACCGTTTAACCGTGCTCCCGGGGTTTGTTCTCTAGGCCTTAAAAGATTCCCATTCAGATTCCACGGGAAAATGTAGGCACATTGTTTTACCGTGGCGTAGTGGCTATGAATTCGTTTATCGTGCCACTAATCTGGGTTTGAATCCCGATGGCATGGTGGCAGCGTGCCATTTTTCTGTCCGACGTAGTCCAGGGTGTGGTTCTGTTGACACAGAGGTTTGGATTTCTCGGAAAATTTCAAGCTCGTCCTAAGCATGACCTTCATTCCTTTCATTTCATGACTTCCATTTTCCACGATATAAACGAGGCTCAAAGAGGGGAGAGTCGATCTCTCCTTGGACCCCACTGTCCCTTCTTTGTTCCACCAGTGCTTATTATTACTTATTATTATTTTTCCTTATTATTATTGTTACCATTATTATTATTATTATTATATTTACTATTATTACTATTAATCACTATTATCTATTTACTATTAATTTATAGGCGTTCTATAGAATGCTTAGACGTTTTTAGGCAAGGTATTTAATGTCCATTTCATTCTAATATTTTATATTAATAAGTAAGTAATAATCACAGTGATAAGTAGAGAGTGGAAGTTTGAGTCCAAATGATATTAAACGCTTGCTGTTATTTCTTACTGAATTGCGGTTTGGTGTTTGATCCCCCCTTCGTGACAAAGGTACAGCTTCCTCGAAAAAGTTCAAGTCTTAGCGCAGTATGTGCCTAATTGTCCCTGCGTCATTAAACGAACAGAATAATTTGGTCTCACTGTATGCATTACAAGGTTAATACAATAAAAATTCTATTAAAACTTAACGCCATGTATCACTTGGAGATTGTATATAATCTTTGTAAAATTTATTGCAGAAGGAGAGTTTGATGAGTCACCCCGTCATTCAGTGGGAAATATAAATTATTGCCCAAAATAACAAAAGCTTCATAAAAAAAAGGTAACAAGCTAATAGAGAATTCGGAATAAATTTATTTATTTATTTATTTTTCTTTGTGGCAATGTATTGATGACTATGTATTTAACGCGCTAAATATTTTACGATTGCAATTTAACGAAATAGAGATAACACTAAACAAAACAAACAACTTTAAACTAATTTTTGAACATTTGCAAAATGAGACATTTCTGAAAAAATTATTGCTGCACGTCCCTTCATATCTCATTCACTTCATATTCATTTTTTATTTAGCTTATTGTATTAAAATTCAAGTAGTATTATAATACATTGCTCGTTAAATTTCCGTTAAATAGAGATTCAACTGCATAATACTTAGTATCTGATGTAGAAATACTGAAAAAGCACGATATCTGCTAAAAAATAAATGATGTACTCGTACGTGTCGCCATCTATTAGCATGTAAGTGAAAATGAATTATCTCGGGCACAATGTGTACCGTGAATTTCACATTTTCAATTATATTCATTGACAAAAAAAGTATGCGTGTGATATAATATATTATCATACATAAGCAATAATTGTTGTGCCTTTTAATACAAATACTGGACGAGGTCATGTTCCTGTTATTAGTTAGATTTATTTATATTTATTATAATAAATAATTTTATAATTATGTAGTATAATACAAATTTGTTTTATCCTGATAATTATACTACGGAATTTTTTAATCATTTCGTCTGCTAGTACATTTCTCTAAAGCTTATACGGTGGATTCCGTATTTTACGAACCCTAAAAAAAAGTCACAAAAAATGTTCATGAAATTAAAAGTTCGTAAATGGGAATTAACATTAGTGCTATGTAGTGACGGCTCGTTCGCAAGTGCCATAGAACTCCAGAACCTGTTGCAATTTATTTCAAGCAATAAAATTTTGGTAACACTGCATAATAATCTCATGCTGCCAAGATCGCCGCCAAAACTCGTGCCATATTCTTAAGATTAGTCCAAGACTTTTTCGAGCGTGGTCCTTCTGCGCATGCGCCTCAATCAGGAGCCGACCGGGTCCTCTCGAGGAGTGCATACAATGGATTTTCGGAGGGCGCGAGTCTATTGGTCCATAGGCTACCTAAAAATACATTCATGGATAGAAGTTCCATTTTTCCCCCCCTATTTTAAATAGTAGGTACTATACTTTTTTTTATACTGTTGAAAACTATTTCGTAGACAGTGGCCTTAGCTAGGGGTAGGGTAAAATCAATTCACTGGTTATGTTTTACAGGATTTAAAGTGAAAATCAGTATATGAAACATACTGTGATAGAAGAGTATATTTTGTTTGCAAATAAATACAATATGTAATCGTTTTGCATTATTTTTCTTGAAGTACGTTGCATTGAAAAATATATAATTTAGCTTAATACCTAAGCACTACCACATTTCAACTGACAAGTCTTTTCTAGTTCCATGGGCCAGTGACGTAGGGAAGAGAGGGGCTCATGGAGCGCAAGCCCCGCATTGGATATCAAAACAATTTTTTTCCATAGGCTGCATCACAAAACATCCATTAAAGGGGCTTGAACACACCATAGTCTAGGGGTTCAAAACCTGGGGTTCATGGCCGTCAAGAGGGGGGGCGAACAGGTTTCTGTGGGTCGCCGCAACTATTTTTGGTTGCAATTATTTTTATAAGGAATTTCATACCAAATGATTCCCACACCTTTACATTTCAACATGGTTACATTACAATATTATACTAATGATTATTAATTTTACATCTATAATATGTATTAATGCAGCCTAATATATATAATTAAATAATACTATACAATATATATATATATATAATTGATATATTATATATATAATTAGTATATATATTAATATAATTTTGTATTTAATGTGTTTTCTTTACTCTGTTAAAAATGCTTTTATTATGCAAATGTGGCGGCGGCGGATCTTTTGGTTACTATAAAAGGGGGTCGCGGATTACTTGGCTACTATAAAAATGGGTCGCGGCTTGAAAAAGGTTGGGAACCACTGCGATAGCCAATTGAGCCCCCCATGAGTTTTTAATTGCTAAGCTACTTCCATGGAACACTTCTCGGGTAATAACTCGAATTAAAAGGCAACACTATTTATGCGGTAAGGGAGTAGTATTGGCTGAAAAACTGCAATTTATATTATTCAGTCGGACCCTGTTATTTTAAACGCAGATACATTGAAGTTTCACATATGTCCAACTTTTCTCAATGTCCTATGAACTTCGTAATATTCATCTATGTTAATTTGATTGCTTATAATGGATGGCGATTTTTGTGAATGTCACGTGCACTCTATAACAAAAAAATCGATGCACCAAGAAGGAGTTGTCCGATTGTAATGAAATTTCGTATGCAAAGACATTTTGACCGAACATGCAAATGATTAAAATTTGGTGTCCAATGAATGAATAGCGGGAACTCCAGCGCATCGGAACTGCGCATTCAGCAGGTGTATATAAGGAGCGATTCTCAATATGTGGTCAAAATTTCTGTTGCATTTTGACTGCGGATATCTTACGTCGACTGTAACAATGCCTCGCCGAAAGATTCGTGCTCATTACGAGCATATGTCAGAGTTTGAAAGAGGTCGTGCTATCGGATTGAAAGAGGCTGGTTGGACGAATCGAAGAATCGCTGGACATGTGGGTCGAAGCGATGCGGCGATTGGACGGTGCTGGCAAGAGTGGGTCAACAACGGCAGATGTCAGCGTCGGGACGGCAGCGGTCGACCTAGGGCCACAACAGAACGGGAAGACAGAGCGATTGTCAGAGCAGCTGTCACAGCACCGGATTCGTCGTTATCAACTATCCAACGTGTGGCCCGCACACATGTGTCCAACATGACCCTCTGCAGACGACTGAGAGAGCGGAATTTACGCTCGCGCTGACCGTTACGCCGCTTACCTCTCACGCCTTTACACCGTCAAGTCCGATTACAGTGGTGCCGGGCTCGATCAACTTGGAACTGCGCTGACTGGGGACGTATAGTCTTTAGTGACGAGTCCCGTTTCCAACTGTGTCCTGACGACAACCGCAGACGTGTCTGGAGACGTCCAGGGCAGCGTGGGGATCCTGCCCTTACTATCGCACGCCACACATGCCCACAACAGGGCGTTATGGTCAGGGGGTGCCATCTCCTTTGATAGCCGGACCCCTTTGGTGGTCATTTCTGGCACACTTACAGCACAGCGGTACGTAGACGACATTCTACGACCGGTTGTGTTACCGTTCCTTTTGCGACACCCTGGACTTACGTTTCAACAAGACAATGCCCGGCCGCACACGGCACGTGTTGCTATGAATTGTCTTCAAGCTTGCCCAACACTTCCTTGGCAAGCTAGATCTCCTGATCTCTCTCCCATAGAGCACATTTGGGACGCTATGGGAAGGCGATTGCAACCATCCCGGAATGTTGACGATTTAGCCCGACAGTTGGAGACAATTTGGCAAGAAATTCCGCAGGACACCATCCGGGATCTTTATCAGTCTATGCCACGCCGGGTGACAGCTTGCATCCAGGCCAGAGGTGGACCAACGCCTTATTGACTTCCTCCCTTTGTAACGGTCAAACTCTGCAATAAATCATTCAATTGTTCTGAAATTTTAATTATTTCTTTTTCTATGTATGTTCTTCACATCCACTAATTGTTATCGCAATCGGACAACCCCTTCTTGCTATGTACCGGACGGGGACTGTCCCCAATGTTGGTATTAGGATTCCAAATCCACATTCAGTTTCAAACAAGATGCCTTCTATTGGCACATTGTCCCCTCCCCCCCCCAATATTTTTATGCCGTCGGTGCCCATGAACTTTACGTTGATGAAAATAAATAAAATACGTAATTGTGAAATAAAACACAGTGTATAATAAGAAAATATTATTTTCTGTCAATAGATGGCAGCAATAGATTTATATTTAGACCTTTCTTCTTCAACAGTTTTTCAAACTACCAATAGATGGCAGCACAGTTACCGGACCATGTTACTTCTCGTTTGATCGATTGCACTTTTACTATTGAATGAAAGATTAGAAAATTTTGCAAAATTTTAAAATAAAAGGACATTGCATAAATTCAAAATTTAAACTCTGGTTGAGGGTGGGGTTACCCTGCAGTTACAGTTGTTGAGAAACTCTTATATGCTATCAACTGTCAGTGCATTTTCATGGGTAAATTAATGATCTATTACAATATTAGTATTTGGCGCCAACACCCGTTAATCATCTAATAATTATAGCATGCAGGTGTGTGTGCAATTCATGACGTCACTACCTGCTATGTTTAAATAATTTGAAGACATTAGAAAGGAGACAGAGGTTCCAATTTTAAAGAGCCCACGTCCATTTTTTGGCGCAGTATAGCCCAGATGCTCTTGCGCCATAAAAAAGCCAAACAAACAAACCATGTCCATTCGACCCCTTAAATTGTTTTTTTAGGGCCCACGCCATCTCAAAATTCACGAATAACAAACAAATAACGATATGCAGAATATATTTGAGGGTGAAAGGCATAATATATAAATTATATTAATGCTATTTATGTTTATACTGTCCCTATAAAGATGTGACTGAACTTTATTTAGAAGGGGAAACACATGCATACATGACTGTACTTCATTACACCAACATACAGGGCCGTACTTACGGTGTTAGTGGCCCTGGGCGAAACAAATTTTAGCGGCCCTCAAATTTTTTAAACATGACAAAAGAAGTTTTTTTAAATTTAAGTCTACTGTCGCATTATACAACACGAAGAAAAACCAGTACAATATAATTATACACTTCTGTTTCTCAGAACTTTGCAATAACTTCTTGTCGGAAACCGGAGGTCTCTGCAGTGGTCATATGGCCACCACAATAAATACGATAACGTGTATTGTCTGTTGGTGCTTACGCATTTGACTAATAACATATGTATTTATTTTGACCACCATTTGGATGTTGCATCAACATGAGGTGAAGTACGAAGTCCCACGCATAAAAGCCAATTGATAAAATACTTTGCTGAAAGAGAGGGCAGCAAAAAACTGATTTCTTGGTACATATACTACACTTTTTTAGCGGCTCTGATCGGTCGCTCAGATCATCCTCCTTCTTAATCACGACCCTACCAACAGAGGTCTACAATGTTCAATAATTACCAAGTAATTGGAATAGAACCTTTTTATTTATTTTCTATTTGAGTATTTGGGGTTTTTCCTTTAATAAAAATGGGGATGAGGACAAAGTTCTTTGCTTGAGAAAAAAATCAAGCTTAAAGGAATAGATGAGATGTTCACCCCAGCCTTTCGCTGTCCGAGTATTTTTTTCAAATTCACCTCTCTGGCATATGATGCGTGAATTCTTTTCCCGTATGTACGAATCCTGAGTGGTTAGCGAATCACAACACACTAGAAAAGATAATGGAATCAGTTTGATGATTAAAGACAAAAGACGTGCTTCCACAAGACGTAACAGGATAATTCAGGACGTAACGGGATGGTTTCACAAGACATAACTGATGTCTAGGAGTAATATAGTTGTGCACTCAACCACTGCAGCTAGACTGGATTGAGACATGCCATCGCCAAACATAGATATAATGGTCACCTGTGCCATGCTAAGACAGAAACGGATTTTGTCGCTGAATACACCTCGACTTTAGTTGGACATTATCCAGTATTTCTGAGTTAGGCACCATTGCAGACGATGTTATGTATGTTGAGTAGTGATTAGAGGTATACATCTCAGCAGATACCAAGAATGAAATCCAATATCTACTAATAGTCGCCAAATAATGACTACGTTACTTCATGATGTACAAAGAAGAGAGGGACCCTTTTAAATGGAAATCTGTGTGTAGCATCGTTATGAAGTTGAATAAGATGCTTATGGATTTTAGTTTTCATTTGGCAGCAATTTATAACTACTCATCATAGATTAGAATTTGATTCATCGGGCAATAGGTTTTGGTTCGGGAGGAAACTGAGTAGATCTCCGCACAATATTATCTTAGCAATCCTGGCGCCAAAAAACTTAAACAAATCGGATTTGTGGCAAGCTAGATGACTACGCTGGTTGTTATCTCATGGAAACAGTTTAATTCTGAAAGCGGTAAAAAAGTGGCGACTAATAAAGTTCATAAACGTACTAAAACTTCTAACATTGATTATATGTTGTGTTTTAATGTTCATGGAATTATATACACTCTTTTGCAAAAAAAACCAAAAACAAAAATCTCTTTTTATTGAAATTAAATGTACATTCTGCACATACATAGGTAAATAAACATTAAAAAATTCAAAGCCATAGGACCTTGATAGACATCAATGACTGAGAATTGCACATTGGATTTTCAAATTAATAGTCGGTGAACGCCTCCCCCCCGGTGGCGATGCATGCTTTTATACGGTAAGGAGTCTAGGTATCTAGGTAAGGAGTGATAAATGTTCTTAATGTCATTCTGTGACACATTCTGCCAGGCATTCATCATTGCTGCTCCAGATCTGCGACATTTTGAGATGGCCGAATCTGGCGACCTATCATATCCAATACATGTTCGATTGGTGAAAGGTCTGGTGATCTTGCTGGTCAAGGAAGAGTATCAACAGCACTGGGGTAGCTCACAGATATGCGAACCATATGGGGCCTGGCATTATCTTGTTGGAAAATGACTCCAAACTGTCGTGTCATGAAGGGTAACGCAAACGGCCGCAGGATGTCATCAACATATCATTGAGTTGTTAAAGTGTTGTGCTGAGGGTGACTAGGAGCATCTTGCCGTCGTGTGTGATAGCACCCCATACCATCACACTAAAGGTAATTGCTGTGTGACTTTGTAAATCAAAGGGTGGTTAGGACCGCTGGCTCCAGATTCTCCATACATGGATCCGATGGTCATCTGCTCCAAGACTGAAGCGGGATTCATCGTTGAACACTATGCGATACTAATCTGCTGGCAGCCACGATGACCGGCTACGACACCACTCCAGACGACTCTGTTGATGGTGTAAGGTTAAAAGCAGATATCTTAAAGGCAGTTGTGAGCGTAACCCCCACCTCAGCCAAGCGTCGTGAGATGGTGGAGGTGCTGCGAGTGGTATGGAAGAGACCGTAGCACGTTGGATGGCGGACAATGATGCCGTTGGGTCAGCTTGGGACTGCTGCATAACCAACCCAACCAACTGATCTTGCTTTGCATTCGTGCACCTTGGCCTTCATCCCCCCCCTCGGTGAGTTCCTCGCAGCAACCATTGCTGCCAACACCTTTGCACAGCAGTGCAGGCAAAGACCTGTTGCTCGCTAAGACCAGATAGCTTCACACATCCAGACTATTCGACCACGTTCGAAGTCATCCAATTGGTTATAAGGTCCTCGTCAACGTCGTAACGGCATTATTGGTTGCGTCTCCAGGGAACTGCAACGCCGACAACGAGAAAAAATAAACCGTTCGCAATTTTTACCACTTTTATACGATGCCAGTTGCGCAGTAGAAATGCGCGCTATGATCGAACTTACCACTCATTGGCTTTGAAAATTTAATCATTTGCATACTTGGTCTAAAGAAATTTGCATGCGAAATTTCGAGATGATTTGATTATTTTTTAGGGGTGTTTTTTTTTTTTTTTTTTTGCAAAAGAGTGTATTAATGGAAGTATGGATTTAATGTAAATGCTATTTCCTTTTTCCTTTACGTATAGTTCAAACACCTTTCATAACTTAAGCATAGTGAAATTTGTAAATTTAGATTTCTCTGCATTACCACATTCTCATACGTAACTGTAAATAGGGATGAGTGAATTCGACAGCTATTTACCACAAGCGGTGCTCTTTGAAAAGCTTATGGAAGATTTTGCTTTGGAAATAATTTTCTCCAAATAGGAATAATTTTGGAATATCATCTTCGAATGAGAAGTTCATGGACATTTGAAGGTTATTACGTACCACAGATGCAACTCAATGTCATCTGCAGATTTCGAAAAATAATTGAAATTTATTTTCATCATAATTACATCGTCCTTTTATATTTATTTTAAATTGGTTTCCATCGTCCCCACTTTTTCCGTTTAAAGCTTGAAAAATTGTTTTCGTGAAAGGGATGTTCTGTATATTTAATTTGAAAAATACGTTTAGTTTTACGCTGTGAAAACTCTTCACGTACACAGTGGCGTAGGCAGAAAGTTCATAAAGGGGGTTATAGGCTTAATGGGAGGGGTTACAGAGCTACAACTCATACATTCCTATGTTAAATATACAAAATTTCATTGCAATGGGGGTTATAACCCCCAAAACTCCCCCCCGGCTACGCCTCTGAACGTACTTCTGTATAGCTTTTGCGTAGACAAGTTTTGGTTTAAAAAATCTAGTTGTGAAATTGGCAAATAAAATAAATAGCTTAACTTATTTTTCGTGATTTTCGTTTTAATTTCTTTGTCTTCAATATATGTACTCAAAACTTCAGCTGTTTTTCTCTCTTTCGTTTTTCAGTACTCTTATTCTTCTTAAGACATCTTTTTTCTTCTATATCTGACATGTAGATAGATAGTCTAGACAGACAGGCAGATAGACAGGCCGCCAGACACCCGAGACCATTGCCAGTATTTAATTTCTGTGTGGGGGGGTTCAAAAAGTTTTCAGCATGTACCGATAAAATCACCGCATGCAAAACCGTAGCCAGTTTCATTAAAAATTTAGTTTCGGGGGGAGTACCCGTCCCTAAGATCCCCCTCTGGATACGGGCATGAAGACATGTGATTAACTGGAAACAAAAATTCTAAGCGAGACAGCATTTATATTAAAAATTCTATAAATACTATATCGAAGGAAGAATAATTCTAGGAGAAAAAAAGAAATAATACTAGAAAATTGTAATAGAAATGGCAAAATGGGTCATTTTTTTCAGCTTTCCCCTTTTTATTTCTTATCTTTCTTGTCTCCTTTTTTTTCTTTTCCCGAATTATTCCTATACTTTCTAATAAAAAATTATTATCTTTTAATTTTTACGTTCCTGGTTATTCACCACGTGACTTGTTTAGTAGTAATAATTTATAAAAAGGACTACTTACTATATATATATTTTATATGTAAAATATATTAATAATTATTTTTATTCAATATTCACTATTATTGTTGGTATAACGTATTAAAATTATCAACAATTTATTCTCACATACTGTTTTATAATGAAAATTATGACTGAGTTTTGCAATTAAAACTCTAGTCATAAAGTGTACTATTTTAATTAATAATGTATTTTCTATAAATTTATAAGACATTTTCTAAATCTGATTTGCCTTTGAATACAAATTTTTATATAAATACAAGTAAAATTTGAACGATTTATTCTATATTCTTGCATAAATACGAACAAATTTTTCTGATTTAGTTTTGATATCATTATCATATTGATATGAAATACTGCATAAAAGATACATATTTTATATGAATATATATACTTATACTCTAGGAAGTGTGCGAGGTATATACTTGGTACTGCACTGGGTATATTACTTGTTACTATACTAGGTCACTAGGTATGCACCTATTCTTAGTACCACGCTACATATATGCTTGGTACAAATTTAGGTATATACAGGGTGTTCAGAAAACATCACATTAACTGTATATTTTTGTAATCCTAACGCCATACCGAGCGAATTTGTAAATGGTTACGATAGTCGGAGTTCAATAATTAATAAGTTATTTCAGAAACCATCTTAACCAATCGTCTTACGCGAGCTGCTCTGGAAAACCAATTGAAGCGTTAAGGTGGCTTTATTGGAAAGAAAGTATCTAAAACTTGTTTTGTTGTCTCAAAAAGGCTTTTCTGGAATTCCTGTTTGGCGCTTTAGCAGAAACGGAAAGACAATGTTCTCATATTTTGATAACTGAAACAGTAAAATAAGAAATAAAATATTAAAATCAATTTAGAACTTTTACTAAACATTTTTTTTTCTCCGTGAAGCGGTTTGTGTAATTTATTAATGCTAGGTTCAGTGGGCTACGACCTAGACATTTCACCCACTGAACGTATGGAAGTTTTTAAAATCTGTTGCTCATAATATAATTTATTGAAATATAAAAAAAGCATCTAAAATATACTTATTTTAGTTAATGTAGCCCATTTTATCCCTTGCGAATAACTGTGAGCTTGGGTTAAGTTTTCTTTCATCTTGAAGTTTCAGCTCTGTGTACAATACATTATATACAGTATATCTTTTTTGTTTTTGTTTACTCTAAAACTGTTTTGTAAGTGCAAGTAGCAGCATTTATAAATGAAACATTCGGAACTGCAGAAGTATTGTTTCTTATATTTCTTATTAGTGTGGTAATACTTTTGGAGTTGATTATTATATTTAGCAGTGAGAAAATTTATGGATTGACAATCAAATGCTCAAACATTTGTAAATTTCATAAATTGAAATTTTAAAATACTACTCTATGCTCAATGCAAAATGATATTCAGCAATCTTAATACCAGTGCACACATTAACTGGGTCAATCTTAGTGAAGACGTTTTTCATAACTTTTCCCAAATAGTTTTTACACAAAGGTCTGGAAAAGAATAGAGGATTATAATCTTCAGAAGGAATCAAACGTGTTCACACTTATTTAGTACCTCATAGTTGGCAGTTTGCGAGTTCAAAGTTCCAACACGACCAGAAAACCTTATTTGAATGTATATAGACAAAGAATAGATTTAAAAATTGTCGCTTCATTGAAAATAAAATCAAACCGAATATAAGCTACCTATTCACAAGAAATTTCTATTAATAACGCGCAGCATGTTTACTTATGCTTAAAAATAATCTTTCGTTTTTTCAAGCAAAAACGAAAAACAAAATTTCTTCAGATATTCCTCCTCCATGTGTTAATTTCAAATCTTAAATAAAACAATTTATATTTCTATATATCTAGAATTTTTATCCCCTAAACTACATTAACAACATTAAAAACCCGTTTTTGTCAATAGTCATAAATCAATCAGTAAACCAAACTGATAATTTTTATTTTAAAAATATCTTGTTTTTTTTATTTAATTTCATTTCACTTTTTCATGCCGGAACACGTACATTTGCAAAAGGCGGAATCAGACCAGTCATGTATTGTAATTGGAGTTGATGACAATGCATGTAGAAACATAATTGTTTTTACAAAAGAGGAAGAACACTTTTTCTGTTTTGGGTAACGTAAAGAGTCGAAACAAAAGCTTTAAACTTTAACAAACTTTTGGAAAGCGTTTGAGTCGTAATATTTTGGAAAAAATAATGTACTGAGGTTTATATTACGCAAAGTTAAGCGGTTTAAACTCCAAGAAAAACAGTCGTTCTGTGTTAATTAACTTCGAGATATGTTTTTACGTCAAGTAATTCTCCGTTCCGTCAGAGCAGAAAGAGACAATGTTCTTGTCGTTTAATTTTATAAAATTTATAAAACTAAACGTAGAAAGAAAGGGCTGAGGAATACATTACAGTGTGATGGAATGACACCAAAAACATGTTATTATTCAAATATTTCTTCTTTTGCATTGTTTAGGGCCAATAAGAAAGCCTTTTATGTTATTTGGTCCACAAACAACACTCTTGATAGATATTACACATTCAAGGTTATGTATATTTGGCTACGTTTACACAAGATTGTGTATATTTGGATATATTTACAAGATTATGTATATTTGGATACATTTACAAGATTATGTATATTTCGCTACGTTTATAGAAGATTGTGTATATTTGGATATATTTACAAGATTATGTATATTTGGATACATTTACAAGATTATGTATATTTGGCTACATTTACAAGATTATGTGCAGAATGACCATTGCTGTCCTTGCGCCATACAATTACAGCCAACCAACCAACAAGATTATGTATATTTGAATATATTTACAAGATTATGTATATTTGAATTCATTTACAAGATTATGTATACTTGGATATACAAGATTATGTATACTTAAGTTACTGAATTATATATTGAATATATTTACAAGATTATGTATATTTGAATTCATTTTGAATTATGTATATTTGAATTCATTTACAGATATATATGCTTGAATGCATACAATTTAATATGCGGATATTATATCTGGATATACAAGATTATGTATGCTTGGACATATAAGATTATATATGCCGGATATATACAAGATTATGTATACTTGGATATACAGATTATATGCTTGGATATACAAGATTATGTATACTTGGATATACAAGATTATGTATACTTGGATATGAGATTATGTATGATTGGATGCGTTATATGGTTGGATATGAGATGGCATGCCGCGCGTTATGCACGAGATTATGCATATGGGTTGGATATACAAAAGTTATGTATGTGGATATAAGATTATGTATGTTGATTCATTCGGAATTGGCCAGCGCCCTGCGGTGGCGCAGTGTGGTAACGCGTTCTCCTAGTGCGCCGCTAATCCGGGTTCGACTCCCAGCAGTGCAAAAAGAACGCTTACTCAGAGATCTCATAAAGATCGCACTGCTCACTGTAGTCCGGGGTTTGGTTCCCCAGGCCTTAAGAGGTTCGGATTCCTCGGAAAACAGTAGGTCCCGGCGCAGCATGACCACTGTAGTCTTTGAGCCGTAAAACCAAAAAACAAACAAGTATATTACACTTAGAATATTCTAATACTTTGTAATGCGTTTGTAGCTGCTTATTATTTCTCTTAATTTTGCATACCATCATTTAATAGCGCTTTGGTACTAGGTTTTTCGGTATAATGAACTAAACTTTGAATGCATTTTGTACCCGAAAATAAGCTGTTTTAAAGTTGTACAGTTTCACGAATGGTTCAACCTTTCTCTAAATATAATTTCCCTGTTTTATGAACTAAATATTGAGCCTGTCATCCAATTTGAATTTTATTTTCTTTGACGTAAATAGAAACGATGCCGGATATGTCTGTATGTATAAAAAATAGAAAAAGGAACCCAAAGCCCTATAAAGTTTTTGCTTGGGGCATTTCATTTTAGCTCCGCTAGAAAAATCGATGTGATCTGGCTATTTTCAACCAACAGATGATGAACGATGAGTCAAAAATGTCTGAGGTCGTGATGACAACTCGCTGTTTGTATCTGTTAGAAGAAAGGAATGGTCTCGTAGAACATCCATTATCCGATGGTATTTGATGTGGTTCTTAGTCGGCAAAAAGTGCAACGGAAAGCGAGCAAATGAACTCTGCAGAATGCTGTTATTTAGTAAGTGTTGAATCGTATCCTATTTTACTTTTGATGTGAATTTGGGAAAATAATTCATTTAAGAATTCAGCATTCGCAAAGGTATTTTGTATAAGTTTGTGTTCCGTAAATTTTAGAAGTCAATTTCATTGTACTAATTCCTAATTATTAATTCCTATGTTAAGGTATTATTACCCTCCGCAGGGATAACACAATTGCCAAATATGGTCAACACAAGAAAGCCTCCGGGGCGAGAATTTTGTGAGTTTTCGTGGGGGAATTTATTATACTATAATTTTTGCCACCCACGTATTAATTACAGCTCAAACTAGAGCTTATGTAATTTTGGAGAAAAAGAGACGCTTTCCCCATCCTGGATTCGAACCAGGGTCCCTCCGTTTAGCCCGGAGTGTCTTGGACCGCTAGACGAATGAGGACAGGAAACAACGCTCTCTTTCTCCGTATGTAAAGATGTTAAGGTATTATTACCCTCCGCAGGGATAACACAATTGCCAAATATGGTCAACACAAGAAAGCCTCCGGGGCGAGAATTTTAAAATTTATGGTGTAAAATAATTACGGGGTAAAATTTATAGTGAGAGATCGTGATGGAAGAGGAAAGAGAGAGAGGGAAATTTCTACTTCCTGTAGGAAAATTCATCGGATCCATTTTCTTGTCCAAATATAGAATTGAGGTCGAATATGCTGCCCTTTGTAGAAGTCGTAAAAAACGAAACACGTTTTTACTATATACTCTCATTGTAAGGACAATAGCCATATCCCATGGAAATAACATCGAGAAGAATAAAAAATTATCAATATTCATTTCACGACTTTTAACGCTGATTATGGAAATTTAAAGATTTTGAAAGTGAGATATTAGGAAGTGACTTTTCTCAGGATCTCAAATCGTGAAAAAACATGTTTCTCCTAGGATTTGAAATTTTCCAAAAGACTCTTACATTGCATTTTCACGACCTTTATATATTCGCAATCAGCGCTAAAAATACTTGAAACTAGTGCTAATAATTTTTATCACTCGAAGGGGATTTCTTTTGGAAGTGGGTAACTTTCTTTCAGTGGGAGCCTATAGTAGAAACAAGTTTCTACGATTTATGCGAAGGGCACCACGGGTGAATCAATTCTATGTTTATACATCTATTTAGAGAATATGTTACATCTAACGCATCTAGACCAATTCTCGAGAAGTATCAGAAGATATGTTCAGATTCAAGTACCAAAAATAAGTGAAAACATTTTTGAAGTTGAATATACTTTTGGCGCATTCTTTTAATTTTCAACATTGCATTTTCAAAGTCTTTGCAATTTCGCACTCAGCGTCAAAGCTTATCATAATTAGCACTAATGGATCTTAATAATTCCCTGGATGTATTCTCTATGGGAAGTTGAAATCACTGTTTACGATGAGAATGATAGAATTCATTATGAGCATAATGAAATTTCAGAGAAGCTGGAAAATTTTTTTGATGAGCACCGTAAAATGTATGGTAAAACGACTCTCAGCAAGAAAAGGAATTTGCTGAAACCTGGTGGGGTACGATTCCACGTTTCTTCTTTGCGCGAGAAGCGCTCTGATAATTAAGATGCAGGTGACCTGTCATACATTTTCCTGCGAGCGTCTTTAAGCTTCTCACTGTTAACCGGTTATCCTTGGAAAATAGATTGTGCCATGACTGGGATTTAAACGTAAGATGAGACCAGTTTTTGATAAGTAATAGTCGGAAAACAAGATTTACGGTGCTTTTTTTTCTCATTCTAAAAATGAATTTATAGAAATTATGGTACAATGACTCGCAGAAAGAAAAGGGAATTTCGGAAATTTAGTGGTGTACGATCTCACGGTAAATCACTTGCGGCTTAATAGTTAGAGCACTTCTCCATCAAAGCGGGGACGTGGGTTGGTACCCCCCTAGGTTTCCAAAAATTCCTTTTCTTTCTGCAGATCCGTATACCATAATTTCCATACATTTGTGGTTAGGATGAAAAAACACCGTTTCTAAAACTATGTGAACATCATGAAATTTGCTAAGGGCTTGATGAAATTCTATGAAAGTGATAAAATTTATGATGAATTTGCTTGTTTAATTTTTTATGGCGCAAGAGCATCTGGGATATATTGCGCCAAACACGGTAGAATCAAAGACTGTTATAAAACCCAGTTCTCTGAAAAAAGTTAAAGACATATATGCGGTCAGTATGATAGTTTAAAATGTTAGAAAGTTACGAAGCTTCATGATGGAATTTAATGCAGTAAATTTATTTCTATGGTAGTTTATAAACCTATTTAGTTTAATTTTAATTCCATCAAATTTTTTCAAGTCCATCATCATTATGCGTCAAATTTTTATTAATTTATGTTATAAAGTAGTCAATTTTGCCTTTCCTTAAAGCTTTTGAGGATTTTTAAGTTTATTTAAATTGTTTAAGTTCGAGTTTTTATTTGCTTCATCTACATTGAGTAAAAGATGTGTCTTTATGGAATAGCACACGATTTCATAGTAATGCCTTAAACACGAAACAATTTAAGCGCCGCTGTCATATCGCTGACCCCGAATAGGGAAATATCAAGTAAGAAGATGGGAAATGTCTTTCCTGTTTGACGTCAGTAGCCTTACTTATCCTGTATATTTTGTCCGGCCTTCTCAGCACACGTGAACAATCTACACCAGTCTACGTATATGTTTGGTGAAAACCAGAACAAATTTGAATTCACGAACTCATAAAATATTATACGTTTGTGATTTGATGTTTACAACATGAAATATTGATAAAAGTCGTAAATTCCTCTTAAAAATAACCCCAATATATTTTCTGTACCACTCTGATCTCACTTTGATGTAAGCAAAGATATTGTATTTTGATTACTTTGAAAGTGGATTCTTAAATCTAGCAAGGCAGATATATGCATCTCATTAACGCTTGAAAATTGCAACGAAATTCTTGAACTAATCAAAGGAACAATTTAATGGTAATTTGCATAATAGGAACTCGTTAGAAGCGGGTTAATTGGGTAACTTCATCAAAGAAACGAGGGAGAATATAGGTGATTCATGAAGTGACTGATCAGCCATTCTGCAGCATGATGACGGAGCTGATCATTCGTAATACGGATGAACAGATACTGTGGTTTTGAATTTGTTGCTGGGTTCTGATATCACCCTGCAAATGATTAAGTTGATGAGGATATACAAACTACACCAAACCCCTTGCATAATAATTACATATTTTGGGTCACAAAGGACAGAAACTTGTATGGAAGATATTCAGACTCCAAATACGGCCACAAACTTAATAACCCGTCCCATGAATAATGGTAATGAAAAAAGTTTTGAGAATTAGCTTCCGTTGAAATCAATTTAAAATTTCCCCTTCTTGCTACTAATTGATATCCAATTTAAGTGACAATCTCGAGGAATCCAAACAGACCAGTTAAATGGCGTCGCCATAGTAAATTCAATAATGCTGCAAATTAGACTACATTCAAATAATATGGAGTAAAAGCTCCCACTTAATTCTAAAAAATAGGCTCTTCACTTTTTAGGATTGACTGATATTTAATTAAGGGTATGGATTTGCTAATTTGTTAATTATATAAGGAGGAGGTATGCATCTAACATAAAATATCGCGTCCTCAATTATCTATCGTTGTAGCTCTCAAACTCTTTGTCCTGTGAAACCCTTTCCTACCACAGACCATAGCAACAGAACCCCCTCTAGAAATATTACACAAGGAAAAGCTAAAGGACTATTATTTCTCACTATTTAAAAAATCAGTAAAATGGGAAGGTAATACTTTATTGTTATGGGCATTTGTTATGAGTAATTAACTTATCTAAAAGATCGTCATGGAAGGGAGGCCGACGTTTACAGATTTTTTGAAAATTTCGGCCATGTTTTACAAATTACTTAAGAAATGTTGGGCTCTGAGGAACGTACTTTGAGAAATGCTGATCTACTACATTTTGCATAAGTGTATATAGTTTTGCCTAAGTATATATAGTTTTGCATAAGTATATATATAGTTTTGCATAAGTATATATATAGTTTTGCGTAAGTATACATGCATATTCGGTTTTCTACCAAGATATACATTATTATGATATGGATAATTATATTTTATAAACATACGTAGTATACAGTGCGATCGAAAAGTCCCGCAATCTAATATACTATACAATAGTACGTGAGAGTTACAAAGTGCATATAATTCACATTGGTAGTATAGACCTCGTTTTATTGTTTACATACTTTGTGTGTGTGTTAACCCACTTAAAATAGGCTTTTATAAATTAACACAGCAAATACGTCGCAAACCGCAAGTTTTGCAGCCTGTTAAAAAAATGGTGTTGCTCGATTTTTTGATCGCACTGTATTATACGATATGCTCTATGTAAGGTTCTATGGCTGGTTGCAGATTGTATAGAAAACCGACCGAAATAAAGATTTCGTAAATTAAGTAGATAAAAAATATTGATCAAGTTGATAATCAATAAACCGGTAGTTTTTGTGCCATATACTTTTTTCAATGGTTTTAAAAGAGGACAGAAATTAGGAAGTTCAATTTCTTCGGATTATTTGTTAAAAATGTATAAAATTTCAAGTAGTTTCTGAGGCGTATACAAATAACGCCGATTATTGTATCCATTTATACAAGTAACTAATATTGTAAGACAAATGTCATATTTGGGCATTTGTCTGTAGTATTCAAAAAAAAAATGCCAGTGAACTGGAAATCGTTTGACCAGGAGTAAAATTCTCAAATGGCAAGAGTGTGCTACGACCGCTGTTTCTGTGGCCAAAACAATAGGACGGTCCAGACGTAGAGTAAAATTCTCGAATTGAAAGCGTGTAAGCCGAGTGCTGTAACTGTTGCTAAAATTTATAGGATGACCCAAGAATATAGTAAATAAATATTTCGAGTTTTTACAGCTTATGTAAAATCAAACGTGTTTAGGAAGACCTAGTTCCCCTTTCTCTCAAAGTGGAGGAAAATCAGATATTTATTGACTTACATGTATATAATATAATAACATACATGACTTACATGTGTGAAAAAACATGCCTCATTCGAACAGCTTCATAAAAAACTCATTCATGGCAAGTTTAATTACCAACTTATCATTTACAAACAAGACTATACCAATTGTATTAATCTTGTATCGATTTTCCAATGGGCAATATGTAAGCCTCACTTACGATTAACGAAGTAAATTCTTACTCAATTGGATTATTTGTTCAATTCAATCGGAATTTGGGAAGGAACTTGGTTCTTTAAATACAAATTTATTCAAGTAGCTATATTCTACACTTTTTGATGAAAAATATTCAATTTGGAAGGCCCGGATGGTTTTTAAAAATACGAGCATGATATTCGTAACGAAGGACATCGCTTATAGAAACGTTAACTCTTGATGGTAGATTAGTGATAGTGTGCGAAGGGTTTGTAACAGATAGAGCAATGCCTTTTGTGATTGCCGATGCTTAAACGAATACAGAGAAATCGCATATTATGGTATTAAAAAGCTTGTTACCGAATGTAGCATTCGGTGTTATAGTAATTAAGATTTGTAGATGGGCTAAAGTAGGATTATAAAAGGATGATATGATTAGGTGTTGAAGAGAAACATGCCCTTCAATATCTAACAAGAGGGGTTGGAGCCTCCTGATCCCTCTTGTCCACGCCACTGCTTATTAAATCTAAAGAATGTATTTGCTAATAAGACAAATGCTGTATATTCATATTCTTCAGTCAACAAATTCTTGGTTCAGAACGAACAGCGTCAATTTACTTGAATGTATTTTACGCTGGCTCTGGACCTGAATCTAATGAAACTTTTTGGGGTTTTTAAATCAGGTCGGTTTGTAAAGACTTTTCAGCCTAATAAACAAAGAAAAACTTGTCAAAGCCATCGAGAAATCATGTGGAAACGTTGAAATTCGCACTTTAATTAAATTTAGTTGTTCAATGACATGTAAATTGATAAAGACTGTTGATTTGAGACGTGCATTTATGGAAGGTGTCCCTAGTAAATTCATCTTGTCGTTCGATCTTATATTTATTTAAATTTTTTCCATTATCATTTTTAAATTTTACTTCGCAGATGATGTGTTCATTATGGTTGTGATAATTCCAGTTTGTTATATTTCTGGATTGAACTTTTACGTATACTATATTTTATTTTTTCTCACGTGAGGTAAACTGTCTTCTTTGACCTTATGACCTGTATATACGTCTATATAAATGCACATATTTTGGTAAGTGTACATACTACGCTTAACATACATGATATAGTATGCATATATACTTCTGTAAATGTACGTATTGTACCATGTATACACACACTTTTAACCGATATATTTATTATAGAGTAGAATAGCAAACTAAACTTGTAAACATTCCGTCTTTATATGCAGTTGGTCGTTATAACCGGCGTCGTTATAAACGATTTTCACTGTGTGTATATATGTATATTCAATGTAGATTTTCGTCGCAAAATTCTATTAATCCAGTAGAAGAAAATCAAGCGTTTTCCGTCGCTATAAGATAATATACAACGTTATCAGTTGCCGTAATCTTGTGTAACGTCACTACAGTATCATATGGATTGTTATCTGTTATTATAACGTTGCATAATTTTATTAAAGGAAACGCTGCCTTTTATATATGTCCCGTTCATTCTCCTTTTATGTTCGAAGAAATGGGAGGTGGTTGAGGGGGGGAATGGCTTCTTCAGAAATATTTGCATTATTTTTAGCCAGTGCATTTCCATTTAAAATTGAAAAATAAAATCGCAAAGAGGTTAGAGGAAAAAATTATATATATATATATATATATATATAGTTAAAAAATCAAAAAATTTCAAGGAGAGGTTGCATATTTTTGATTTTTGCTCTTGAGAACAAATCTAAAAATTGAAATTTTTTTAAAAATCCAGGGGGGCAAGGGCCCACCCTTTCCCTCTGCCGCCGACGCCCATGGTACGCACTATGTATTCAAGAGCATCCAGCGCGCATGCGCGTTGTCAAAATCTGCGCTTCTGTGAGCAGATACCAGCAACTATAGCAAAATTTCGCGTTTGAGCAGAAAGGAATATTTGCTTATAAATTTAGCTTTTCGAGCGAAAAACGTTCCTAAGTTCAATGTAAATAAGCTGAAAATATAGCATATATTTTTTTACTTCCGTAAAATACTGTTTAAAGACTAAATTTGAATTTGTTTCCTAACTTACATTTTTGAAGGTTTTTCGACAAACAAGTAAACCACTTTTGTGGAAGCTCGTACTCTGAGACAAGACTTATCACAAATGATAGTCCCTAAATTTCTTATTAAGAATATGAAATCAGTTTTTTGTGAATAGCATATAAATGTTTTTTATTAATATTTAAAGTCCAAAAATCGCACTTTTTAGGTGAAGTTTGATATTTTTTATTCGCACTGTATATGAAGATAATAATTTTTGAACTCAATTTGAATAAAGAGGGTAATTGCATTTAACGGATAAAATTATAAAATTACACGAAAGATCATTCAGAGTATTTTAAAAAAATTTATAAAAACTAAGCTTTTTAATACTTATATTTGGCGCGTTTGGCTATGGTTTAGAACAGTAGTTCCCAACGAAATTTATGTTTGTTTGTTTGTTTGGTTTTGGGTTTTACGGCTCAAAGACTACAGTGGTCATGCTGCGCCGGGACCTACTATTTTCCGAGGAATCCGAACCTCTTAAGGCCCAGGGAACCAAACCCCGGACTACAGTGAGCAGTGCGATCTTTTATGAGATCTCTGAGTAAGCGTTCTTTGCACTGTTTGGAGTCCCAACGAAATTTAAGCCGTGGATCACTTTTCCACTTCAATTGTACCCGCTGACCACTTTGAAAAATTCTCACGAGTTGGAAGTAAGAACTTAAAAAGGGAGCCTAGTCGTTTTTGGGAGAAACATGTTTGTAAAATCGTTCTGTCGTAAAACAAAAAGAAATAATAAAAACGTGCATATTGATGTAGGGTAGAGTTGGGCTATACGGATAGTTTCAACTTTCATGAAAATTAAAAAATGTATGTAAGCAATAATTTTCTTTTGAACATACAGTACAATATCCACATCTATAAACTTTCTTTCAGTAGAAGCTAGATAATGAGGAGTGAAAACTAATATATATTTTGCTAGTATTCAATTTACCCACCAAATTGTAAAATCTTCATATGGAACGGGGCTATTTGAATAGATATAATAAAACGTGTATATATGACAGAATAACATGAAATATAACAGAAAGCAAAATAATTCAATTTATAACGTTCAAGAATAATACAATTGGTAATTGGTACTTTCCCACTTGGGCCATTACTAGCAAGATGCACTTGGTATTTTTGCACATGTTCGCACAATAATCACTGAATCAAACAAAGAACACTATATAACGAAACACATTATCAATTCAGTGCCCATGAATTTCATGGACGGTTATCGGAAATCCGATAAAACAATACAGGGCAATACACTTTATGGACGGTTAACAGAAATAATGTTCATCAAGAGAAATGTCGTGCAATTAGATTGGATCCATGAAGTTTGTCATGGCTGCTATCTTCGATTCCCAAAGTGGGAATTGAATAATACAATAGCCTCTATATATATAATATATATTTCATATAATATATATTTCATTAGAGTTTAAAATAAAGTTCTGAAAGTAATAAAACTTATTTCTTAATTATACGTGCAGTGTCCACAAACGAAACGTTTTTATCCTTTTGCACCGACACAATACTCGTGGTACCAGGTTTTGCACGTTTGGCAGCGGATTCAATCTCTTTTTATCGTCGAACTTACAGACAAAGGACCATTTTCCCAACAAAGACCACATTTTCATGCCTCTTCTTCACCCTGTCCGCAGTTACTAAAAGGTAAAACATTATCCTGGCTGGAATCAGAGTCTGGGTCACAGCCCTTTTTTTTTTTACGTTTCATAATTTTTGTGTTCCCATCGTTTTTCCTTTTTTTTCCTGGTGAAATCCCTTTTTTACTGCTAATGTTGTAACATTTTCTGGAAATGTCGTGTGGAAGGCTTTTGCTCTGGTGGTTAATCTGTTCTTCCTTGTCTGTGGTTGTGTCTGTGGAAAAGGAAGAACATTCTGAGCAGAGGTTTCTGGAGTTTGTGTTGATAGATCGGGGACCCATCGCTGTTTGCTGTTTCAATTCGAATTTTCTGAAAATAATTCGGAAGAAGCGAACCGCCAACATTCAATAGCATGGGGTTTAAATGGGCAAATTCCCGTGCAAGAAAATCCTCTCACAGCCAGATGCACAGATGCAGTAGACATCCATGTTTCAGTAAACAGTCCATTGAAATGAATTTTGCCTATCCTTATGTTTGGATTTCACTGTTGCCACTTTGTGGTCATCTGAACATAATTATTTTTCAGTGTC